>CM026083.1:1170000-1655000 GCA_014839685.1 Anableps anableps
GTTATCTTAAGTGCAGTAGCTTGTAGACCTTTGGTTTAATACCTTCTGAGGACATAGACGGCTGTTTCGTAACAACAGAACACAAACAGTAAACTTTGATGTAAAATAAAACATTTTCTTAGCTGATCAACTTTATCTACACAAAAACCAGCAATTCATTTTGGGTCTGGCTGTTTACTCCCTCCCCAGCTAACAGTAGATATGGTATGAACTGGGCTTATTTTTCAGACTTGTTTCTTGCATGAGTTTGAGAAGTCCTTGAAGGAGGAATACAATATAGCAATACAAAGAGGACGAAGGTAATCTGCTTCCCAAATGACAGTTATTGAGAATGACAATGCTATTAAAGCTGATTTAATGGTTTTAGCAGCGATAAGTTAAAAAAAATAAAAATAATAAATTAACATTTGAATTTAAGATTTAAAGGAGTTGGGAAAGCTCACTTTGTAAAAGTGCAACAAATAAAACTTCATAGTTTAATGTGTTACCATAGCTACAATCTGACGCTGAGTTAAATCTCTGTGTTTGAGCTCGGTTTGTTCACAAATACATCTTAGCAAATAATAACCAAGTATCACTGATTGCTTTTGAACTTGGCTAATTAAACTCGGCCCCCTCTCCCAGATTCCACCAAATTTGTACTGTGGTGATGATTTTCCTAACAAGAATGGGGGGGGGGGCTAAATCATATTCTACTTAAGGGCCCATACAACCTTGGGCTAGCCCTGGTTACATTTAAAAGTAAAATAAATTAAAAGAAAAATTACTTAAACTGGACAGTAATAAGTATTTCTATGCTGAGCTAAATATTCTTAGGGTACAGTATTTATTGTATTAAGTTTTCTTGTGTCTTGCTAAATCCTACCATTTTGCTTAGTAATGTTTGACACTTTGTGCAGTCTTAATTTGCTGGTTATGACTGGTTAGTTGTTCAAGCAAATGAAAAAGACCAGTCTGTGATTGGCTGGTGCTGTGGTTTGTTTACATTAACTTAAAGATGCAAGCGCAGACAGAGCCAAACGCGTGCCACAACACGTATTAAGCGAGTGTGTGAGATGTAAACATAAACACCACACATTTTTCTTTGTTCAAAGATATATGAGCTCACATCAGTCTCATTGTGTGCTCGGTGAGAACCTCTAAAAGCACAACTGTGTGTTAAATTATATTTGCAGTTCACATTGAGCTTGCACGAGCCGAGCAAGCGGTGTGGCTTTTATACTTGACACATACCTTGGTGCAGTACCTTGGTCTCTCAACGCAATTCATCAAATTTTCTCGACAAGAAGACAGAGTAAAGGGGAACCCTCTTGTTCTGATGGGACATTTTTCTCCGGGTACACTATGGACTCCTGGCAGAAGTGGAGGGTTGTGTGTCTGTCGATATTGTCAGTCGAGGATGTTGAAGATGTGTATACAATTGGATTTTTGATAACAGGATTTCTCCTTTTTGGAGTTGGCTGTTAAGATAAGATAATCTTTTATTAATCTCACAAGTGAGAAATTTAAGCTGTCACGACAGAAAGTGGACAGAACAAGAGTAACAGAAATTAAAAACAACAGAATGAAAAAAAAAATCTATACTGTGGTGGTGATTTTCCTAACAGGAAGTGGGGGGCTATCGAGAAATTGAGAAAACATCGAAAGCTGTTCTGGCAGTTGCAGAGCTACCCGGCTTGTGTGAGGGAATCTTAAAAGCAATCTACACTCAGATTGAGATGCTGCGTGAGCAGAATTGGAACCTGGATGTGATCCTTGCACAGGACAACAGGCTGGTTGCAGTTCTTGGACTCAGAAGTGAAATGGGATAAATGTTGGAGAAGTTGTTCACTCGGATATGGCGGAAATGACCAGGAATATGGTTGTTTGGACTTGCCATGGAGATGTACCAGTGTTCCGTCAAGGCAGACGGAAAATTAAGAGTCGGCCTCACCCAAAACAATTGCTGTTATCTGAATCTGGCTCCTCTGTGTTGCACTTGGATGGCTGGCTATCTCGATTTTTCTCCTGGATATTATGTGAACAAGACGCTCTGCTCCCTCTGCCCTTCCTTTCCCTGATGACATCTGTGCACCTGGCTCAGAACTGAACAAGGCCGGTTGATAAATGCTCCATCACTATCAAGGACAATGGCTTCTGTGACGATGTTTCATGGACTTACTTGCAAATACACACATTCACACACACACACACACACATGCATATAAATATAAATACACGCCCTCCTCTCACCACCTCCACTGGCTCCCATCGTTATGTATGATGTTGTCCGATGTCTGTATGTTGCTTTCTTTGTGCTGAGGTTTTTTGCAATCACAAACTGTATCCTGTCAAGGATAAAGTGTGAAATATGATTTTTTTCCCCCTTCACTTACCTATTGTGGTCTTTTTTCATCTAATGAAAGGGCACTGCCTCTCAGTGATGGGTGCAGGCCTCAGACATCTGTCCACTCATGTCTTCATGTTGTCTGTTTTGCTTTTCTTGGGTGGGCTGTGCTGAAATGTAAATTTTCCTCCTTGGGGATTAATAAAGGAATTCAGATTCTGACTCTGATATTCTCTAAAAATGAGCCCTCATAGAGGGATCATATAAAAAGCCAGTACAGGTGAACCTGCTCTGCCAGAGCACCTTCCAAATCGTCCAGTTTAAGTGAAAGGTGCCGCATGCAATCTGCCCCAAGGTGCAAAACTTCATAGGTGCATGACCAGATGCTGTGACAGTAGGGGAGGCCAATGTGCAGGGGAGGTCTTTGCAAGGGTCTTTGCTATTCATGATACAAGGATTTTTCAAACATGCATGAAGAAATCAAAGCAACTCTCCAGGTATGTTTTTGATGATGATTATAACATGATATAAAGCTCAAAAAAGACGATTTACATAATTCCCCCTCCCCAAAGTGAAAAATCCTATTCTGATAGTTTAGTAATCATTTAAGCTTTTAAAATAATCTGTAATTAATTCATGATTGGTGCTAAATTTAAATTTAAATTGTTGTGTTCTGCTGCTTCAAGTCTGTAAATATTGTATCACAGACATACAGTTTAGCCCAAAATTATTCATACTCCTGGCAGATTTAGGTCTAAAGAACTACTGGAAGATAGCACCAATATTTATTTCATTTAACTGAAGTGTTTCGATTGTTGATTCTTAAACAAATTATAACTATGATAATAATTTAAAAAAAAACATCTGCACTGATTTTTAAATTGTGTTATAAGGTAGCTCCTTGATGAGGAAAGGATTCATCCTCCAGACTAATTTGAAATAGATATGAGACTGATTAATATTTAATGAGATTGATAAAATCAGAATTGAATTTTACCATTGATAAAATCCTGATACATTAATATAGTGTAGGAGAACATAGTTTATTGTAGGTCATTACTATAGAAAGCCTTCCTGTTTTTGATGAGCCTGACTTAAAGGGCACTTTTTGTTTCAGAAAAGTGTGTTTTAAATTACTTATCTACTTTAAAAATAATGGAAAACTGATCATGATTAATTTATTTTCATACTTTTTATATATTTATAGATTTTATAGCTTCTGAATATGATCTTTTAAAGGCAAAGTTGTATTCACTATCACAGCAAACCTATATCATGATTATTTAGATTCATTACGGCATAATGTGTACCCTGTAGGATGGCTGTTGATATGGAGAAAAAGTGCTGAGCTGAATGTGCATCAATCAACGTGCATTGCGACGTCAAGCACCGCTATGCAACTCGCAATTTTAACCAGGTCTTTTCTTCACCACCGGCGCTCGCTTACATTCAATGGCTGCAGCCTCAGTCACCCCGTCTACTGGATGGCCAGTTCTGAAAAGTAATTTCACCCTTGGGGGACAAATAAAGTACTTGTGACTTCTTCAGTCCAGAGAGCGAAGAGCCAGCAGCATCTTCAGACAGCTCAGATTCTGCTGTTAGTGCGACCACTGAGGGAAGCGGTGTTGGCGGGTCTCGGGTTTCCAGTCTCAACGCCACCTGAGCCACTCATCGAGTCTGGGAGCAGCCCCTGCACCTCAAAGCTTCTACTCCCTGGGGATCCTGCACTGTGGGGGGCTGTTATAGAGCGTTTCTGGTGTTACACAAAATTCTGCAACCCATCATTCTTTGTGAACACAGGGGGCGATAGTGTACATTTCTCAGCATGTACATCTCGAAGACCAGCAAGAAGAAGAGTATTTACGTAAACTGCGAAAGCACTGATACGTCAGAGATTGCAAGCTTCACAGATTTATTATTACCATCGCAATGATGGACAAAATATAATGTATTTTTTCTTTGCATTTGATGCTGAATGCTGTTTGACGGACCATCGCATTGAATGCAACGTCACGTACTTTTGAATAACTAAATGTTTTAACTGAATAATCAACTGTGGTATGTTAAAATTGGTCTAAAATGTAAAGTAGTTTATAAAATACTATGTCAAGAATGTAAGGCATACAGTGCATCAGCAATTTCTATCAGAAAAAAAGAACCTTGTATTGGACCAGGCAGGAAATGTTGTGTTGTGTGCTATTTTGCATTCATAGTTCAAATAAAGATGTTTTGTTTTTCACCAGACAGGCATCCAGTCTGCCATGTAACCTGCTTGTGCAGCATTCATAGCATTGATAAGCTCCTTTCCCCATGAAACACTGTCCAGAAAATGCAATGGAATGTGAGTATCAGTGGTATAATGCAAATGCTTGGATGTATTGTAAGTATGCATATAGAAGTTTTGAGATGCAAAAACAAAGATGCAAAGATGCAGAAACAAAGATAAACTCAAAGGTGTATGAGTGGGGGAGAAGAGGCCAGGTAGCAGAGCACCACACACGTCAGGAGGCACAAAGTGGACGCTGAGAGTGACCCAGAAGGGTATAACAGCCAGCCTTAAATACTCTGCTCCGAATCAGCAGATCAGCAATACCTGCATTGAGGAAGAGCACAAGGAACACACAAAACAGGTGTAGCCCAACTCATAAGGCCCAGGGCTGTTTCAGATGGCTATCATAAATTGTGACCTGTGTGATACTGGCTATTTGAGGGTCAAATATTTTATGAAATGCATCCACATTGTAGTGAAGAGGTGGCAGAACACTGAAAAATATTTGTACTGATCTCAAACATAATTACTAGGCCTGCACAGTAAAGTCACAGATTATGATGGCTATCATAATCCGTGACCTGTGTGATACTGACTATTTGAGGGTCAAATATAATGCAAAGTCTATAATGGATGTGGGTCTAGGGGCGTCTTGCGGCACGTTTGGAAGCATTTCCAGTGTTCGACATGTGTCAAGCACGCAGATGCTGGAGTTGGAAAATCTGAACTTTTGCCACCGCAGCGTCAGCCAATCAGAGATACTCTGCTGTGTGACAGTGGCACATTTTCTGACAGGACAGAAGGACCAAGAGCCCATCTATGATCAGTCGAGTTATCACTTTAGATAATAATAGAAAGGATCTTGCCTGGAGGAGGATTAGCGAGGAGTTGGGATCACGGGTCAAAACATTGTTATCATGGTAAACATTTCCTCCCATTTGAACTAGTCAAATCCGTCCAGTACAACGCTGAGCCACTACTAGTTTCACACTGAAAAATTAAGGTATTTATTCAGAGGAAATGTGCAGTAGGTGGAAGACTCTATGCAATGCAGGGCAATGCGCGTCAAGAGCAATTCGAGTGTCTAATTTTAAAGTACCCAAGCGCCCAACTTCAGGTATTGGACGCATTTTTGATGTGAGGAACGCGTTCGATCTGAACACACCTGTTGGAAGAGGCGATTTACCGAGGGGCCTACAGTTTTCCAGAACCGGGCTGCCAAATATGCGGCAACTTTTACTGACAGTAGTTTAAGTAGATTTAAGGTTGAAGCTTATTATGTAATCATTAACAGACATTGTCCATGCATTTCCGAGCACATCTAAGTCTTCAAAAATGTGGGTGACCTCTTTGGGTTTTTATTTGAGAGGGACTGTAATGATTGCGATATGCGTGAAAGAGCTGAAAAGCTGAACTCCACTTATCCGACAGATCTGAAAAGTTCATTGTCAGACGAACTTATTCAGTTCAAGCACTTTGTCAGGGGTCGCGTTAATGGAATATTTTCCGTATTTATTTTAAACGGTGACAGAAAAAATCTGAAGGCCATCTGTCATTTTGACAGATTACAGTTCACACACCTGATCAATTGGTGTAGACGCGCAGACAACTTTATGCACAAAGTACATTGTGGAGGTGACAAAATCGATCAATAAAAAAACCCCATCTCATAATCATCTCTGACCTGAACTCTGAACTAAATGCATCTCGCTATTTGGGAGCAGACAGAGCGTTTAAGACTTATGGACTTCATACTTTGGAGCACATCTGGTGCAGGAGCGCAAGCTCCAGGATACATTGATCATTGATCCTCCTGATCTACATCAAAGCCTTTATTTACGGTGATACTCTGTTCAGCTTGTTCAATGTTAATTAAACCGAATAAAAATTAAATGCAATTAAAAATGTCATTTTCATTTGAAAAAATGACGGTTAAAGATAGATTATGACAGAATTTTTTTGGCCCTGTCAGTCAAAATGATGGACAACGATAAGCATGATGGAAATGGATGGATGGATGGATGGATAGTTTGAAAGTGGTAGCTTTTTTGTGTGAAAATGGAGGACACTACTTTCCCTCTCAGTGTAGTAGGTCCATTTTACCAGAGTATACTAATGCTGATGTGTTTTGTTTTCATAGCATCATATCATATATGTTAGTGAGTGTCTTTGACTGAGACATAGTGCATTTGTAGTTCTATGAGCATTTGGACATTTATAAATCAAAATTTAGATTTGGGCAGCTTAGGGTGGCAGCACGTTGGAGTAGCTCTGTAACTTTCATTGAGATTTTTTTTCTTTTTTTCAAAATTTCATTCTTGCTTTTCTTGGAAAATTTTTTGGACAGCTGTTCCATCTTGTTTTGGAGGCTGTGCTGGATTGATTTTTTTCCCCAATACTTTTCTACATTTTGCGCTTTTATTATGATGCGTAACCATAGCAGCAGGGTGGTCTACAACATGGAGCAGCTGATTAACATCGCAAAAGCAGAAATAATAGAACAACTGAAGCCAGAAATCCCACAGGAGTTGAAAAGGAGACATCATGGATGCAGAGCAGGAGCAAAGAGGAGAGAGAGAAGGAAGAAGTTCAAACCATCTCTGCCATCCATCATAATGGGCACATGAGATCGTTAGTAAACAAGTTGGATGAACTTCAAGCCCTGACAAGGACTCAGCAAGAGTATTGGGAATGCAGTGTTATGTGTTTTACTGAGACATGGCTGCAGGATCATATCCCCGACTCCAACGTCTCTCTGCTGGGCTTCCTGACTATACGGGCGGACAGAGATTTAAAGAGTAGCAGGAAAAGGAAGGGAGATGGATTGGCAGCGCTTGTCAACAACCGATGGCGTCACCCAGGACACGTTACTGTGAATTGTCGTCTCTGCAGTACAGACATTGAACTACTGGCAGTAAGTTTTCGTCCATATTATTTGCCAAGAGAGTTCACCAGTGTTATTTTGGTGGCTGTTTACGTTCCACCCTCAGCTGTTGCCGACAATGCATGTGATGTCATCAGCTCCGTTATTGCTAAGATACAGACCCAGCACCCAAATTCTTTTGTGGCAATATCTGGTCGTTTTAATCATGCCTCACTCTCTGCTACACTGCCAACGTTTCAACAGTTTGTCAGCTGCTCTACCAGAAACATTGGATTTGTTTTACACAAATGTCAACGATTCATATATGTCCAAACAAAGACCTCCTCT
Organism: Anableps anableps; assembly: GCA_014839685.1. Lineage (NCBI taxonomy): Eukaryota > Metazoa > Chordata > Actinopteri > Cyprinodontiformes > Anablepidae > Anableps > Anableps anableps. The sequence continues at coordinate 1,177,807 of CM026083.1, forward strand.
GGGTAAATCAGATCACAGCCTTGTTTTTCTCTGCTCAGAATATAAACCCATTGTCCAGAAACTACCTATAACAAAAAGGACTGTGAGAAAGTGGTCACAGGAAGCTGAAGAAGCCCTACAGGGTTGTTTTGATGCTACCGATTGGATTTCTCTTTGCCAGCCACATGGAGAGGACATTAATGCCATGACTGAGTGTCTGACCGACTATATAAACTTCTGTGTGGACAACACCATCCCCACCAGAACAGTGAGATGCTTCCCTAATAACAAACCCTGGATCACCAATGAGCTAAAGGAACTGTTAAACAAGAAAAAAAGAGCCTTAAGGGAGGGAGACAGAGAGTTATTGAGGAGTATACAGAAGCAGCTCAAAGTCAAGATTAGAGAGAAGAAGAAGCTGGAGAGTAAACTGCAGAGGAACAATATCAGAGATGTGTGGTCAGGGATGAAGAAGATCACAGGCTTCAAGCAGGAGGAGGATTGGCTAGATGGAAGCCTGGACAGAGCAAATGAGCTGAACACATTCTTCAACAGGTTCAGTTCAGGAACAAGCTCACCATCCTCCCCTCCTGCCTCCAGCTAAACAGACACCCCACCCTCCTTTGACCCACAGCTTTCCTGTCACACTTCAGATCTTTTATCCTATAACTCAGTCATGGACTCTTCTGCTTCCATTAGCTTGTCTTCAACCAAATCAGGAGATGCTGCTGCTCCCTCTCCCTCCTCCTCCCACTTTTCTGTTTCTAGAAGTCAGGTGAAGAGGCAGCTGCAGAGACTGAACTGGAACCAGGCTGCAGGTCCAGATGGTGTCAGCCCCAGAAGGCCTGTGCAGAGCAGCTCTGTGGGATTCTGCAACACCTCTTCAACCTTAACTTGACTCAAGAGAAGGTACCACTGTTGCGGAAGACATCCTGTCTGGTTCCAGTACCAAATAAATCTCACCCATCAGTCATCAATGACTACAGACATCAATGCCCTGACATCCCACATCATGAAGTTCCTGGAGAGATTCCTGTTGGCCCACCTGAGTAAGCAAACCAGCACATATCAGGATCCCTTGCAGTTTGCTTATCGCCATGGAGCTGGAGTTGAAGACGCCATCATACACCTGCTTCAACAAACCCGCTGTCATCTTGACAAAGCAGGTAGATCATGTTCTTTGATTTCTCCAGTGCATTTAACACAGTTCAGCTTGATCTGCTTTGTCTGAGACTCCAGAAGACTCAGGTGGAGGCCTCAACAATCGCCTGGATCCATGACTACCTGACAAACAGACCACAGTTTGTGAGATTGAAGGACTGTGTGTCTATCCAGGTGGTTAGCAACACAGGAGCACCACAGGGAACTGTACTCTCACCATTCCTTTTCACCCTGTACACTTCAGACTTTCATCTACAGAAATATTCAGATGACTGCAGTGGTCAGGTGTGTCAGCGATGGACAAGAAGCTGAGTACAGAGACCTGGTGGACCGCTTTGTGTCATGGTGTGGAAACAATAATTTCATCTTGAATGTGAACTAAACAAAGGAGATTATTGTAGATTTTAGGAGAAACAGGGTCAGCTCAAACCCTGTTTCCATCATGGGAAAAGAAATGGAGGTGGTTGAGGAATATAAATACCTTGGTGTTCATCTAGACAACAGAAAGAACTGGAGACTCAACAGTGAAGCCATCTACAAGAAGGGACAGAGCAGACTGTACTTCTTGAGGAAGCTAAGATCCTTCAAGGTTTGCAGCAAGATGTTGCAGATCTTCTATAAGTCTGTTGTTGGGAGTATCATCTCCTCTGCCATCATCTGCTGGGGCAGCAGCATCAGAGCCAGGGACCTAAAAAGGCTCAACAACCTGATAAAGAAGGCTGGTTCTGTTCTGGGGACGACTGTGGAACCTCTGGAGATGATTATACAAAGAAAAATTTTACATAAAATTAAGAAAATTATGGACAACCTTGACCATCCTCTTCACGAGACTGTCATTGGAAAACAGAATCTCTTCAGTCAAAGGCTTCTTCAGTTTGGTTGTAAATCGGACCGCTACAGGAGATCTTTCCTGCCCACAGCCATCACCATCTATAATATCTCCTTGACTACATGAGTTACGTCAACATTTAATTTCCATTTGGGATCAATAAAGTATTTTTGAATTGAATTTGAATTGAACTGAATTGAAATACACTTGATGACAGAATTTGAGGTACTGAGTATATTATGGCAATCCTGGTGTTGTTATGATAGGGCTCTTTGATATTGTTGCCCAGGGTACAGCAAAGTGTTAACCTGGCCTTGATGGATGGATGGTGTAATATCAGATTTTGGTTGGAACAACCTCATAAAGAGACAATAACCTGAACATCCCATGAACTAAAAATAACATATGACTATAAGCAGTCAGTATAGCAAATAATATTAAGGATAATACAGCAGAACAGAAATAGGCCTAGCCTGTTTATTTCAGTTACTAACTTTCTGACAGATAGAAAGTGACTATTCCAGGTTTGGAGTCCTGATGTGAACAGTTCCTGCCCTGGATTGCCTGTGGCCATGTCTCTTTTGGCCAGCTGTATTACAAGGGCTCCACACACACATCAAACAGAGAATTTCATCTTTGTATTTCATGCAGATCGTGATGACTTTACTTCCTCTCCTGCTCCCTCTGATGCGCTAATTTTACTGCAGTATGATGAAATAACTGATGTGAAACTCTGAAGGGCTCTGCATGGTCTGGCCGACGGGCTGAAATTGATTTTCTTTGTTGTATCTGCATGATGAAAATTGTGTCATTTTGTTCTCAGCCTCTTGCAAACCTCTCCCCCCTGCATGCAAAACTATTGCGTGATTGGTCAGAATTTCATGGGTGTGTTTGTTTATGCGTAAAACAGCCCCAGCTACTAAACTGCCAGAATAGGATTTTTGGAAGATGGCAATGTGGGCAGGCAGCTTCCTTTAAGCCATAATGCACTAATCCCAATTTAACAGTTTAGACCTCCGTTTTTGAATACCAAAAAGGTTACCAATTTTGCCTATAAATCTTTAAATACAAAATCCTTCATTTAATTTTTTTCCCCCATATTTCAAACGACACAAGAAATGAGATGGGAAAAAGCTGAAACTGAAGCTCGCGGTAGATTTTAAGACGTGCACCCGAGTTGTTGACCACAGATACTCTATGGAGACTAAAATGGCATCAACCAAAAGAAAATCTCCGCTGACGCCTATCAAAACGCTGACACCACCCAGCAAGGTAATTGTGTCCCAAAATGAGGAAGTCAATAACTCGATAATGGAAGCTATTAACAAGCTGACAAACAAGATCAATGACTTTGGTCTGCAGCTACGTGACAACATGACAATGGTGGCTAACATTTCCAAGCGAGCCGAAATGAATACAGCCGATATAAAAGACTGTAAAACTAAACATCTGGCCTGGAAAAAGATGTTCCTGTGCTCATCAAAGAAAATGTGGAGCTGAAGGAGAGATTGTTGGCACTAGAACGCTATAAATGCTGCTGGAATTTGAAAATTCAGGGCTTGACATAAATAACGAAGATACCCACAAAGAAGTCCTTGATATCTTAGCCAAGGTCGCGCCACAATGGGCCTCCTCAACTGGCAACGCAGTGAACACTCCGTGTCGTCTGAGGAAAAAGAAGAATGAAGACACCGCCAAATACTAATTCAGTGATGTCTTAGCATGAGATACCACCGAGATGCCTTCTGGAAATTGACCAAAGATTCCAAGACGTGCAATGAGCTGAGAATCCACTTCAAACAAGATTTCTGCAAACTAGACAGGGAGGCAAGAGCTGCAGTCTGGCCCAGAATGGAGCAAACTAGGGGCGATGGCAAGAATGTCTACTACCGAGGGCACGTTGGCTACATCAGCAGAGTTCGGGTACTTCCTGATTGACTGAAGAACCAATTAGTGTCTAGTAATCACACTACCGTAGGAGCAACACAAGGTGGTAGCTTATGATTCGATATGATTCCTTTATCTATTTCTAAAATCCCTTTTGGTTAAATAGGCTAAATAGATAAGGATGTTTTAAATAGACAAATTCAAAGTTCACATGTTTGATAAAACCTATTTGATAAGTAAGTTCTAATCCCGTTTTTTGGTTCGAGGTCAATCGCTCTGGTCTGAATTTAGTTTAAGGGATTTAGTGTATTTTCCTTACTAAGAAATACCTTCACCTGAGCGCTTGAAGTTCAGTTATCTTCTCTTTATCATTTCTTCTGGTGCTTCCAGTCTATTGTCTGTTTTGCTTTCTAATTTTAATTGTGTGTCTTTAAATACTAGGGGCGTGTTAAAAGAAAATCCATATTTCTGATTTGTAAAAATGCAAAAGCTAACTGCATATTTTTACAAGAAAAACACTCTACTGAGGCAGATGACAATTTCTGGTCTAATCAGTGGGGGGGATAATTCTGTCTCGTGGTACTAACAAATCTGCTGGTGTTGCTTCACTATTCCAAAAGTTTTGGAACAAGTTAAAAACTCATAGGAAAGACAACCTAGGACACTGGATAATCTGTGAACTCAAAATGGAACATCGCTTTCTGATTCTCTGTGATATTTATGGTTACAACAGTGTGGCTCAAAATAAATATTGACTGAAATAAGTTGTCATCTGAAAGAACTTTATCAAAAATATTCCACAAACTATTTTGTATTGGAGGAGATTTCAACATGGTGTATAATGAATGGCTTGATAGCTCACCCTAAATTCCAATCTCATCATATAAATTTAGTTTTACATAACTTTTGCTTAGATATTAACCGAGTAGATCTTTAGACAGAAGCAAATCAGCTAGGACAGTCCTTCTCCTGGTTTAAACCTGATGGCTCAGCTAAATCCCATATTGAGTTCTGGCTCGTCTCAGGCAGTAGAATGCAAAATAGTGTAAATGCTAGTATTTCACCTGCACCTTTATCTGATCACTGCCTGATACAACTCCATGTCACAACCCAAATGAAGACAAACCCATAACAGAGGTTGCTGGAAGTTTAACTCAACCCTGCTTTCCAATGAAAATTTTAGTAGCGAAATTCTTGAACACCTCAGTTTAATTTGTACTGATGAAAATCTGAATTCTTGCACAGAAAAATGGGAATTCTTCAAATTTGAAGTCTGCCAAATTTCAGTCGAACACAGTAGATTAATATCTGTCCAAAATAAGAAAAAGGAATTAGAAACCATTAGAGAGCTTAGTTACATCTGCTCTAAAGCACTGTTTGTCATTGTCATTAAAAAAATGACGATGACAAACAGTGCAGAAAAATTCTACAATCTGATTTAGATGATATTTATACAAAACAAAGCCAATGGAGCATATCTAAGATACTGAGCTAAATGGATTGAGGACGGTGGGAAAAGTACCACATATTTCTGTAAACTGGAAAAAATAGACAAGAAAGAAATGCTGTAAATTTCTTGCAAATTGATAATAAACCATGCACAGACTCAAAAATAATATCCAAAGATTTTTTTTTTACCTTTTACAGCAATTTATATTCTTCCTCATATAATAACCCTGTGGCAAAAACATTCCATCACTCTATTCAACAGTTGATTCCTAAAATTGATCAGAATTATAAACAGATATGAGAAGCAGGAATTACCATAGAAGAACTGGATAAAGCAGTAGGTGCTTTAATCAAGGATAAAGCCCCAGGTTGCAATGGCTTGACAAGTAACTTTTACAAATATTTTTGGGTTTTTATCAGAACCCTTGTGTTTGGAATGCTTACAGAAATATTTGAAAATGGCTGTCTCACACACACTTTGAAACATTATTACACTCATTCCTAAACCTGGGAAAGATTCAACTCTTCTTGATAATTTAAGACCTATAACACTATTAAATAATGATTACAAGCTCTTGACACACATTTTTTGCTAACAGGTTGACATCAGGCATATCTCAAATTATTTCTGACACTCAGTCTGGATTTCAAAAAGGCTGCGCTATACATAAAAATATTTGCCTCATTTTGGACCTAATTGACTATAACCACTTAGTTGAAAATGAAGGTTTTGTATTATTTTCAGACTTTCATAAAGCCTTTGATATGATAGAAGATGAATTTATGTCCAAAGCATTAGGTTTCTCTGGGTTTGAAAATAAATTTATGAACGTAATCAAAACATTTTGCAAAGATACAAACAGCTCAGTGTGTTTTCCACATGGTACCTCGCAAAGATTTAGAATCAACAAAGGTATAGGACAAGGATGTGCAGCCTCTCCTTTGCTATTTATTGCAGCTACAGAAATGCTTTCCATATCAATTAAAAATGCTCAATTTGGTAAATTATCTGTGCCAGGCAAAAAGTTTTCTATCAGTCAGTAAGCTGATGACGCGACTATCTTCTTAAATAACCTGAATGAAATTCCTAAAATTCTCCAATTAATTGAAACATATTCAAAGGCCTAAGGGCTTAAACTAAACTTAAACAGATGTGAAATTTTGCCTCTAAAAGACTGTCGTATATCTACCATTTTTAATATTCCTGTAAAATGCAATGTCAAATATCTGGGTGTGTATATAAATAAAACTGAGTCCGAATTAGAAAACCTTAATATTTGGGAGAAACTGCAAAAATGTAAAACTGATTTAAATAAGTGGACACAGAGATTTATCTTTTCTGGGTAGAATATTTCTCACCAAAATGGAAAGTATTTGCAGGTGCATCTCCCCTGCATATACACTAGGAATACCCAATTTAGCAATCAAATCTATTAATCGGATGAATTGTGATTTTATATGGAAGCAAAAAACACACTATATCAGACAAGGTAATTGAATGAAACAAGTCAAGTCAAATTTATTTGTATAGCGCATTTCAGCAGCAAGGCAGTTCAAAGTGCTTCACATCATAAAAAACATAAATCAAGTATACAGCAAAATCATCAAGCAAATACACATGACGATCAAAATCATGGAGCATCAAAATCATTAGGATCATCAGGCAAATATAGTTCAATGTTCTACTTACTACTGATCAAAGGCAGCTCAAAACAGGTGGATTTTCAGCCTTGATTTAAAGGAATTTAGTATTTCAGCTGTTTTGCTGTTTTCTGGAAGCTTGTTCCAGATTAGTTGTATTAACCCTCTAATTTTTTGAATTTTCTCTGTAAAAAAGTTTGCAAATTCATTGCAGGCCCTGGTAGAGTGGAGTTCTGGTGGTAAAATCACAGGAGGGTTTGTCAACCTGTCAACTGTGGCAAATAAGGTGCGAGCATTGTTGATGTTTTTGTTTATGATTCCCTTGCATGTTTTAGTGATGAGTGATAGCTTTGCAGCCTTTCTTTGTAGATTTCATAGTAAACATGAAGTCAAGTTTTGCGCCATTTATGTTCAGCCCTTCGACAAAGACTTCTTTCGCTTCTTACAAGTGGAGCATTTATCCACGGAGATTTCTTCCTACCAGGCACAATTTTCACTTTAACAGGAGCAATGAAATCAGTGATGTCTGAAATTTTAGAGGAGTTATCCAACAGTTCAGCTGGTTTACAGCATGGAAGTGAGGTGGAGGAGTAGAGTTGGTAAAAAGTTTTAGCTGTGTTGTCTGTAAGAGAACATTTTCTAATAATATCTGTTTTACTAAGCGAGTCAACAGAGATTGTACTAAAACAACAGAAAAATGATCAGACAGAGCGACATCAACAACAGAGACCTTGGAGATATTTACACCCTTGCTGATAATCAAATCCAGAGTGTGTCCTCGATTGTGTGTCAGCTGTTTAACATGTTGAGTCAAACCAAAGTTTTGAAGTACATCATTCAGTTTTTTTTTTTTGCCTCTCTGTCTATTGTGTTGTCAATATGGATGTTAAAGTCTCCCATAATTATTAAACAGTAATAATCAATGCATATCACCTGTAACAGTTCGTTAAAGTCATTGAAAAAATTTGCCACATATTTGGGGGTTTTGTATAGTGTTAGTGTCAAAGTTTGTTTGTGGTCTTTTACCTCAATTCCCAAATATTCAAAAGAGTCAAAATTGCCCAGGGAAAGCTTTTTACAGTTTAGTGAATCATGAAATATTGCAGCAACCCCTCTGCCCCTCATATTCTCACTTAAAATATTGTACTTAGGGGGTGCTGATTCAATGAGTACAGGTGTTTCATTGTTGTCATCCAACCATGTTTTTGTGAGAAACATAACATCAATATTATGTTCTGTCATGAAATCATTAACTGAAAGTCCTTTTGCTGATAGTGATCAGTTTAAGTGTCTTAGTGATGGAAAATTCTACAGCTTGAGGTTGATTAAGACGGGATCAATCTGAGATTTGATTTTAGATCACTGTATTTTCTTGCTATTTTTCTATTAGTAATTCTGACATTGATGCTCCTGTATCTTACTGCCTGGGGGCCAGATGCTTTCAGGAGAAGGACAGGTTTACTAATGTCTGGACCCCCGTCTCAGACTTCAGAAATGCGAGTCGATGTTGTTCTGGTTCTTTTGATAAGCCAGAACCCGGTGATTCGGAACTCAAAAAGCGTACTTTTTGGGAACTTAAGAGGGAAGTTCCTAGTAGTACCTGGTGGTCCATTTTCTCACTGAAGTTGAGAAACATCAGTCTTAGTGACCAATTTTCTGAGCTATTCTGTGTTTCAGTATTGTCTTGGCTCTGAGAAGACAGGTCCTCCGATAAGCAGTCTTGGCTCCCAGAAGGTGTTGATGGGGAGGGGGGGGGGCTCCCTTCCCTCCCCTCTCAGCTCCATTTCCAGCTGGAGTAGATGGCTGTTCGTGGATTTGGAAGACTATTCTTTAATAAGTCATCTATTAATCATACGCAGTCTGCTGTAATTCTCATCGCCATCTTTATTTTCAGATTTCCAACTGTGCTTAGAAGATGACTAAAGTCCTTTTTCAGAATTTCAGATTTTTGCTTGGCCAGATCATTAGCTCCAATGTGAATGATTAGATTCTCAATGCTCGGCTGATCAGTGGTAAATGGGACTATCTTCTCTGTTACATCCGACACAGTGTCATTTGGGAAGCAGATTACCTTCGTTCTCTTTGTGCTACAAAGACGATCAATTCTATTCAAAGCTGAATCCCCGACAATAAGAACTTTTGACATTAATTTTGGTTTCTGGGTCATTTTAGAAGTTGGATGTGTTGGTCTTGTCTCATACCTCTTGTTGATGTTTGGAGGAGAGGTGTCCATCGTAGGCTCCTGGTGCCAAAGCAGCAAACCTGTTTTTCAGTGGAATTCCATTGGAGTTTAGTGGATTTCAAGCTGGAGACATGACAAGCTGGCTGATTAGTCCTTGGTACCGGAGTCAAGGAAGGTGGAATCATGTCAGCTTCAGCTGCTTGTTGTCTTTTCTTTGGTGCTGGTGTTGACGAGGGAATGTTTCGGCTCAATGCTGGCCACGCCACGCTGTATCATCTAGATGAGGGGTCCGTCCCGTTAGACGTCTAGTCAGATCCAAATGATGAGATTTATTTTTCGGCTTAGCTCCAAGACAGTTCCAGGTGGGTGAGCTGCTTCTTGAAGTGCTTGGAGGCTGTTTGTTGTTTTGAGGCATCGGTAGAGTTGTTTCATTTCCAGAGCCTGCGTTGATCTTGACGTTTACCTCCAGTCGAGAATCCCTCAGTTCTATCGATTGAAGTCTTTGTGTAATACTACTAATGTCCCCGGTGTTGACCAGAGGCATCTTGCTCTTGCTTATCTTGGAGGTAGAAAAAATAGGGCAAAAAGTAAACCAAAATTAAAAATCCACAGTTCTTGAATCTGAAGTAATCCAGTTATGAGGGTTGACAATGTAAGAGTAACTATAAAAACTGGAAATATTGAATAACTTTAATAACTTAACTGGTAAAACTTACAAATTCGGATGGGAGAGAGCAGGATAACATGTTCCTCCTTCCAAGGCTGCTGAGTACAGTAACAGATAAGCTGGTCAGAGTTGATGGTAAGATCATTAGGGATAAAAACAAGGCAGTTAGGGCTGATTCACTTCCAGAGCCTGCGTTGATCTCGACAGTTTGAAGATGGAGGACTGCAAACTATTGACTTTGACAGCCTGAATGGCACCTTCAAAATAAATTGGCTTTGGTCATTTTTATTAAATCAAAATGCCTTATGGTTCCATATTCCAAGTAAAATATTTTCCAATCTTGGTGGAGTTAACTTCCTTCTTAGATGTGACTTTGATGTTAAAAACTCCCTGGAAACTTTCCTTCTTTCACTGGCAAGTTTTATAATACTGGAGATTTATCTTCAAACATAACTATAGCTCACTCAATACTCCCTTGTGGAACTACTGTGACATTAAAGTTAGAAATAAATCTATCTTTGCACATAATTGGCATGAATAAGGTATTTGGTCTGTGATGCATTTGTGAAATGATTTAAGTGTTATGTCTTTTGAAGGTTTCACTGTTAAATAAAACATGTAATTAAATAAAAGTGAATTTCAAAAAATTATTACAGCTATTCCCCAAAATATTTTATGTACAGCTAAAAATCTTTTTGAGAACCCTGATTACAGAACTCCTGTTCTGCCTAGACTTCTGATTAATGGGCACAACATTACAAATAACAAATTAAAAAATCCAAAATTAGGGAATTTTTCACTAGTACTTTGTTTCCTTTTGTATAAAAATGGATGTCCTGAAAATGGACGTCCTGAAACCACATGACTGCACATCAGCTGTTTGTCTTCGGCTTGACCATGCTGGGCCCTTCAGCTTGCAAATCATTTTGATAATTCAGCACCACATGTGACAAAAATCCCAAACTCTGACTTATTGTTAGTAGTGAAACTAGCAAGCACATGCCGTAGCCTAGCAAAAAACTTCTAATCTATAGATATGCCTTCGTTTTTTCTAATATTTATAAATGTTTTATGAAAACACATTGTCCAAAAGTCTTAAAAGAGTAGCACAGAAAAACTGAAAAGGTACATTTTGATGCAAAAATGTCAAGGTCCCCTCACCTCAGTATCAAGTGTCAGTCACACTACTCATATGATCAAGTTCTTAATCTCTAAGCCCTCTTTTACAAATTTCCCCACCCAGCTGCATGTTTTACCAGCACCCCAACATTCAGCAAAGGTGACAACCAACCGGATAACGGTTTGTTTTCCGATTTTTTTTTATTTTGGTTTAATAAACGAAAAACAAAAATGCTAGTGTGTTTTTGTTTTTTCATGTTTTATTTCAAACGAAAAAATGAACTGCCTGAATGTACATGGACTGCAGGAACAATTACAATTCAATTTGGGAAAGGGGAAGGTAAATCAGTTATCAAGAGTTAAAGAAATAGATATATGGCAAAGAAGAGGTTGACTGACAATGAGAAAGGAAGGTTTTTGTATAAAATACAGAAGTCTGTATTAATTTAAAATTTTAGTGAGTGAAACAGAAGAGAATAAATAATAACTAGAAAGCATGAGCGGTATCACTAGCATGAAGAGCAACTAGCATCTTGACACAACCAGTAGGATCTGGATTATCTGTATAATGCTTACTCACATGGACTTATTCCATTTAATGTGCAAATATGGGTATATGAGGTAAAATTATCTAAAATGTTAATTCTATCTGAAATGCTATCAGTAGCATGTAGGGTGTCACTGGCATGTGGACTTAAATTGACTTACTTCATTCAGTATGCTAAACGTAGCTAATACATCAGTAATGAGTTGCAATGCTTATTTCAGCTGTAAGGCTAATGTTAGCATGAGGGCTATTACTAGCATGTGGAGCAACTAACATATTGACACTACCAGTAGGATCTAGGTTATCACTATAATGCTGATTAACATGGTTTTATTCCATTTAATATGGGTGTATAAGCTAAAATGAGCTAAAATGCTAATGCTCGCTAAAATGTTATCAGTAGCATGTGGAGTGTCACCATCCTGTTGACTAACATAGACTCACTCCATTTAGTATGTTAAACCAAAAAATATTATTTCAAAATAAGGCTAAAATGCTCATTTTAGATATATGCTAATGTTAGCATGACGGCTATCACTAGCATGTAGAGCAGCTAGCATGTTGACGCTACCAGTAGAATGTGCGTTATCACAGTTATGTTGACAATTTTGGACTTACTTCATTTAGTAAGTAAATATCATGCTTTTATATGAAACTAAGCTAACTTGCTAATATTAGCTTAAATGTTACCATTAGTCTGTGGGCTATGACTAGCATGTTGTTCCACTAGCATCCTGACATTACCATAAGAATGAGGGCTATCACACGCATGGGTCCTTTGTCCTAATCCAACATCCCAATGTAGTCTTTTCTCAGCTTTATAGTGTAGGTAAGGAAGTATGATGCTTTTATTTTGAAATTGTCAGTGAGCGTCATTTTAAAAGGCCAGACCAATCCCATGTGTAACACTGCTTGAGTCAAACCTGTCATATTTAGCACAAAGCTGCCGTTAGCTGCTGTGTAAAACATGAAGGCTTTTATTTTATAGGGTATATTGAGCTCTTATTTTGAAAGTCCACTGTGGTTGTCAGTTTAGGCTGGTCAGGTCTCATCACTGAAGTCAACCAAGTCCCTTAGCAGAGTGGCCATGTTGCTTCTGGGCACCTTCTGCTCCCAAGCTGCAGCCCTCATAGATCAAAGCTGTGGCTGCCCCACTTGGTGTGTTGTTGCTATGGTAACTAATGTCCCTCTGCCAACTGACACTGTCAGCGACACTCACTTTGGTGCAGAGAAAGTTCTAGATGTCTGAGGCAGGCAGCCTGACTGAAAAAACTTTTCCGAACAGCTCCTTCCCGTTCGGGAGCCGTAAGAGGTATCGGAAAAATTCTTGAAGCATGAGCGAGGGCCGTCTTTCGTCTTCGTTGGTCCCACAGTTCACATCTGTACCACGTTCACAGTGAAAGCAGGGACGAGCGAAAAAATGTGTGGGAAAGGTGGTCAGATCATGAAAATGGCAGGAAAATGAATGGCCGAGTGTCCCCCTTATCCTCTGATGACACTTTGCTCTGAAGCACTTTGAAAGAAAACCGTCAGCCCTAGAGGAAATTTGAAAACATTTTTTGAAAGCCAACGAGCGGTTCGATATAATGACTGTAAATCATGTCATTTGAGCAATATTTGTAGGTGTGACGGCGAGTTGAAAATTAATCTGGCCTCAGAAATCCCCTTGCTCCCACAATAACTGAGCGGCAGTTAATTGCAGTTACACTGTAAAATCATGATTTTTTTTCCTAAAACTTTGGGTTGCTTAGAGGTGTGTTGTGGGAAAACCGTCAGAGGTATCAACATACCATCTTCACTTCTGAACACAGCACGGACGTATCTACAAACTGAGTTTGAATGGCGTTTGTAGGCGAAACCATGATGACACGGTAAATCCTCAAAAATAGGATGTCTTCAGGACCTCACTCCATTGACTTTGTATGGGGTAGTTTTTCGCTAATTACGTCGCCATGGTAAGTTGTAACGAAAAGTTGAGTAATAGCACACATCTCGAGAATGAGCCGGGATATTTGATATATATATTGTATGGGTGCACGCTACGGTTTGGGCCGCATTAACGGAGAAACCTGTTTGGAGATGGAGAGTAATAGGTGCCCCAGGCATTGCATGCTTCTCAATGCACTGCTCTCCTATGCATTGCTATGGCAGGCCCCAATGATGAGATTGAGGGTAGGTCATTTCTATGCAAATGACATATTGTGTTTAATTGGGAGGGAAAACAATGATAAATGTGGGTGTTGTGAAGGGAAAGAAAATGTAGAACATATATTGATGAATTGCGAAGTATGCGCACCTGAAAGGGAGAGATTGAGGAAAATAGTAAGAAGGGCAGGATAGGAATGGAGTCTTAAAGGAATATTTGGAACTGAAGGAAATAAAGAAGAAATTTAAATAGTAAGGAAACCATTATTTATTTATCTTCATGATACAAAATTAAAAAAACAGAATTTAATGGATGTGAATTAAGGTTGCTGCACACTCATGTACAGTAGGTGGCAGTATGCACCTAGAATTTGCTTGTGATCCACCGTTATAGAAAAGAAGTGTGACCCTTTCATTCATCTTGTCACTGGACCATAGACATTATATATGTAGACACCTCATTACGTATATGCTAGAGCGCATTCGACGCTGCTGCCATATTACATGGGTCTCTCCTCATTCTTATTGTTGGCTAGCATAAGAGCCAGCGAAGTAAACGGAGAGTGAGCAACTATGCCCGTATTTTGTGGAGCCTACGGTTGCAATAACCGGCGCAATACTGAATGTAAATCATGTGGGATTACCTTTCACAAGTATGTTTAAGCAAAATTTGTGGTTATTTATAACTTTATCTCATTGTAGCTGACTTTGTTTGGCAATCATTGTAATGCTCATAGCAGGTACTGGTACTCTATCTCTCTCTCATTAGCTGTTGCTGTTTTTTGATCACATTTTGAAGACTTCCAAGTAACACAGACAATGGAAAATCTCAGTAGGAAGGGAAGGTTTTGTTGCCACATAGTCTTCTAAGCTCTGTGGTGAACATCTCAAGCCAGAGGAGTTTGACGGGATGGGTCAGAATTATCAGGCTTAGAGATGACGTGACCCCATCTGTCTTCAGCTTCCCATCTCATCTCCAAAAAGTAGGTGTTTTTTTTTTTTTGTTTTTTTTTTTGTTTGTTTTGTTTTTACTGTCCATGCTAACAGTTGTTTACGATTCATATGTAAAACAAAAATTAATATCACACATTGCAAACCCTGTTTTTACCTTTTTGCATATTTAGCAATTAGTGATGTATTGTGTATTACAATAAACTGTGGGATACTGAAACCTTTTCAAGTTGTTTTTAAGTGTCGTGTTTTATATTTTAACCCATAGCAAAAAGGAACACAAAAACTTCAATGAAAGCTGAAGACCAGTGGTCCTTTCCAAGAATTTCCCTGAAAGTAAACCTTCACCCAATGACGTGAGTATTGGATATGTCCCAAACAGCCGTGAGCATCACGGCTCTGGTCATAATACAGTTGCTTCCTTGCTTTCTGCAACTAATTTTAGAAATACACACATACACACACTTTTTAAATGTAAAAAAATTAATAAGTGAACACATACACACCCCCTATCACTGACACACACATACACACACACCCTTTCTCACTTTCTCATACTCAGTGCTGGCAGTGATATTACAGGTATGAAATTAAGATCATGTGCCTGCACATATGCATCAAACAACTGAGAGTGGTTTGATATAAACATCACTGAAAACATTTGCATCCTTCTTTCCCCTAGGACCACTCCTATGCATTTCGCAGCTCACATGAGGCCAGACTCAGTGAAGCTTTGGGTGGAGTGGAAAGTCTAGGGCAGGAGAAGCTGAATGAAAAGCCCAGAGAACGGAAAGCAAAGAGAAGCATAAAGATTTCTCTGGAGGAGAAAACATAAAGAAAGAAAAAGTGTCCAAAATATGGATCCTAGGGTTATCCACAGACTGGATATCTGTCCAAGTTATCCACTGTGTCTGGGCAGACTGGTTATCGATATCATCTGGGTGGGCAAATTCTAGTATAGATTTTTTTATACCTCCCTAGTTTACAGGATGTTTTGATGTGATAGACCTCTTCAGACACCAGTGCATATCTTTATACCCTCCCTGTGGGGAAAAATACATAGTTTCTTTACTTACTCTCAGATGTGTCTTTTATGGCTCTGACTGTCCTAATTATACATCTCTGTAATCTATGTATGTAAATGTTTTTTGGGTTTTGTTATTTTTAGGAGGCTGGAATAAAAATCCCTCTGAAGGGGCAGTTCCAGGGCATTTTCCCCCATCTGGTGGTCCATTGAGGTGTCTCACCAAGTGAGACGTGGCAGCACAAGATGAGACCGTGTTCCTATCAGCTGTAGACATTTCAGGGTTTATTGTCAGAAAAATTGGGAAAAAAACTGTCCTGTGAGGTGTGGTGGGTACCACCTGCTTCAATCATGGTGGGCTGATGATCCCCTCAGAGGGAACAGTGAAGATGCTCAGAGCAGAAATTTTTGCTGTTGGTGTGTACCGAAGGCTCAGGGTTGATTGTGTGAGAGAGTGAAATAAATTCAAATAAACAATCAAACTTGTTTCTGTATTAAAATAGAAAATGTATATACTCATTAATGAGCTATATCATAAGTCTGTCTTTGGTTGGGAGCATAAAACAAAGTATTTCAGTATAAAAGCCCAGTTTTCTTATGTGACAGCATCCTGTATCATAACTACATCTCTGCTGTTTCTAACAAACCAAACTGTGTGAAAATCGAGTAACAGTTCTGGGAGTTATGATTATTTTAGTTGGGCATGAAGCTGTCCTCAGTAAAAATGAATGCAGTGGGAAGCGCGAGAGAGACCCATCCAAGATGGCGAACGTCAGCTCCAAAAGGCAGTGCCACTCTTTGAGGCGTCTTTGTATATAATGTCTGTCACTGCATGATCTGTTCAGGAAGCACGAACCGTACCGTTGGCTCATTTGCGCATGTGGTAAAAGAAATACTTCCGGGTTATTTCTTTTTGTATTTCACTGTAATTATAAAAATATTATATGATTTAAAGTGAATAACAAAGGATAAAGAGAAAAACGGTTTAATCACATTTCACTAGACTACTTTGCTATTTTCTAAAAAAAAAAAAAACAACAACAACAAATCAAGTAAATGTATGTGCCTGTGCACAATAATCGAATCAAACATGAGGAAAGGTTGAGTAATAAATTAGTGTTTCCCATGAACACATGGGAGATAGTCTTGTACAGTCCGATAACACCTTTAGCTAATTTCATAAAAGATGTAATTATTATAAAAATAAAGATTTTTATTGTCCATGATGTGTCCACCACAGGGCGCATTGACGGCGTAAATACCCAACAATCCCATGAGCCCAATACACAATTTTGCTGAATTATAATCTTCAAACTAAATTATGACTATTACTAATTAAGAGAATTATAACATTGTCTCGGAAAATAGGTCCTCTTATAACAAGTAGTATTTTAATTAATATAAACAAATATGTTGCGCTTTGTGACGTACATTTTAAGAAGTATTTCTTTTACCTCATGCGCAAATGAGCCAAAGCAAACAGATTGTGCTTCCAGAACAGATCGTGCAGTAACACATTCAACCACGGGTGGCGCTGTTGTTTGCTGCTGAGTTGCTCGCTGCTGGCTGTGCATGGCTGGAGTGGAGCTGCCTTTTACATCCCAGACTTGATGTTTGTTGCGCAACGAATGATTAATGAATGACTGAACAAGCTAAGTTGTGATTAATGTAAAACTTAATTATGAATGTAACCCTAGGATGTATGGATGAAAATTTGAAACGTTACTAGCAACTATGTATTTGATTTGTTAACTGCTGATTATTAATTGCACATTTTGCTGACATTATTGATGGGTCGGGGGAGGTTTGGACCTATGAAACCTCTGTTAAGAGTGGCGAGTTGGAAGGATTATCATTTATTTTCTTCTCTGTTTATCTCTGGACCTTGGATGCCTTGAGTTCCCATTTGAATATGTATATGTTTTGTTACTTTTGCCAAAGACAAAAAGAGAGAAAAAAAAAAGAACTTTTGAACTACTCCAACTGTTAGTAGGGAAGAACTGAGCCTTTTGAAGGACTTTGTCGATTTGCTCTCTGAGGGATACTTTGAAAACCCCTGCCCTGTATTATTAACAGAAGGGTTTTAACTGAAAACAAGTACAAGTGCCTACAGACATATTTTCAAATCCCTTTATTAAAAAATTTGAACTCCCCAAATGTGACCAGACTGGAGCACTTCAGGTCCAGCTTAAGCATGTTCTAGGTGGAGGGCCCAGAGGAGAATGCTTTTATGCTAAGCTCAGTTCGCACTGATGGAACACTGAATGGAATAAATTCCTGTTGTGTTTTGTGTGTATTGTAACATGAAAAGTATGATGGAACCAGATGGGTTCATAATGTTTGGAACCCTTTGGGGGTGTTTAAATGAAGCAATGGAGAGCAGGGAGTCTGTAATTATTGTCAGCAGTAAGGGGAATCAGTTAAAGCAAGTTTTCAGTAAAAGGAATTGCATCTCCTGAAGTGAGGGCTGAACACCTTTGATAGCTCCTTGGATTTACACAAGTTAAGCTCAAACAAAAATATTCTGTTATTTCTAAACATGATTATGAACCAAATCTGCTTGAATGGTTCCATTTCAAAGAGAGACAATAGTTATGAGACTGGAAGACCCCTCCCTGTTTATGTTGTGTTTAAAAATAGGTGAATAACATTTTTGCTTAAAAAAAAACAATCATTGTTTTTCTCAGAACACCATACACAGATTTATACTTGTATAACTATGCCACAAAAGAGGATTGTGGCAAATTCACCTTTAATTTTCTACAACATTTTTCAAATCAGTAAAAAGTACTTGTTAGTTATTTAGATTTATTTAAACTATTTTTCAGTTCTGTCCTTGGGTGAATCTTGACTGTGAGTTTGACTGTAGGCTGTGACAGTAGCGGCAGGTGGGACTTGATGCATGTTGACACCTTATTTACTTGACTCCTGTCATGTGTAATCAGACCTCTGGCGGCAACTAACATCACTTTAGTGCTGCTGTGACAAAGGAAAGCAGCATGCTCTCATTAAGTCACCTGGCCTTAACATCTTTCATCTCTTTGTCTGGGACCAACTATTTATTTGTGTTTTATTTAACCAGTAACATGCTTTAAATGCAAGAGATACACATCCACCTCGGTCTGCAGAAGGAAAATCAGGCCATCAGAAAAATAGGCAATTATCCTTGTTGCCACATCAGCAGCTTGGTATGCAGCCAGCTGACCGCTTTGCCTGGGCCCGGGACAATATCGTGTTAGATGAGCCACTCCTCCCACTTTATGCTGTAACTAGTAGAAAATTCATTAATATTTACCATTTAAAAACACGATCAGGAATTCACTCCGGGCATTGCACATTATATAATTGATTCCCACAAATCTGTTTGTATGATGTGGGAAATTCTTGCATACAATTACAGTGATGTATAATAAGGTGGACATTTGCATCAGGGTCATGAACTAAAAAGAAGAACTCTTCTGCTACACATTTAGCATGCTCACCCTTTCTCTCTTCAAAGTACGACATTCCTTCACTGTCACAGTACAACAGGTGTCAGATTCAACGCTTTTAACTGTGGGCTAATCAAAACATCGAGCACTCGTTAAAACCTAAATTTAACTTTATATCAGCTGAAGGGAAACACTATAAGAAAGCACCAGCGCTGGAGGTGGTACTGATGCCAGTTCTGTCAGTAATGACCAAATCCCCGGATTCTCCAGCAGGTAGCAACGGTAACCTTACCTGTGAATATATAGTGTGTATGGGGAGTGTGAGTGGGTGTATGTCCATTTTTGTATGTATTTACATTGGGTGAGTGGATGTGAGTCTGTGTGTGAGCATGAAAGTGGGAATGTGTGATTGCGTTTGTGTGTGCCTGTTTATCTGTCAGATGGGGTTTTGATCCTTCTCCTGGATCATTTTAGGGCCCCCACTAAATGTGGGGCCTACTTCCTCCCGTCACACTCCTCTCCGGTGGCTGGTGCTTCTGCCTGCTGGTGCGTTGGTGACACTCGGTGTCTGGGGCTGGGTGCCTGGGTATGTGCTGGGCAGTTAATTGTCCCAGAAATTATTGTGATAAACGATAATATCGTTGTTTTGAGACCATTGTTAACTAATATAAAAACTAGGGCTGCACAATATATAGCAAATATATCATCATTGCAATATTAGTGTGCGCAATATTCATATCACAATGGACTGTTTGGAGTGCAGTAATTGTTGACTAATATTTTGTGCTGATATAAGTGTTCTGAACTTGCGTTTTACTTGTTAATGTAATCTTTAGCCTGTTGGACAGTCTCATGGCTGCAGATGTTCACACTGGACACAAATGACATTGCTCAAAATGCTAAAGGTGCAAAAGAAAGGAAAGAAGAATATAGGTACATATCACAACTGTTATCGTCATTGCAGTATTTTCTAATATCGTGCAGCTCCAACAAAAATGGCATAATAATGCAAGTACACCCTCTCAAAGATCAATAAACTAATTTCTAAAGAACACACTGGATCCAGAAGACATTTTAAGTATCCAAAATACATAAACAAAAAAACAAATGAAATAGATCGTGAAGTGTCTGTAAGAAACTTGCCCTTTAAAATATATTATTCATTAGGCTCAGACAAAGAAAACAGGCAATACTTTCAGTTAGGAGTTGTGTGCTTAAAACTTGTGTACTGGGCATCAAATGTTTGCAGCATTTTTCGAAACGCTGGCTTTTCAGTGTGATTAACGGGCAGCATCGAACAGTTTTAGTGCGCACCATTCTGCGCTGGTCGATTAAACACCACAGTGATTGCGGACTGTCAGTAAGACGGAGACAGCCAGTTGGTTGTAGTCCACCCCCCAAGCTGGAAAAACTGTCGTGTTGCCGTATTTAGCCGCTATGTTTTACAGCATAGCGGCTCCACAGGTTCAGTGTTTCACCTCGGTCATTCGGTTCGCATTCAAAGTGTTCCCAGCCTGCAGTTGTCACGCTCGGCTTTTAAACCAGCGTCTCCCTGGCTTGCGGCTCCGGTCCTGTCCTCACGGGCTTTCATGCTGCTCTCTGTGCTAAGAGCCCATGAGCCTGGCAGGTAACTCATGCGAGGGACGGTTCACTCCTTACGGGCTCGACACACGAGAGGCAGCGCCGCTCCTCCTCCATTCGTTTCCTAGGGAACTTCCGTGATGAGGCGACCGGCGAACTTCCAGAATGTCACATTTGGAGCTCATACACGCAGACGTGCACACACGGGCTGAGGGAGAGACACGACGAAAACAAACAAACATGCAACGGGAAATTATCGAGCTCATTAGAATTAATCTGGTGGCTGCTTGCTGGGGCCTGGGTGCCCTGGCTCGGTCAGGCCTCGGCTGGGCTCAGGTCTCTGTGTCCATGGCCTGATCTGCTCCAGCGGTAGCAGGTTGCCAGTGGGGCCTGTGGGCTCATCTCTGCAGTCCCCTGGGGCTTCTGCATTGTGGCTACTTGGGGGTCACCTGGGGCTTTTCTCTGCAGGGGGCTCCCTCAGGATCATTTAAGAAGTTTAAAATGACTCTCTTACTGTGCCCAACCTCAGCAGTAATGGCATGCTGTGAGAGTCCTTGCTTGTCCAGCTCAACAATCCAACCCCGTTCAAAAAAGGGGAAAGCTTTTTTGCCTTTTCCATCAGGAGACCATGACAGTGTAGAATCCTGACAGAAAATCCTGACAGAAATTGTCAGAATTTCTACACAGAAAAGTCCACATTTTTGGGAAAATTGGGGCTTTTAAATGCTGTGTTCTTAAACTTTTGATCAGCTGATGAACAGCCTTTTTCAGTTTAATGGTTGTCTGCAATAAATTGCTCACTCAAATTTTTTTGGTCCCACTCCCATTTCTTCTTTCTGGCATTTTGAAACTCGACTTAGTACCTTGCTAAGATCCAACTGTGCAAAATGTCTCTTGGTTAGATATCATTGTCAGGATTGGTTCCTGGCCCCAATGGTGTGTTATGTGAATGTGGAGTGTGCAAGTGGGGCTCTAGATCCCCTTGTCAGTGAGAATGCCATTCAGCTTTCTTGCTTCTTGAGTTCCTCTGTACATTTTTCAGTTCTCAACTACTTCTGCATACTTAAACCGATTTCAACAATTCATATCAAAATCTTCAGTTTTTTTCTGGAGAGTTATGCTATGTCTTTTGGTAAATTCAGCTATTATAGTTTTTGAAACATGGAAAATTAAAAGAAATTCTGCTAAAAAAATTCTGAAAAAACTTTGTGCTCTTTGACAGCTTACTACGTCTGCCTTCTTCAACTTAGAAACTCCATTCAACTTTAAACAAGTCACAAGCCATTCAGCTACCTTCATACAAAGTTTTGATATCTCTTACAGTTTTTCTAAAAATCATGATTTTTTTTTTATGCTACTTTTTGGGCATTTTCATCTTTACAATGCAATCCAATAACAGAATTCTTCAACTACCACAGTGTATGTTCTAACTTTTAAGAATTCTGCAGGTCCCCGCACAAATTCTGACTTTCTCAATTTTCACTTGTTCAACACATATTACACACCAAAACACACCAAAACAACTGTCAATAGTATGTGGGCAATCACTTGCTATTGACAACATTTTAACTAAGATTAGCTTTTTAGCTAGTTTTGACCTCAAAGCTAATGTGAACAGACTGAATGGAGAGAGTTAATGTTAGACAACATACTAGTGTAAGTCAACACATTAATGTCATGGTTTTTGAGATTTGTCTAACCCACATGCAGAAACACTCTCAGGAAGCAGATGAAAAGTTAAAAGTTTATTTACAAATAAGAATGAGATTATTGCAAGGAGAAAGTTCAGTGATCCGGGGTCTGGTTCTGGAAACGAGCTTCAGCTGGATTTCTGGGAAGACAGGTAAATGATGAGTATGATGAAGTGGAGAACTGCAACACAGATTCCAGAGGTGCTTGAGCAGATGAAGATAACTGCCAGGGAGGGATTAAAGGGATCTCGGAGGATGGGGAGTTCACAGAGGAACGAGGATGGAGATGAATCCAGTTGGCTTGATGGAATGAAGAGCTCGAGTGGGTGCAGTGGAGGGTGGACAGAGGTCGATCTGCAATGAAGGTGTGAGGAAGAGGAGCTAAGGAACTACCAGTCAGGAGTCTTACACCAGGAGGTTTGCTGAGGGTTTGCAGATGGCTTACAGATGCCAGAGGGTTGAACAGGAACGGAATCCTAACTCTCATCAGGGAGTACCTTGAAGCAGAGACACAAAGGGTCAGTAATTTTCACAGAGAGCAAAACAAAGTTCAAGAGAAGAACTCGGAGGGCTTGACATTACCACAAAGGCTAACATTAAGGCATGGTAGGACTGGCAGCAAGGTCCTCTTGTATTCCTCACTTGATGAGGCAGATTGGATGCAGGTGTGATCCCACCTGCTGAACCACCCAGCCACCATGCTCCACGACACTATCTGGATGACAAATGAAGGAACTGCAAAAAGGATGGATGAACAAAACTCTCACACCCCAACAATTAAAAGTAGCATTTTAGATCATTCTAGCTTATAAAATATTGTTTCCATATCAGATGGAGTAAGTCAATGCTAGTCAAAATGCTGGTGATTAGAGGTGGGTAATATTGATACCAAGTCAGTATCAGTATTAGATCAATACTATTGTTGTAAGTTTGATACTTTTGTTTCAGATTCCCTCTTCAATTATAATTTTTTGTGTAGTTTCTAAATTCTGCCTCAGAAAAGATGTTTTGATTTGTTTTCAAATGATATTTTTTGTTTTTCTATTGTTGCTGTTTCTCATGTTAATTTGTTATTGAAGTATTTTGTAAAAGATTAACTTGATCTAAATTCTGTCCTAGGTTTTAACAAAATAACTGAAAGGAAAAAAACACAAAAACACCTAAAGGTCAGAAGGCTGATGATATATCAAAATTAAATCATGAACAGTATCGGTATTGGTATCGGCAATACTGGCACTTTATTGGGTATTGGATCAATACCAAAATATGCAGTACTGTACACCTCTACTAGTGACAGCCCACATGCTATTGACATCAATTTAGCTAACAATTCAATTCAAAAATGCTTTATTGATCCCAAAGCAAAATTAAATGTTATTGTAACTCATATTAATTCTGTAATTCAAATTATATTCTTCAAAGAGTTATTGTAGACGTTGATGGCTGTGGGCAGGAAGGCTCCCCTGTGAGTGGTCTGTATTACAGTGAATATGAAGAAGCCTCCGACTGAAGACACTGTTTTTATATGCCAGTCTCATGAAGAGGATGCTCAGGGTTGTCCATCATTTTCTTGATTTTATGTAAACTCCTTCTTTGCTCCATCATCTCCAGATGTTCCACAGTACTCCCCAGTGCTCCCCGGTACAGAACCGGCCTTCTTTATCACAGGGTTCCCATGGGTTCTTAAAAAGTCTAAAAATGTCAAAAATTTGAAAATCATACATTTTCATCCAAGGTTTTAAATTTAATTTCGTCAGGTCTTAATTTTTTTTCTTTTGATCATTCCCGATAAGCGTGGGCCAAGTAAATACACAGAATAAAATGACATCATCAGAAGTTGAGACTCTGTCTTTGTGAGGGTTAAGGTTCACTACCCAGCGATAACTGCAGGCAAGAAATGGCCCAGTTTACGACCTGTCTGCAGCGGTGTTTTCAGAGTCATGTTGACTCCTTGTTGTCTGTGCTTTAAGTGGGTATGCTCTGGTACGTACTACCAGCATTTTTTATTTTTACCACTTAGTGAACCAGGACTTGTTTCCCACATATGGTGCGCACTGGGACTTTTTACGGTGTTGTAACAGGTGTTAAGTCAGTCTGTGTTTCCCATCGGTATGTTCCCCCTACAGCTCCACTGCACAGGTGGTAAAAAACATGCATGTTCGCTCCAGGCCTACAACCAACGTGCTCTGTTCGCACACGGAGAGACTACTAGTGATGTTCGACACCACTGATTTCCTTTCCGATCCAATATTGAATAAAATTCAGGCTGGTATCAGTGATACTGGTCCAATACTGATACTTTGTGCAAATCCAGCTAATGTTTGTTAAATATTTATAAAGTGTTGCTGATTTATAATACAGGGTGACTCAAATTGAAATTGGCAGTAAAATATTTAATGAAACAAATTCCACAATTGTTACACAAGTTTGTCAGTACCTGCATTTTACATTTTTTACTTAACATTCAAAGGAATAATAATAATATAAATAATATAAAATATAAAATATTTATAATATAAAATAATAATATATATGTTTTATACAAAAAAATGACATTTTTTATTCATCTTTTCCTGTATAGATTTTCCAAAGTTCACCATAACTGTTTTATTACAACTGCTCTACCTTAATGACACCTAATCTGTCATCAGCTTGAAAGGATCAATTCTTTAGGAAAGCTTACCTTAATAAATCTAGGGTTTTTTGCCTATGTGAAATTATCTCAGTGATACACATATTATTATGCCAAGCCCAGCCTATGGATTTGTTAAAGCATGTATTAATTTTATTCATTTTTTCCAAAACTATATTTATTAAACTAAACAACTCCAACAGTGCTAAGCACCACTTAAACATTTTCTCCCTCTTTACCTGGGGAGTACCTGCCAGAAGCACCAGCGGACTCTGCTAGAGACAGACACTGTACTCTTCTCTATTAGAGAACATATTCTGTGTTGTGGTGTAACCTGAGGTGTTTCACAAAGTTAGTTTTGTTGCCACAGCTCCTTATTGTTTTTCCACAAACATCATGAACTGCATCTTGGCTGTTTGTGGAGCTGAAATATCTCCACACATGGCTCAGTATACAGCCACTGTGTCGGAGTGACTGACTGAGCTGAGCAGCAGCTACACGCTGCTCTTCCAAATTATGCTTATACAAGATCTTAATAGTTTAGTTTCTTTCCACTGTATTTTTGTTAAAGGTATACACTACCTCAAATAACTGAAGTATCGAAAGTATCAATATTTTAATTAGAGAATCAATTGTAGAGCATAAAGATGTGGTATCTGAGGTATCGATATTGCAATATTGATCCGCACATCACTAAGGACTACGGCAACTTTTCAAACTTCATAGAGAAGAGACAGAGCCAACGCGCCAAAAAATCAAAAGCAAATAAATATGCAGGAAAGGAAAGGGAACATAAGAGTAATATGATAATAATGTGAAAATAGATCTCATGGAAAAACCTAATATAGCAGAAAATATAAAGCATAAATTATCCACAAGAAATAAACTGAAGTCCAAACATCCAAGAATTGGGACACAACTGTGAAAGCTCAAACATCTTCAGATAAAAGGCAAAAAAATATTGCTAATGTGCCATAGGTTTGTTGAGGCAAGGCCTGAAACTGAGAAAAAATATATTCTATGGGCGATCACTGTAATAGGCGTATTGAACTCTTAATTTAGCAAAAAACTAATGCTGGTAGCCTACTATGGAATTATCACTTAAGATTCAGCCATTTTTGCAGAAAGGTAAAAGCCCGATTGACTGTTGTGCCTTCCTTGTCCTTATAATCTCTAAATTGTTGATCTTGTTCTTTTTTCATCCTTGAAACCCCATTTTACACTGTTACCTTGTACAAAGATAAACTGGCCCAACTAAAAACCATTGAGACTGAGATTGGTGCTAAAGGGGATGAGCTCAGACATATGTAGGGTTTAGTTGTATGTAGACATATATTAGTGTTGTATTAGGAAGGTTACCTGGGTTAAGAAGATAACTGTTTTGATTTTCTGTTTTAATACTGAGATAATTTGATCTTTTTAAATTAATAATCTTGAATCTTTGGGAAGAAAAGTGATCATAAAAGATTTCATTGTTAAAATGTTAATTTGAATGCTTCTGGTAACGTGTCATGTAGGTCCTAAATTTCATTCATATTGGTCTTAAAAGGTCTTTAAAAGGTCTTAAACTGAACCCTGTTATCAGGTTGTTGAGCCTTTTAAAGTCCCTGGTTCTGATGCTGCTGCCCCAACAGATTATGGCAGAGGATATGACACTCTCAACAACAGAAGATTCTTTAGAAGATCTGCAACATCTTGCTGCAAACCTTGAAGGATCTTAGCTTCCTCAAGAAGTACAGTCTGCTCTGTCCCTTCTTGTAGACGGCCTCACTGTTGAGTCTCCAGTCCAGTCTGTTGTCCAGATGAACACCAAGGTATTTATATTCCTCAACCACCTCTACTTCTTCTCTCCATGATGGAAATAGGGTTTGAGTTAACCCTGTTTCTCATGAAATCTACAATTATCTCCTCCGTTTTGTTCACATTGAAGATAAGAAGATTGTTTCCACACCATGACACAAAGTGGTCCAGAAGTCTCCATACTCAGCTTCTTGTCCATCTCTGATACACCTGACCACTACAGAGTCATCTGAGTATTTCTGTAGATGAAAGTCTGAAGTGTACAGGGTGAAAAGGAATGGTGAGAGTACAGTCCCTTGTGGTGCTCCTGTGCTGCTGACTATCTGGTTAGATACACAGTCCTTTAGTCTCACAAACTGTGGTCTGTTTGTCAGGTAGTCATGGATCCAAGCGATTGTTGAGGCCTCCACCTGAGTCTTCTGGAGTTTCAGACGAAGCAGATCAGGCTGAATTATGTTAAATGCACAGGAGAAATCAAAGAACATGATCCTCACAGTGCTGCCTGGTTTGTCCAGATGACTGTGCAGGTGTATAATGGCGTCTTCAACTCCAACTCCATGGCGATAAGCAAACTGCGAGGGGTCCTGATATGTGCTGGTTTGCTTACTCAGTTGGGCCAGTATGAGTCTCTCCTAGAACCTTCATGATGAGGGATGTCAGGGCATTGATGTCTGTAGTCGTTGATGACTAATGAGTGGATTTTCTTTGTTTCCACAACCAGACGGGATGTATTCCACAACAACAGCACCTTCTCTTGGGTGAAGCTAAAGTTGAAGAGGTGTTGCAGAATCCCACAAAGCTGCTCTGCACAGGCCTTCATGACTCTGGGTCTGACACCATCTGGACCGGCAGCCTGATTCCAGTTGAGTCTCTCCAACTGCCTCTTCACTTGACTTTTAGAAACAGAAAAGTGGGAGGGGGAGGGAAAGGGAGCAGCAACATCTCCTGATTTGGTTGAGGACAAACTTGTGGAAGCAGAAGAGTCCATGACTGAGATGAAAGATAGAACATCTGAGGTTTGACAGGACAGCTGTGGGTCAATACAGGGTGGGATATCTGTTTGGCTGGAGGCAGGAGAGGAGGATAATCTTGTTCCTGAACGGAACCTGTTGAAGACTGTGTTCAGCTCATTTGCTCTGTCCATACATCCATCTATCCGATCTTGCTTCTGCTTGAAGCCTGTGATCTTCTTCATCCCTGATCTCTGACATTGTTCCTCTGTGGTTTACTCTCCAGCTTCTTCCTATACACATCCTTGCTGTCTCTAATCTTGACTTTGAGCTGCTTCTGTATACTTCTCAATAACTCCCTGCCTCCTTTCCTCAGCGCTCTTTAATTCTTTCTCTCTCTTCAGCTCTCTCTTCTGTCTCTCTCTTCAGCTGTCTTCAGCTCCCTTCAGCTCTGTCTCTCTCTTCAGCCCTCTCGAGCATCTTCTGGTGTGTTCATTCAGCTGATTAGCATTCACACGGCTGTTTAGCAAGGAACAGCAATTTTTCTAGTTTTTGTTTATCTTTCCCTATTTCTGCTGACATGTTTTGTGTATACAAGTTGGAGTCATTGGTTCCATGGTGTTGGTCCCTATCCCTGTTCCTTTCCCTCTCACTTATGTGTAACACAGCAACACTGCGAAATTTGCCAAAAAAAAAAAAAAATTCTGTTTTATGAGGCTTCCTCCTCATTAGCACTGTGATGTTCCACAGCTGGCCGTAGTGGCTGACTTGTCTTTGCGACTTTTGGAATGCCTTTCTATGGAGCCCCCCAGTGGACATGGGGGATTTTTTTTTCTTTTGTGTTGCCTTGCAAAAGTATTTAATTCCCTTGCAATAGGATTTGTTTTTCCTTACAGTAAATTAGCAAACACAACCTGGTCTATTTTGTATACAATTTATTTTGTTTTGTGATAACAAATGTCAATTAAAAATTCCACATATGTACACCTTTAAAGAACCTCTGAAAATGTGTTTATGCATTCTTAACTCTTTGGTGCAGAAACTGGTTGAAAATTGATCTATTAACTGAGTGTTCATGTTTGGGACTGCACACAAAAACGGCCCTTTATTAACCATTCAGACAACCAACACAAAAAAGACACAATCAAAACAGTCAGATGACTTAATTACCCTATGAAAATAACTTAAAAATTGTCCAAATAGTTTGGATGTTTTTCTGTCTCTCTTTCCTTCTTATGGAAAGTTACTATTTATGTCTTAGAAGAGATGGAAAGCCCATGTTTGACCTGTTTTGCTTTTACATTTTGCACATAAACAAAAAGATAAAAAACTTCAGATAACTCACAAATGAGATATTAACATACATGTAAAGCTCTTACAAAAACCTTATATTGTAACAGAAAGACTTTCAGTATTCAGAATGCCGCATGAACTGACTTGTACATTACTGCAAGAGAATGCAAAACCTATTGCGAGGGAACACAAAAGTATTGTGTGGTAATGCAATACATTTGCAAGGGAATGCAATACTTTTGTGAGGTAATGCAAAAGAAAAGATTCCCCCCGTGTCTCAGAGGGGGCTCCGTACCTTTCAGCCAATCTCCCTACACAGCTTAGTTTTCTGTATTGTCAGAAGATCTGACCCTTTTTTTGAATTGGGTAGTGCATTATCAGGAAATAATGTACAAAATTTGATCTTTTACCAAAGCTAAATTGTAAATAGATTGTTATTCTGCTTAAAAAAAAAAAGGAAATGAAATCTACCTGGTAATCTAGAGCAACTTTATGTGTCCCTGGTCCAACACACCTGAATCAAATGGCTGAATCACCTCCTCAGTGTTCAGTTAAGTTCTCAGGAGTCCTGCTAATGACCTCATTATTTGGCTCAGTTATGATGAAGTAGAAAGACATCTAAAACTGGCAGGACACTGGCTCAAGGACTGGAGTTGAAGATCCCTGATCTGGAGTATTACTCAGTAGTTGCCCCACAATGAAATGCTTCATTGGCCGTAAAGAAAACTGCACAATGACAATATCCATCTATGTGATAATATACAACAATTACCACAATTTTAAGGTTGAAAGGTAGCTTACAGGAATTTTTACTTATGAAATATTACAGTTAGCAACAGGGCTGTAACAATTCCTTGAATGATTTGAAGACTTCAATTTTCAGTTATATGCCTCAAGGCTTCGAAGTGCACTCTTTTCCGGTCGGATGATTATTTGTTTTGCGCAATGCTCTCACTTCCACCTATGAGTCTTTGATGACTGCTTAGTGCTATTAGCATGAGTGACCAAAGTCCTCTTTTTCCTGGACATGTCCACTTTTCATCTTCTGTCTGGAGGCATCCGGGGAATTCTGTTGATCAATGAAAATGTTCAGGGTTTCAGCATTTTTCAGGGGACCAATAGGCATCCTTAAATTGACTGGCACGATGCATGGAATATCACAGCCTCTTTTATTGGATGTCCTTGCGGAGCTGCTGCCTAGTGGGTGGTGTGGAGCAAACAGTGTGTGAAGTGCGTGGCAGGTGTATGTATACAGGTGGAGCGGAGATGCATGCAGGTAGATGGAACACAGTGAGCTGCACTCCAGCACTGTAGCCGATGCTTAGCACAAGTATAGCTTTACAGATGAACGGGAAAATAAATTTCCAACCATCCTGGTCGCAACAGATGGGTGGCAGAGTGGACTGTGGTGTGTATGTAGCTAGCAGATGTGTTTCTGTGACAAATGTGCCAAAGATCCCGTCGCTCACATGGACACTTTTGTAAGCTACATAGGAGTAATTATTAGGGATACACAGATATGAAAATTTGGGCCAATATCTATAGCCGATATTCAATATTGCTGTTGTAGCAGTATTTACCTGTATTTTATTTTATCAAGTTTTTTACTTAATTAATCATCAGAATAATCGATAGATTACTCGATTAACTAAAATAATCATTTACAACAGCCCTGGTCAGCTTGTGAGCAGAAATATTTTCCACCCCTGGTAGCTCTGCTAGATAGTTGAGAGGATTTTGAGGAAAATATTGTCCACAGCTGCTCTCAGGTCCCTAAAAGATCTACCTGAAAAAAGTAACAACACAAAGACTTTAAAAGTCAATACATGTAATATTAGATTAGGTAAAAAATAATAAAAGACATAAAGGTTTAAAAGATATAAAAAGTGATTAAATAAATCCACAGCAAGAATACTTCTTTTAGACTATGGATTACATTAAGAAGTGCTACACTCCTTGATAAAATAGGGGGAGGGGGCTGGTCATGTGGTATTTGTTCAGTCATGTGATAGTGATGTAGTACAGGATTATGGGGTGTTGAACTGAAGCAAATTAGCAATGTAGGTAGTGTGGTCACTTTTACATGGTGTCAAAAGTGTACGGAAATGAATATATAATTTATAAGATATCAGTAAGTACTGCCATAAGAGTAGTATTAATATCTGATGTTGATATCAGCCCACATTTTCATATCAGTGTGTCACTAATAATTATTCCTGTGTAACCTGCATACTGTAACAATAGTAGCTCACCTTTTAAACCAACTTGGACAAAATTACACAAAAATCTGAAATTATATTCAATGTAATAGTAAAAATAAGAAGTAGTATCATAAAGACACATTAAAAAGTGTATACTCCAGTTTTTTGTTTTTTTTTTTCATCCTCTTCAGTCATTTAATAGATAAACTCTCACTTTGCACAGCTTTTGTATAGTTTCTGTGTCCATGTACTCTGGATCTTTGGCACCTCTGTCATATACAAAAACATCTGGCGGCTATGTGCACGGTGCACTCCAACACCTATTTGCTACGACCGGGACAGTATAAAGGAAATTTATTTTCCAGTTCGTCCGTAAAGCATCTTGTGAACATCTGCCACAGCATTGTGGAGCAGAAAATCCTCGTTAGGCTTCAGAGGGCAATATGATACCAAATTCACCATATCCAAAACTGACAGTTTTTCTCTCATTATTGATAATTCTACTGCCTCACTCTCCCCCCAGATTAAGAGTCTGGGTGTCATCCTTGACAGCACACTATCCTTCAAATCCCACATCAGTAACGTCACTAGGTCTGCCTACTTCCACCTCCATAACATCAACCGCCTTCGCCCCTCCTTTACCCCCCACATTGCTGCTATCCTTGTCCAGTCTCGTTACTTCCTGTCTGGATTACTGCAATTCTCTCCTCTTCGTTCTTACTCAGAAGTCCCTATATAAGCTCCAACTGGTCCAGAATTCAGCTGCCTGTATAACGTGAACCCCCCTCATTTCACCACATCACTAATGTTCTCCAACAGCTCCTCTGGCAGTTTCGTATTCAGTTCAAAATCTGTATGTTAACATTTGTGTTAACGCCTGTGTTAACACCCTTCCATATCTGTCTGACCTTCTTCATCTCTATCCACCTGTCTGTCCCCGTGCCTGCCTCACTGCTATGAGTTACAGAGCATTCAGCCGCACTGTTCCCCGTCTCTGGAATTCCTTATCATGCCAACTCAGAAATATTGATTCACTGCCCCGTTTCAAATCACAACTCAAAACACATTTGTTTACAACTACTTATTCTACCTGATGCCTTTTTCTATTCAAGAAATTTTATAATTTTTATTGTTGTCTCTTTTAACTGATTTTGTGTATATTGTAAGGTGTTTTCGATTGCCGAGAAAAGCACCTCTAAATGAAATGGATTATTATTATTACATCATCCACCAATAATAGTGGGAGTACATCCAGGGTGCTGACACACAGTTGCCTCAAATGAGTGACAGGCAGGAACATTCACAGGTGCTGTCCTCCACTCCTAGATTATTGTGAGACTTCCCCCTTGTCCAGAATCACAAGGCTGAGTGATATGAACAAACCCGGGAAAAGTAGCATCATTGAGTGGAGCAAAGTCATTTGGCTACTGCCACATTTCAGTTAAGCAGAGGAAGTCTAACTTACGGTCAGGGATGAGATCCTACACAAGATACCCCTTACTTGTGAGTGAGCAGATGTTGAAGAGACCAAAGTTGACAGTCATCCTACTCAGGTTGATAGCCTTGTTAGCTGACCTAGCCAGGTGGGCCAATACGCTGTGATCAGCGTGGTGACAGACGCCAAGCAGTAGACCAGATACATTTAATGAAGTTGGATCCATCGAGAACCTTGGTGAGTGTATTTCAATGGGGTCGATTAAGATGTCTGGGTGTAGGAGCAAAGCTGATGGTGGATGCAGGTGTAAGCAGAGTTTATGAAGCTCAGCGGCAGGATACTGGAGCAGTGCTGTTGTTGGGTGATGGATTAAAAACAGGACAGTCCAGGCTAGCCCAAGCCACACATAACAAGTCCACATAGAGCAGGTAAATTGCCTCCACCACTGATGCCAGGCACCTTACTAGAAAAGACTAACATAACGAATACTCAGCACATAAATAACAACTGCTTTGACGACATTAATTTTAAAAAGCCTTATAGCTGCAGTATGTAACTTTTATAAAATATATTTTTCTACATATTTGTTGAAACTGTCACTATATCATAACAGAATGGTATGAGACAGATAATCTATGAAAAAAAATCTAGCTCCTCAGTGCTGTTTAGAAACAATTAATCAGAGCGAGGAGGCGGGTCTTAGCGCTGTCAATCACCGTCTGAGTGGCGCTGCTCATTCAAGAGTTTAAATATTGTGAGTGTGAATGCCGAACAATAGAGTGGGACTGATTGGCAAATGGTTTGCAGGTGTGTAAGGGAACAGAGCAGAAGGCAGACTGAGGAGAAAGACAGAGAGAATAGCAGCAGGGGGTGAGGGAGTGCTACATGGGAACTTGGAAAATGAATCGAACAGAAAAAGAATAACTGGACACAAGGAATAAATAGACATATTTAAACTAGAATAACTAAGAAAGAAAGAACTGAACTAAAGTAAAACAGAAACAAGTCTGATCTAATGAAATTAAGAAACTAAGGAACACAGATAACAGTAATCAAAACTAGAATCAGAAGAATCAAACTCCAAAACAACCCAGGTTCTGAAAAAGCCGGGGAACATCAGCTGCTAAAATGCGCCTGCGTTCACTCTCACCAGAAGTCCAAAGTTTAACAGCGGTTCATTAGAAACTACAGTTCTGTGGCTTCTCCATAACATGCACTCGCATCTTCCAAGACCAAGTTCGTCTGAAACAGTCAGGTGGACCGAGCCTAGACAAAGCTCAAGAACCTGTTCTCCTCCGCACCTGTCCTCCACTCACCAGATCCTTCTTGTCGCTTCATTGTGGAAGTTGACTGCTTTGACTCTGAAGTCTGGGCCATACCAAGTCAGAGGTATTCTAATAACAAGATTCACCCATGTGCCTTCTTTTCCAAAAACTTGTCTATGGCTGAACAGAGCTTTGACATGGGTAATCGGGAACTCTTGGTGGTCAAACTGAGTATTGAGGAGTGGAGGCACTTGCTGGAGGGACCAAAGGAATCTTTCATCATTTGGCCCAACCACAAGAACCTCAGACCTGGGACCAGGCCCAAGCAGATGAGGATTTCATCCTACCCTACCTCAGTCAGTTTCGCTGGCAGCTACCCATCTTGAATTGGAAAGTTGAAATAAAGAGGATCACCAACAGCACCCCATTCTAGAGGATTGTTCCAACAATCTCCTCTTTGTCCACCAGCTAGTTACAGAGATACTTGTTTTTTGCCACAGTTCATATCTTATCAGTCATCCAGAAGTGAGCAAAACTCTATCAGTGGTCCAAGCCTGTTTCTGGTGCATTTCTACTTTCTGCTCTTGGTGGAGGAGGACACTTTTTCTCTGTCTCTCACACCCTCCCCTGTCTGCCGTGCTTCAGCTCTGTGTCTTGTCTTCTTTTGGAGCCTCTCTTTACATATCTTCTGAATTGTGGATTATGGATTTAGTCAGCTGGTCTCTCAAAATAATTGATCAAATTTTCTCAACAAGAAGGGGAACTCTTGTCCAGACAGGACATTTTTCTCCAGATACACAATGGAGTCCTGGCAGAAGTGGAGGATCATGTGTCTGTTGATATTGTCAGTCGAGGATATTGAAGATGTGTACATAATTGGATTTTTGATAGCAGGATTTCTGCTTTTTGGAGTTGGTGGTTACCTGGCATATCGAGAAATTTGGAAAATGTCGGCAGCTTTTCTGGCCATTGTAAGGCTGCCCGGCATGTGTGATGGAATCTGCAGAGCAATCAACTCTCAGACTGAGATGTTACATGAGCAGAATTGGAAACTGGATATGATCCTTGCACAGGATCACAGGCTGGTTGCAGTTCCTGGACTCTAAATCTTGGAGAAAGTTGTATGTTCGGATTTGGCAGAATGGACCTGGAATTTGGCTGATTTGCTATAGAGTAGCACCAGCGAGACTTTCAAGGCAGACGGAAAACTAAGAGCTGGCCTGACCCAAAACAATTGTTGTTATCTGAATCTGTGCTGGCCTTGATAGCTGGTTATCTTTAGTTTCTCCTGGAAGTTATGTAAACAAGATGCTCTGCTCCCCTCTGCCCCATTCCCTTCCTGAGGACATCTGTGGACCTGCTCAGAACTGAATGGGGTAGGTTGATAAACATTCCATCGTACTATCAAGGACAATGGCCTTTGTGACAGTGCTTCACAGACTTACTTGCACACACTCACACACATGCACACACACACATGCTCATAGATATAAACATACGCACCCCCTAACACCGCCTTCACTGGCTTCCCGCAGGATGTTGTTTCGTATGTGTGTTGCTTCTTTGTGCTGAGGTGTTTTGCAATCTCAAACTGTATCCTGCTAAGGTTAAAGTGTGAAATATGATTTTTTTTCCCATCTCTTACCTGATGTGGTATCTTTCTTTTCTAATGAAAGGTCAGCGCCTCTCACGAAGGCTGCAGAGCCTCAGTTACCCGTCTCCCCATGTCTTAGGTCATGTTGTCTGTTTGTTTGTCCTGGATGGGTTGCACTGGAATTGTAATTTCTGCTCGGGGATAAAAGAAGTACTATTGAATTGAATTGAAGACCTCTCATCGAGACACCAAAGAATTCATCATGTCACATCTGCTGTCAAGCTAAATTTTCCAGTCGACCACCAGCAACACTCCTGCAACCATTACCCATCCCACATTGCACTTGGTCCCATGTATCCATTAATTTCATCACTGGTCTGCTTTGTTCCAATATCCACACTGTGTTACTCAATCTTCCCTCCTCTAAAGAATTAGGAGAGATGCTGTGCCGAGAGGTGTTTCACCTACACGGTTTTCCTATTGACATTGTCTCTGACAGGGGCCTAAAGTTTGTCTCCCAGTTCTGGAGGGAGTTCTGCAGACTTCTTGGGATCCAAGTGAATTTCTCCTCTGTGTTTTTATACACAATCTAATGGGCAGACCGAACGACTCAACCAGGAAGTTGAGCCCAAGCTCCGGATGCGTTGTGAACAGGACCCTACTAAATGGTTGAAAAACTTACTCTGAGTAGAACCCTGTTACTCAGTTCTCTCCCCTTCAGTGAAAGTCCAATTCTTCATAGTTTATGGGTATCAACCCCCAGTTTTCTCATTTCAGGGAGGATCAGCCAAAGTACCCTCTGCCCATGTAGCCATGCTAAAATGCCAGAAGGTATGGAATGAGCCCATAGTGCTCTTGTTAAGATTTCTGCTGTCTCTTCCAGAGTTCCCACAAGCATACCAGGAAGGGCAGAGGGTATGGCTGTCTACGAAGGATCTTCCTCTTTGTGTTGACCTCTGCAAGCTGGCCCCCCTCTTCATTGGTTCTTTTTCCATCTCTAAGGTGGTCAATACTGCAACAGTTTGCCTATGCCTTCCTAGGACTTTCAAGGTATGTCCCATTTTTCATTTGTCCCAGGTCAAACCTGTTTCCACGTCATGACTTCTGCCCTCCTCCAGACACTCTCCACCCACGCTGTTCATCACTGGCAGCCTGGTCTACACTGTCAGGCACCTCCTTTGGTCCATAAATTGGGGCTATGCACTCCACTACCTCGTTGACTGGGAGAGATACAGACCGGAGGAGAGTTCTTGGCTTCCTGCACAAATCTTTGATTTGTCAGTTTCATCATGACCATCCTAACCAACCTGGTGGTCCACCAGGAGCCGGACCTTGGGGAGGGGGTACTGTAATGATTCACGTTGTCATGTCATATTCATGCTCTTCTTCTGTAGTTAGTTTTCATTCAGGTCATCTGTGCCTTGACTGATTATCCCTTCATCTTCACCTGTGCTCTCTGCTATTTAAGCTCCTCTCAGTCTCTGCCTCCCCTCCAGATTATCAAAAGCCTAGGGCAAGTATTTTTCCATCGTTCTTCCTTTGCCATCATTTGTCTCCCTGTGCCTGATCAAAATCATGTCTTTGGATTCACCATGCCTTGCCTAGCCCATGACAGCTTTCTCTTGCCTTTCTGATAACTGGACCTCGACCCTTGCTAATGACACCAATCTCTTGTTTTTTCCTGCTCCTTCAGCTGAGTATTACAACATCTGCTTCATTGTGTATCACCATTGCCTGACCTTCAACTTTGTTTCTGAATGACGGACTGTGGGTCACTCTTTGGAGTTTGTTTGCATCTGTGTCGCTCATGAAAGTATGACGCACAGACTGAAGAGGAGCATTGGATTCGTTTCTCCCCGGCCTGGCGCTGCAAATATAGGACAGGACACATGACCCCACCATCAAACTGTGCCAAACAACCACCTAACCACCTACTCTGACTTCACCATGACTGTGGTTTTCCTTGTCACCTAACTAAAGTGCAGGTTAGTGAAACTGCACATTTCCACCT
This sequence comes from Anableps anableps, assembly GCA_014839685.1. NCBI lineage: Eukaryota > Metazoa > Chordata > Actinopteri > Cyprinodontiformes > Anablepidae > Anableps > Anableps anableps. The sequence goes on from CM026083.1 coordinate 1,215,272, forward strand.
ACCTCTGGAGATTACAAGTCACTAATTCACTCCCTCTTCCTCCAGTGCCACGTGTGATGATCTGTGCAGTGAAAATAGTTGCAGAGAAATGTTGGATAAAATCTTTGAACTTTAACACTTACTCTTTGTGACTGACTTTCTGGGTCCCTCTTATGCAGTGGTCCTCCACCTTTTTTGGACCATCGTCCCCCTATCCTTTATCCGGGTCCCTTACTCCCACCTATCAAGTAAGATGTAGACTCCTTACACCAATTGTTGTTATTATTATTATTATTATTATTATTATTATTATTATTATTATTATTATTATTATTATTATTTCTGCAGTTATCAAAAATCATAAAAAAGCACATCACTGAATGACAGAGTTTTTAGTTTCCCATTGCACAAAGTAGCCATGTGAATAGAAAATATATTTATGTGTGTTTTAAAAAAATGCAGCAAACATTAAATTAGGCCTAACAGCAGCCAATCAGAAGGGCTAAAAATTTCAATTCAAACTTTGATTAATTATCACCAACAGCAGCCAGTCAGTTTTTTCTTGTTCTGTGCTATTTTTTCATGTTGCTTGCTAGTCTTGCAAAAAAAAAAAAAAAAAAAAAAAAAAAAAAAAAAAAAAAAAAAAAAAACACCAGGGAAAACATGGACAACAATACCAGTTTAAACTACTACTTGCGAAAAACTGTGATCTGCAACTTTAAAACATGTATGGCACTGCAACTATATCAATTCAGTGTTTCTATCAGCTTCTTGTGGCGCAGCTCCGTGCTGCCCTCAGGAGAATGGAAGATCAGAGTATCAACTATAAAACCTCACCCACATGGCATTCACTATGTAAACCAGTGCTTTAAGTAGAAAAAAATAAGTGCCAGTACTCCTCTTATTGTCATACAAATATAGGACAGAAACATGGATGATTTTTTTTTTCAATAGATCTGTTTTTCAATCTATAGATCGGTAGTTTTATTGTACAGAAAATACAAAGAACAAAAGAACAAAGCCAGTTCTTAATCAAATCCACATAAGTCAAATTCAAAGTATGGAACATTTAACTTCAAGTCTCATGGTGTTAACACTGACATGAAAAATAATACTGAAAAAATAAAGATGAAAAATAAAAGCTCCTTAAAAACATAAAGAAGTGATAAATCCCTTATTAACTTTATGGTCTGTAAAATATACTTCTCAGTATTAGGCCTGGCCTCTATCTATCTATCTATCTATCTATCTATCTATCTATCTATCTATCTATCTATCTATCTATCTATCTATCTATCTACATCCTGGTCTTGCCATATTCTTTTTAGTCCACTGTATTAAGTATTGCTCAAAAAGTCTTGCCATATAATTTAGTCCTTTATATTAATAGTTTCTTAGTTTATTCTTGGACTTTGTTCTTTGTACATTTCTATTTAGTTTCCTAAGATTAGTTTTAGCCTTTATTGGTTTGTTATGTCCTCGTTAGTTTCTCTGATGTTATTTGTCTGCCTCTCGTTTCTATTGTATTCATGCTCATCAGTAATCTTCTCTCATGCCATTCACCTGTGCTGCTTCATCATCCACATGTGTTTCACCTTTCTTGCTAACCACAGAAGCTCTGGACTTTTACTGTCCATTGCTGGATTCTCTGTTTTCATGCCCTGATTCACATCTAGTTCTTTGCTTCATTCTATGACCCGGTTTACCTGTTCCTGTACCTTGCACGGTACAGAGCTGTCAAGGGAGAATATTGATGGGGAATTGCAGACTTACATAACACCTGTTACAGAAACAGAAAAAGTCCTAATATGCTGAGGGGTCAAATTTAAAAGTGCTAGTACTATGCCGGTTCATACCGGCCCACATCATTTCCAAAGCATATGAACACAAGCCTACAATAAAAGATAAAATATTCTAAAACCAGACACCTACAACCTAAAAAAGTAAATCACAGCAAAGCCATCACCGGCTGATGGCAGCAACATGGAGATGTGCTAAGAAGCTGGCTGAAACACTGAAGAGAAAGAGTTATGATCAATTTAGTTGCAGTATCATGCATGTTTTAATGTTGCAGACCACAGTTTTTTTGCAAGTAGTTCAAAGTTTAAAATGGTATTGTTGTGCATCTTTGGTGTAAGCTTTATCTTCAAGCAAACGCCCCCCCCCCCTACAAAGAAGTGCAGCACCCCCTTCGGTAAATATTGTTGCCAGCACCCCCTGTCATCCACTAAACACCCCACAGGGGATGGTACAGCTCCCATTGAGAAACACCACTCAACTGGTTCATCAGGGGGGTTTTTTGTATTGTTTTTTCATCTCTGTCTCTTTAAGAGAGTCCTGGTCTTTCTGTAACTCTGCCTTCAGGAAGTCATCACAACAGCTAACCCTTGACCAACATTTTTACCAGTGTTGCACTGAGAAGTAGCTTGTATAATGAGCTCAGTGGGTGCGCAGTTCCACCAGGTGTTTGCTAATTGCTGCTGGCTAGTCTGAAGGGGCTGAGTGGGGAAGTCGTGGGGGAGGGTTGCTCTGTGTGATGGAAGCTCAGAAGCTTAGAAACTGCAGCTCTATGGAGGAGCTGGGTCTCAAAGGCGTTCCATCCAGGTGTTTTGCACAGCTGAATGGCTGCCAAGGGAGATTAAAGGATTTCTCAAGCATGCATGAAAGAATTAAGGCAGAACTCTAGGTATGTTTTTGATGAGGGAATAACATAATAAGATGATATAAAGTGCAAAAAAGTTGATTCTATATAATACTACCCCTTTAATAAGTTTCAGAATAAAATCCATGTTTTGTTTGTATTATGCGTGTATGCATCACTGTAAGTGATACATACTGACAGCGTATATGTAGAAATATACCCATATATTTATTAATACAGCTAGAATTTTGAGAAAATGTAGTCTGTCTTGGTGAATTATTTTGAAAATGCAGATGTGCTCATTCATTTTCCTGTTGGTGCAGTGTGATATTTGTAGACTGACTCCACACTTCCTCATATGTCCAGCAAAAACAGACTCAATTCAAATTTTGCCAGATGGCAGTGCTGAGGTAATGTAAATGCTCTCATTAACAATAAAGGATTCATAATTACTGTGGCGTCTGTTCTGTGGCAGAATGCAGCGGAGACACAAGCCGTAAAAATTGGGGTTAGGGTGGGTGAACAACCTGAACCAGTAGGTTTGACCTCTCCCCCAGCTCAATCTCCACTGCTGTTACCCCCTTCATCTTTGACCAACTGCCTCCTTTCTGGTAATATAAGCTTTTATTCCCAGTCTACATTGCAGACTTTTCCATCAGCTCCCCATGCTGCCATTTCACAGGACTTTGTGGACTGGTGCCTGCAGAATCACCCTCCCCTTTGCTTTCTGCTGTGCTATAGCTCCTCCCCGACAGCGGAGCCTGCCATGAATGTGCAGACTAGTAAGCATGCCCATCAATGACGCCAGATAAAGAGTTTTCCTGTGACGTTAGGTTGTTTCTCCGTCATTAGCACAGCTGCAGCAAACTGGCATTCTTGAGCTTATATGCACTGTGCAGGGAAAGGATGTGAGCTTTTATTTTCATAAAAGTAACCTGCTGCAGCTTTAAGTGGAAATAATTTCTATGACTTTTTAAATGTTAATTCAGCATAAAACTTCTATCACCTGGGGCCTCATGTATGAAAGAGTGTGCAGCTGAAAGTTTGCAATAGGAAGAAATTCTGAAACTTGCGGTGCACAAAAAAATTCAGATGCATAAAACTATGTGTAGATGTGTCACCACACACGTTGCCTTTGTAAACCTGGATTTGCTGTGACTTGGGTGGAGCCTCACATGTGATATTTGCATGTGGAAATTGGTGTAAATACCCAGAAAACTCCCACCACCTGTCTGAATAACCATGGCAACAGTGTCTGCTTGAGTCTGTTTCCAATTACAACTATTAATAATAACAGATTTTATTTAAAACGCACCTTTTAGGGTGCACATGGTCACCTTTACAAAAAATAAAAGCAATACAATTAAAAGGAAAACAAAAAATAAAATTTAGAGATCAGTCAAAGAGAAAATGCTGGTTTGAATTGAGTTTTCTGCCTGGATTTAAAATAGACAGAGTGCCAGAGAGTCTCTTGTATTGATTGGGAAAATCAATTATTCCACACTATGAAGGAATCATGTGTTGAACCAGGCTGTTGTGCCACTATTTCTTAGGCACATTTCCACATCACATATAAGTCTTACATTTACAGAATGAAAATGCTTTCTATTCATAAAGGTGCATTAATTCCATTCAATTCAGATCAGTTTATTTATATAGCGCCAATTCACAACAAACATCCCGAAGCACTTTACAAAAATTCAATCATGCATACATTCCAATTGATCCTAGTTATCAACCAGTTCAGTAAGATCAATTAATTATACCAAGTAGTTCAAAAAAGTTTCTAAGGAAACCCAGCAGATTGCACCGAGTCACGGACTTGCAGCATTCACTCCTGCTGGACGAGCACGTTGAGACCGCATGACGTTGTGTCGTTGACTTTACAGCAATCCCTCATACCGAGCATGCATGTAGCGACAGTGGAGAGGAAAAACTCCCCTTTAACAGGAAGAATCCTCCAGCAGAACCAGAACCTGGCTCAGTACAAGCGGCCACCTGCCACGACGGTCTGGGGGTTTGAGAAGAGAGAGCAGAAATCAGAAGAAAAACAGATGAACTGATGTAGGATTATTTTTGATGATCATGAAAGTACAGGAGAAGCAGGAGAAGGAGAACGATTAGTTGATGGCAGCATTATCTCAGCTGAAGCCCTCCTCCAGGAAGGCATCACAGCCAAACAGAACGCCAGACCAAGTGTAGCTTCTATGGAGAGAAAATAACTGAGAGAAAACAAAATGTTAACAGTTGATATAACTGCAAATAATGCAGGCTGGAGAGTAGTAGAAGAAGAAAGTGTGAAAAAGTGGTCAGTTTGTCCTCCAGTAGCCTAAGCCTATGGCAGCGTAGTTTCAGAAATGGCTCAGGATAACCTCAGCCAGTCTATAAGCTTTATCATAAAGGAAAGTTTTAAGCCTAGTCTTAAAAGTAGACAGGGTGTCTGCCTCACAAACTAAAACTGGGAGCTGGTTCCACAGGAGAGGAGTTTGATAAGTAAAAGATCTGCCTCCCATTCTACTTCTAGAGCCTCTAGGAACCAGCAGTAAACCTGCAGTCTGAGAGCGAAGTGCTCTGTTAGGAACATCTGGACCAATCAGATCTCTGATGGATGATGGATCTGATTATTAAAGGCTTTATATGTGAGAAGGAGAATCTTAAATTCTATTCTGGATTTAACAGGGAGCCAATGAAGGGAAGCTAAAATAGGAGAAATATGATCTCCCTTTTTAATTTTCATCAGAACTCTTGCTGCAGCATTTTGGATCAGCTGAAGGCTTTTAACTGCATTCTGTGGACTTCCTGATAGTAAAGAATTACAGCAGTCCAGCCTTGAAGTAACAAATGCATGGACTAGTTTTTCAGCATCATTCTTGGACAGAATATTTCTAATTTTGGCAATATTCCAGAGTTGAAAGAAGGAAATTCTAAAAACTTGTTTAATATGGGACTTAAATGAGATATCCTGGTCAAAAATAACACTTAGGTTCTTTACTTTATTATCTGAGGTCAATTTAATGCCATCTAGATCAAGTGATTGACTAAGCAGTGTCTCTGGTCCAAATACAACCACTTCTGTCTTGTCAGAATTTAAAAGACGAAAATTTAGTGTCATCCAGGATTTGATGTCTCCAAGACATGCCTGTAACCTACCTAACGGATTGGGTTCATCAGGATTTATGGATAGATATAGCTGAGTATCATCAGCATAACAGTGGAAATTTATCCTATGCTGTTTGATGATTTTTCCGATTGGAAGCATATATATAGTAAAAAGAATTGGTCCAAGCACAGAGCCCTGTGGTACTCCACAAGTAACCCTAGAGTGAGAAGATGATTTATCAATTTATCATTCTCATGAAAAACTGGCATCTGTCTGACAGATAAGATTTAAACCAGCCTAGTGCTGTTCCTTTGATATCTACAACATGTTCAAGCCTTTCTAAGAGAATATTGTGGTCCATTGTATTAAAAGCAGCCTTGAGATCAAGCAAAACCAGAACAGACACAAGTCCATTATCTGAGGCCAAGATAATATCATTTGTAACTTTCACAAGTGTTGTTTCAGTGCTATGATGAGCTCAGAAACATGACTGAAACTCTTCAAACAGGTCATTACTTTTTACATGTTGACACATTTGATTAGAAACTATTTTCTCAAGATTGTAGATAAGAAAGATTAGATTAGATATAGGTCTGTAATTTATTAAGTCATCTTGACTGAGAGAAGGTTTCTTAAGTAAAGGTTTAATTCCAGCTACCTTAAAAGCCTGTGGTACATGTCCATTTACTTGGGACAGATTAATCATATCTAAAATGGAGGCAGTAATCAAAGGGAACACCTCTTTAAATACTCTGGTTGGGATGGGGTCCAACATGCAAGTTGAAGGTTTGGAAGAAGCTAATATTTTTGATAACTCAGAAAGCTCGACTGACTCAAAACAGTCCAAACACATATCAGGTTCTAGAGTTACATTCAGTGCTGCCTCACTTACTGAGGATGAAGTAATCATGTCTGGGAGGATGCCAACAATTTTATTTCTAATAGAATCAATTTTATTTAAGAAGAATTCCATAAAGTCATTACTGCTGAGAGCTGGGGGAATTGATGGCTCAACAGAGCTATGACGCTGTGTAAGTTTGGCAATTGTACTAAAAAGAAACCGAGGATTATTCCTATTCTCCTCTGTTAATGATGAAAAATAAAATGTTCTAGCTTGGTGAAGGGTCTTTTTGTACAGCAGTGGACTATTTTTACAAGTTAAGTAGGATTCCTCTAAATGTGTAGAGCACCATTTTCTCTCAAATTTTCTAGTGTTTTGCTTTAAAGTACAGAGCTCTGAATTAAACCAAGGAGCCAACCTCCTATGGATACTGATCTTCTTTTTTAAGGGGGCCACATTGTCTAATACCACATGTAATGAGGAAGTAACACTGTTGACAAGAACAAGAAGAAGATCGCTACAGGAGATCTTCCCTGTCCACAGCCATCACAATCTATAATAACTCCTTAATTAAATGAGTTACATCAACATTTAATTTTCCTTTGGGATAAATAAAGTATTTTTGAATTGAATTGAATTTGAATTTGAGAAGGGCTGGAGATTAAACTGCTGCCTTCTACTGTGTTTATCTCAGATTCTGAGGAAATTAAACATGGAACAGATTCTTTAAATGTTTTTACAGCATTATGTGATGAAGCTCTTCTATAGTGAAATTTTCTCTCAGGTTTGGAATACTCAGTTAAAATAAACTCAAAGGTTATTTAAAAATAGTCAGACAGCACAGGGTAATGGGGAATTACAGTTATTTATTCACACTCAATGCCATATGTCAGCACAAGGTCTAAAGTACGACGATACGAGTGGGTAGGACCGTGAATTTTTTGAGTAAAACCAATTGAATTCAAGATAGCATTAAAGGCTACATTTAGGCTATCACCCTCAATGTCAACATGAATGTTAAAATCTCCCACTATAATGATATTGTCAATATTTAATACTAAATCAGATAAAAAAAATCTGAGGAATGATATAAAAATTGAGAGTAAGGGCCTGGTGGACGATACAAAGCAACAAACAAAAGTGGTTTTACTGATTTGCTACGTGGATGAGGAAAACTAAGGCTTAGAAGTTCAAAAGAACTGTAGCTATTAATAGGTGTAGGATTAACTAACAAATCTGAATGAAAAATAGTTGCTACTCCTCCACCTTGCCCTGTACTTCAAGGAATGTGAAAGTTTAAATAATTAGAATGGGTTGACTCATTTATACTAACATAATCCTCTTGATGCAGCCAGGTTTCTGTGAGACAGAACAAATCAATTTGATTGTCACAAATCAAGTCATTAACTAGCAAAGTCTTTAAAGAGAGAGATCTTATGTTCAATAAACCACATTTAATTGTTTTATTTTTCTGTTCAGTTAGAATCATATTTTCTTTATGAGATTTTCATGATTTGCTCTTTTTATGTTAGTCTTTTATCCATTTGATTTTGGCCGTGGGCAAGACACTGTCTTAATGTCGTAATGGGTGGGTGACAGTACAGAAGCTGCAGAAAGGTGTGTTAAACTACGACTCTGCTCCCTGGTCTGGACCCTGGGTTGTCAGTGTTTTGCATTATTAGTGCATCATTAGAGCAATTTTAGTGCAGTCGACAGCTGAAAATTGCAATTTAATTTCTGCCTGTTCAGCTGCAGAGTGGGGGAACCTTCTGTATCTGAGCAACATACAGCTGCCTTGGCTGAATGATGTCTGATATTCCCGATTTGTCAGCCAATTCCCACTAAAATTCTCCATTTGCAAGGAATGACAGCATTGTGAGAATGTGAACTGGTAACGCATGGCTCCTTGTTTCCCTCTGTAACGTGGGGGTCAGTTCTACGCAGAGCTCCAGGATGATGATCCTGGGCAATCTGAAGTGGCTCATCATCATCATATCCCAGCAGTTCAGTCTCTGAACACACGCTCTTTCTGAACCCTTCCATTGGCGCGCTCCTCCAGCAATGCCAAACTTGCTATGGTTCCACAATTACACTCACCTTTGCGCAGCTATTTATGTACATGTATGATTGTTTACACCTTGTCCACCTTAATAATCATCAATCATGACCTATTTAGAGTTAATCTGCTCTGATCTGACCCTGTTTTCTTTTTCAGTGAGAATGATATTGTCCTGCAGATACCACGCATTCTATGTGCTTCGGTGCACAGACCGATGCACAGTTACATCTATGACAAAATATTTACAATTTACAGTTGAGTGTGGTTTACCTATCATTTTATTTACATAGTTGTGTGTGTGTGTGTGTGTTTGTGTGTGTGTGTGTGTGTGTGTGTGTGTTTGTTACCTTATTGTATGAGGATAAATGTGGTTCAGTTTCATCGATTAAGTTTAAAAAAAAAGATTAAAATCATGAAAAAACATTAGGTTAGATGCTCCTTTGGTTAAATAACACTGAATGGAGTCAGATTTCAGTGTATTTCTGTGAGTTTTGGTGTTTTGTAGTTTGTTATTGTCCACTGAAAAAGTTTGCGTGGCTGGTGCACATTTTCATGGCAGGTAAAAAGTTTGCGTATATTTATGCAAACATTCATGCCATACTCATTTTTTTACATCCTGAGTTGTGTGTAAAATATGGTGCTGCACATTTTTTGTGCATACGCAAATTTTATACGAGGCCCCTGGTGTCTAGCCTGGTAAAATCCAGCCCTTGTACTACACTTTGCTTCGTCCAGAGGGTCTGGCCTCTCAGCTATTGAAAAACAATTGCTTCCTGTAGGCATGTACTCTGTTGAGGTTTTAAATGTTACCCAATCGCTAAAGTTTGCCTGTAATGTGTGTAATGCACCAGTTCAACGCTATGAAGCTTCTGGAAATTGCCTGCACTGTAAACAACCATCCTCCACTGTGAAGACTGAAGTGCCAGGCCGAATGAGATGGTGGCTGATGTTATTTCAGTATTTAGAAGCGTGGCCAACATGGACTGAATGGCTTCATTCACTTCCTCCGCTGCCATTGCTAAAACTACAGGCTGACTACAATTTTAAAACAGCGCAGAAAGTCAGCATCATAATTCACAACTTCTTCTTCTGTATGTTCACACCCCTCAATACTGCAAATAAAATTCAATCCTTATTTTGTCTTTTGACTGCTGTTAATTAAAAGAAAAATGTCAAACATTATTCTGTACTGAGCACAGCGATGACACATAGGTAAAGTGTGCGACCCATGTACGGGGGGCTGAATCCTTGACGTGGCTGTCACGGGTTCAAGTCCTGGCCTGTTGATCTTTGCCAGAAAAAAAACCAAAACAATATTCAGCATTAAAATCAACTTCAAACTGCATGACTTGCCCCAGCATGTACCATTAAGGTCCACTTTGAAAAATTCTTTAAACTGCAGTATGTAACTTTTTCTGTTTCAGTTTAGAGTCCTTCCATTTGGCCTATGTAATGCCCCTGTGGCTTTTCAATAGCTTATGAACAAAGTTCTAGCTGGCTTGATTTATAAGTTGTGTGCAGTATATCTTGATGTTGTCGCATCACCAACCTTTGAACAACACCTGCTTGACCTCAAGGAGGTCCTTAGTAGGCTTAAATCTGCTGGTCTTTCATTAAAACTGAGCAAATGCCAATTCTGCCTTACAGAACTCACCTTCCTTGGCAATCGTGTTACACCAGCTGGCATTCATCCTGACCCTGACAAGGTGAGCGCTGATACTGAATTCAAAGTGCCAACCACAACAAAACAGGTGTGACAGTTCCTTGGCTTAACGGGTTACTACCACCGCTTTGTACAAGACTCATGCAGAGTCTCTCTTCGCCCTCACTAAAAAAGACGTGCAATTTAACTGGAAAGACAGGTGCCAAGCAGCTGTGAACTTTCTGAAATGTTCTATAACCTTGGCACCAGTACTCAGGTTCTCAGATTTTACACATCCATTCTTCATCCACAGTGATACATGTGATGCTGGCCTTGGAGTAGCATTAATATAGAAGGATGAGGATGGCAAAGATGTTGCTGTGGCTTTTGCTAGCCATGCTCTGCATGAATCAGAAACACCCTCCTCGACTCCAGAAAAAGTGACCTTAGTTGCATTTTATGTATTTCTTGTTGTTCGCTGGTGTCACATGACTGTTTGTTTTTATACGGTTCATGTATATAAGGTTTTCACGTTATATGCTAACTGTTCCAGCATTTAAAAAAAAAAAAAAAAAGTACAAAAAGGGAAATTCATTTTGTAATTGTCCTGAATATCCTGAATTTATTTTTGTTGTGCAATATTTATCTAAATAGATATTCACTTTGTTGGAAACTGTCATGTATGCCAGTTTGTTAATATTGTGCTTTAAGTTCCCTGTTTGGTTTCAACATCTTGTCCTGCTTTCCATGTATGGAGTATGGAGGCTCGTTAAGTGTGGACTGTGCCTTTGCTATTTTTGGCTGAGGACAGCCTTTGTTTGACTGGGGGGGAATATATAGCAATCGTAACTGTGTGGTGTCTCTTTCAGACAGCCTAAGTTATTGTTAGTGATGTCACAAGTATGCACCACTTCTCCTCTGTAGAGAGCGTGGGAGAAATGTATTGCAGATGGATGCATGGCCTGAGATGGATTTTATATTTTAATCTTCCTAACTCCGAGTAACGTTACAGGTTGTATGAACGTTGCTCATTTCATGTTTGATAAGACAGCAACCATTCAACCAGGCTTTGTAAGGTTGGTGAAGAGTGAATTTATTAAAGGAAAAGCACTGTGGAATTCCCAGTACCAGTGTGGTTGTGAGTTTTGTCTGTCTCACCGACTGTATCTGCTGCCTCCTCTCCACCACTGAACACAACCCATCATTACAAGAGCCATGAGGAGTGTCTTAGCACTGTCACTCAACCTCATTTACTCACTGCTAAATGAGCTAATTGCAGAAAAACAACTTACCGTTCCAGGAAAACCGTTAATCCATCGTCATCAGTGGAGCACTGGGAGAAGGCAGAGGAGCTCGATTTTTTTCACAGATTATCTGTCTCATACAATACTGTTATTACATAGTGACAGTTTCAACAAATAAGCAAATTTGGCATTTGCTATATTTTCAATTGAACTGTATAACATCATTTTGATCTGAACTTATCTTATCTTTTTATTTTGGGGTGAAGTGTTATACTCTATCCGCTTCTCATGGGAAATCACAAAGAAATCCCTGTTCGTTAGGTAGGATTTGAACCAACTTAGTACTGTACCAGAGAGTTCAACCCAGCTCTCCAGTTGCTTCAATAATATCTCATGGTCAACAGTGTCAAATGCTGCACTGAGGTCCAACAGAACCAACACTGGGGTTCTTCCACTGTCTGCATTTGTGTGGATGTCATTGAACACTTTGACGAGGGCAGTCTCAGTGCTGTGGTGAGCACGGAAACTGGACTGAAAGACGTCAAAGCGGTTTGTAATTGTTAAGAAGCTGTTTAACTGTTGAAACACAGATTTTTCAATAATTTTGCTGCTGAATGGAAGGCCTGTTATTCTGCAATAGTGATTTATTTTATCGTTCTTTTTTAACAGCAGTTTCATAACTGCTGTTTTTAGAGCCTGGGGGAAAACACCTGATGAGAGGGATGAGTTTACTATTTGAATCAGGTCAGATGCAATGACAAGCAACACATCATTCCCTAATGATGATCTGAAACATTTCAGTTTGCCAAAAAAACCACAAACAGTAGCAATCTTTAAAAGATGCAAATGCCTTTTTAATTGCAAAATTGCAGACTTGATGCAATCTGCTGGGTTTCCTCAGAAACTTTTTGAACTACTTTGAATAATTAATTTCGCTTACTGTACTGTTTGATAACTAGGATCAAATGGAATGTATGTATGATTAGAATTTTTTTTTTTGTGAAGTGCCTTGAGACAACATTTGTTGTGAATTGGCACTATATAAAACTGAATTGAATTGAGATTGAAATGGAAAGTCATTGTCCTAATTCTTTAAGTATATTTAAAACTTGTGTTTTGACAGTGGAGCATAGCTGAATGTGTGCTACATTAAAGCCTTCTATGGTGTTGTAGTTTTTGGCTGGTCTCAGTTTTTACAGATGGCTAAGTGCTGCTGGAAGCATGTGCATGTTATTTTTACATTCAGGTGATATAGTTTATAATGATTACTATCTTTGAAAGCTGGATAGTGAAACACAGATTTCCTTTTTTAGTTTTGTAGCTTTTTGTCACTGTACAGAAAGACCTTCACCAAAGCTTTGTGGTACAAACACATATGATATGAACCGTACACCCCTACATAATCATTACTTCCAATAAGTTTTTCCACTCCATCTAGCCATTCTCACAGCTTGAATTCTTTCATTAATTAACCTCATTTATGAAAACCATTCTTAATCAGTAAGGCCCCAGCCCTCTTGTCCAGCTGCTGATAAATAACCACTAAAGTATGGAGCTATGGCACAAATCTATTTTTCTTTGAATTTCCTCCATCATTTTTAATGAATTTGGGATCTTGACTTTTGGTTTGGCCATTTCAGAATCGGCTTTATTCACCAAATTTGTTCATAGAAACAAGGAATTTACTTTCAGTTCCAGTTTGTGCTCAATGTCAAATTTATTTGCATAGTACATTTAAATACAACAACAGTTGACTAAGGTGCTTCACAATTTACACAAACCATCATAGGATAGCATGCAGAATAAAACAGTAAAAACTCAGGGATATTAAAGAGCAAAACATTTTTTTTCTATTCCTTCTTTTGCAGCACTTGTTAATAAGTATTCCAGATGTTTAGATTGACTTTGCAAAATTTTGTACGTTATTCTGCTCTTTGGAAACAAAGCCACAATAAAATCTAATGTAATCTCCTTTGACTTGCACCAAAAAAAAAAAAAAAACAAAACAAAAAGACAAACAGAAAAAAATAACAACAAGCTGCTGATGAATAAAATGCTTGATAGTGAGCAAAGATTTTTACTATAGAGGGCAGCCTTGTGGCAGAAAGACTTGGACAGACATGGATCAGCATTGTTTTTTTCTTCCTCTTTGTTTTGCTCTGTATTCTGTAACACACGCATGCAAAAAACAAGATTTAAAACTTTGTGTGTGCAGTAGCGCACATGCATGTTTGTCACTCTATGTCTGTTTGAATTCTCAGTATGGACTGGGTAATCCCGTAATATGATAATGACACACTGTGCAGATTTAGTGATTAAAATTCAGAGGCAAATGGTTGTTGCCATGGCTGCCAAATAACAGAAGACAGATGTAAATCTGTGTATGTATGAGGACAATGTGTTTGTAGTTTTAGGGAAATGAGGGGAATACATATTTGTGTGAAATGTGTGTATCACTCTGATGGTAATTTTCTTTTACCACTTTTACCATAATTAGAACATTTTTACAGTACATTAGCAGTCAGACCACTTTATTGCAGGATTTGGTGTAATGTTTTGATAGTAATAAAGATGTAATTATATAGTTCAAGTAACAAATCTTTGGACACTGCACCAAATACCACACCAGGCAAACTGTTGCTGCTGTAACAGTGTTGGAAATAAACTAAAAAAATGTGTCACATTTTCACATATTACAATGGAACAGCTCATTTTGTTAGAGATAGAGATATAGATAAGCCATCAGCTGCCCCACTACTGTCTGGTGCTTTGTACCCGTCATTTTTTTGGCATGTTTCTGACCCACATGCATGATAACCTTCAGGAGACAAGGTCAAAGACCCAAAAGGATTTATTGTACAGAGTAGGGATGCACCGATAAAAAAAAAAAATTAGGGCCGATATCAATATCAGACATTAATAGTGCCCGATAACCAATATAATTTTATATAGCATATGACATCATGAATATTTGGGAAGAACTGTGTGTAATTTTAATGGGAAATAGATTTCCAATATCTTCTGTCAGCTGCTGTCTTTAGGGTTCTCTACAGCTGATCATCTACCCCATCTCACCATCCTTCTCTGTCACACCAAACCCTCTGCATCCTTCACCAAATCTATGAAGCTTCTTTGTGGTTCTCCTCTTCCTCAGAACAGGCAGTTCTGGTCTTCATCCACTTCTTTGTTCAATATACCCATTCATACTGGGAGTTTGGTCTGGTGGTGGTGTCGCAGTGTCTTCTGTGGGTATCCGCCAGACTAATATTGATATGAACCAGAAACGACATAAAATAGATTTTTGTTTGCCATTTCATCAGATTATTTTCGTCTTCCTTAGCTTCAGCTTGTGTGCTCCTTCTTTTGGTGTTTAATGGAGGTTGGCAGACCAACTATATAAGTACATTACCGCCACCAACTGGACTGGAGTGTTTACTGGAAGTTAACAGGAAAAACTGATTCTGTAAGATTTGTTTAAAAAAACATGACCTGGCTTGATGTTTTATCAATTACAAAAATATTTTTCAATTGGGTAGATATTTAATTTACTCAGTTCTTCTTTGTGCTGTTTTTTTTTTTCTAGTTTGCACAGATTATAATCCATCTAATTGGTTAAGATGTGTTGGATGTGCTCCCAAAACTCTTATAAGATATATTTTACCCGACAAGATTGATCAATGTTTGGATATTCTTTCCCCAATCATACTTATTTATGACATACTTCTATACCTGCAGATCTTTTCTTAAAAACTGTAAAACCGGACCATTGCACTACACCCTCAACATTCATTTACATCTCCATTTAAAGGAGTGTTTATTGGACTATGGAAAAGTTCATTCAGTGTTTCAATGGAATACTGGGAAAGTGACTGGGAAAGTGACTGATTCTTTTAAATCAAAGAAAATAAAAATACAACTTTGGTTACAACAAAAGTTGTAACTAACAACAAATCACTGTTAAAATGAAGTCATTGCCTTAATTGCATTAGCATTTGTATGATTCAGAGCAATTTCCTTTAAATTTGAAAGCCTCCCCAAGACCCCAGGGGTGGGGGTTCATGGGGGCAACACTGACAAACAAAGTTCAAGACTATTTTCTGCAGTTCCCCACAGTTTTAATGATGACAAAAAAAAAAAAACTCCTGTTAGCAGCTGTAAATATCAAGCGCCAAAGCATTTTTATGTGGGGAAAGCTGCCTAAAATCGCACTTTTCATGCAGTGGATATATTGTGCATCCCTAGAACAGAGGCAAGGAAAGGCAGCTTTGTTTATTCATAGCACCTTTCAGCCAAAGGCAACTCAAAGTGCTAGTACATAAGTACTTATGTACAAAGTGTGTACATAAGTACACACAATGTAATGCAACACACCAAACCAATAAGATAAAAATTAAGTAAAACTAGGTTAAGAGTAGGCAGCAGAAAATAAGAAAATGTTAAAGCTATTTAAAAAAAAAAACTTAAAACTTCAGAAGGTAACTTTTATAAAAAATATTTTTCTGCATATTTGTTGAAACTGTCACTATGTTGTGACAGAATGGTATGAGACAGATAATCTGTGAAAAAATCCTGCTCCTCTGGCTTCTGCCAGTGCTCCCAGTGCTCTCTGGAAACAATTAATCAGAGCCAGTTGGCGGGTCTTAGCTCCGTCAATCACCGTCTGAGCGTCGCTCCTCCCCGCTCTCTGCTGCGCTGCAGCGACCAGAGACGGCTGTGAATACTCAGGCTGGCTAGCATGACCACTGATGACGACGGATAGACGGCTTTCCTGTAATGGTAAATTGTTTCTCCACCATTAGCACATTTAGCAGCGAGTAAATGAAGTTGACTGACAGCGCTAAGACCTTCCTCCTGGCTCTGATTGGTTGTTTTAGGTCAGGAGCGGAGCAAAGTTACTCACTGCAGATTTAAGGCAGTAGTGTTCTTAAAGTGAACTGGAAGCTTATTCCAGATTTTTGGTGCATAATAACTAAAGGCTACTTCAGCATTCTTTGTCAGAACTCTTGAAATAGTTAGTAGGTTTAATTCAGATGTTCTTAGAGGTTTCAATGGTACATAGCAACGAAGCAGGGCAGAAATGTAATCTGGGCTTTTACCTCTAAGTGCTTGTAAACTATCATTGAAATTTTGAACTCTATTGTTTGAGCAACAGGTAACCAGTGCAAAGACATCAAAACCAGACTAATATGTTGGTCTAGGTTTGTATTTGACAGGACTCTTGCAGCTGCATTCTGAAGAAGCTGAAACTATCTTACTGATTTTTTTTGGAAGTCCAGTGAAAATAGCATTACAATAATCGAGTCTGCTAAAAACAACAGCATGTATTATTTTTTCAGAGTCCTGTTATGACATCAGTCTTCTGACTGGCAATATTTTAAAATTATAGTAAGCTGTTTTTATAGCAAGCTTCATATGGTAGTCAAGATTCAAATCAGTGTTGATGACGATTTACCCTCTTTCCCCTCCTGCACAACCCAGTTCGTTTCTCTCCAGTTCTCAGACCCAACCACTAAAACCAGCAAAGTGTTTACCTTGTGAAATAATTAGAAATGGTTAAGTATAAAATCAAGATTTAATGCCAAAATGATCAGTGTCCAGAGTATACAAATGAGCAGATCCAGAGTGACATTCACCTTCGGTACCAGGCTTCCCCGCAGCCCATTTTAAGGATGAACCGAGAGGAGCAAAGAATGGAACCTGAGCCCTGCTTTTATCTCTGCCTCCCTCTTAACCCTCCTAAAGGGTGTCATCCTCTTGTATCCATTTATCCTTGATTGTGTTGCACTTTATGTGATATCAGCGGTTATCTTTTCGTAAACTGTAGCAGTGAGCTGTGCGGCAGATAAACAACTAAGTAGGGCAGATATGTTTAATTAGAGCAACAAAGAGATAATTAGAAAAGGCCACAAAATCATACATCCATAACATCAGGATCCAAAATCACCACTAGGTTCCTAGCTTTGTCAGAACATTTTAAGCCAGTTGAAAGGAGTTGCAACCAAAAACTAAAATTTCTGTTGTTTTCATTATTTAAATGAAGAAAATTTAGGTTCATCCAAATGTTAATTTGTTCAATGCATTTATTGAATACATGCACCTGACTAAAGTCTCCTGGTAATAGACTAATATACAGTTGTGTCATCAGCATAATTATGACATTCTACCTTATTATTCCTTAAAATTTGAAAGAGTGGAAGCATGTAAATATTAAAGAGGAGAGGACCTAGAATAGATACCTTAGGGAACTCCGCAAGTGATTTTATTTAGTTTTGATTTGTGGGTGCCTATGGACACAAAGAAGGCTCTCTCGGAGAGGTAGGATTTAAGCCAACTGAGTACTACACCAGAAATTCCAACACAGCTTTCCAATCAGGATATTAAAATATCATGATTAACTGTGCTGAATGCTATATTCAGCTCAAGTAAAACTAGTATTGATATTCTATTAGAATCTGTATTCATATGGAGGTTGTTAAATACCTTAAAGGGGTCATGACAACAAATTTCATTTTTCTGTGGTTTTGGGGGTATAATATGATCTATTGTGCACTGATGAGGCCATGTGAATGTCAAAAGTTGGTATCAAAAGCACTTCTCATAGATGGTCAGCTTTGTTTCTTTGCGTAGGTTATTTTGCTATGCAATTCATATTCTCCAATTAGCGCACACCCTCAGGTGAACAACCCTCGCCTTCCCTCCTCCCCCCAGCTGATATACTGGCTAATTGTAGGGCTAAGTCGCGCTAGCATATCTGGCTACTCCACTTGAGAAGAGGATGGCTACTAAAAAGCGGAGCTGTTGTGTCCAAGGATGCTAAAAAAATGGATGGAAGTTTCCACTTACTCCCAAAGGATGAGAGAACCAGAGAAGAGTGGCTGAAGTCCATTTATGGGGAAGTAGCACGTAATTATAACCCCAATTTGAGACGATGCTCAGCGCATTTTACTGAAGAGTTTCCCAAATATGGTTGTAGCCAATCAGAGTGAAGTCAGCTACCATAACCAGACTTTTTACCGAGGAGGGAAATCTGGCCTGCCAAAACAACCCCCTACAAAAAGGTGATGTTATTTTTTTATGTAATTCTTTTGAAAATTGACATATGCAGTAATATCAATTACATGAAATAGTTTATACAGTGATGTCACAACCCTTTTAATAAGAGCAGTTTCAGTACTGTGGTACGAAAACCTGATTGAAAGACAATAAAACAGTTGTTCAAAGCTAGAAATTTGTTTAACTGTTGAAATACTATTTTCTCTAACAATTTAGCCATAAATGGCAAATTTGATATTGGTCCATAATTACTAAAAACAGATGGGTCCAGATTATTCTTTTTAAGAAATCGTTTAATTACTGCAGTCTTTAGATTCTGTGGAAACACTCCAGAGGAAAGTGACAGATTATTTGTAGGAGATCAGGAATCAAAACTTCTGAGACCCTTAAAAATTATTTCAGAGTCATTTCAGTTCACATTTGCATGTTTGTGGTACAATATTCAAACTCAGATCCCAGTTCAAGAAGCCAGATAAATAAATAAATATATATATAAATAATTAAATTAAAAAGTGAGATACAGCTGTATTTCGTGCATTAAATGCAGCTTGAGTTCAGCAATCTGACAGCTGCAGGGTAGAAGCTGTTTCTGAGCCTGGTGGTCTTGCTCTGAATACTTCTAAGCCACCTGCCTGAGGGGAGAGGCTGAAACAGTCTGTGTGCAGGATGGGTGGAGTTCTTCATGATGCATCCCCTGCATCATGATGTGTAGAGGTCCGAGGTGGAGGGAAGCCTGCTCCCCACAGTCCTCTGTGCAGCCTTAACCACCCTCTGTGGAGCCATCCTCTCAGCAGCAGCACAGCTGCCGTGCCACACAGTGGTGCAGGTGCAGAGAACGCTCTCTACCACACAGTGATAGAAGCTCCTCAGGACTGAGTTCCCAAGTCCATCCTTCCTCAGCTTCCTGAGGAAGTAGAGACGCTGGTGGGCCTTCCTGACCAGACGGGAAGTGTTGGCACTCCAGGTGAGGTCACTGGATATTTGCACACCCAGATACCTGTAGCTGGAAACCACCTCCACAGCTGCTCCTCCAATGTTAAGGGGAGGAACGGAGTACGTGTCCCTTCTGAAATCCATCACCATCTCCTTGGTCTTCTTCACATTGATGCAGAGCTTATTTTCTCTGCACCACTGCACCACATGTTCCACTTCCTCTCTGTATCTGGACTCATCATTGTTTGTGATGCACCCCACTACTGCTGTGTCGTCTGCAAACTTCACTATATGACAGCTGGGATGTGTTGCAGAGCAGTCATACATCAGCAGAGTGAACAGGAGGGATGCATGCACCCCTGGGGCGACCCAGTGCTGAGGGTGATGGAGGAGGAGACGGTGTTGTGGATCCTGAGAGTCTGAGGTCTGTTGGTCAGTAAGTCTAGGGCCCAGTTCCCCAGTGTGGGAATGAGTCCAAAAGAAGAGAGCTTCTGCACCAGCGTCTGTGGGATGATGGTATCGCAGGCCGAAGAGAAATCCAGAAAGAGCAGACAAATGTAAGAATTCCTGCTCTCCAGATGGGTGAGGGCTGTGTGGACCACCAATGAGATAGCATCAGCAGTGGAGCGGTTCTTCCTGTAGGCGTACTGATGGGGGTCCACAGTTACGTCAATGGAGTCCTTGATGTGGGTCATGACCAGCCTCTTGTAGCACTTCGTGACTATCGAGGTTAAGGCTATGGGTTGATAGTCATTGAGCCCTGTCACTGTGGAGCACTTGGGGACAGGGAGAATAGTGGCAGTCTTTAAGCAGGTTGGGACAGATGCCAGTGATGTCCTTTCCTTGCTTCTCTGAGTGCTGATACCTTACCTAGCGCCCCTAGCTTTCAGCAGAGCTCTCACTTCAGCATTCAGCCAGGGTTTCTGGTTCGGATAACAGGTTACTGTCAAAAGTTTGAAAATTCATTGAAGAAATTTGGACAGTGTTTAGGAGATCTGTATATATTCAGCAACATCAGCAACATATTCAAAAGATTAAAAGTCGAGCTAGGATATCTACTTACATAAAAAGGTAGATTTAAATGGTGTTGCAACCCCCGGTCCTTTTTTATCATCTCGTGTTTGATTTATAAAACTAAAATTTCAGGAAGATGATTAAATGAGAATGGTTGAACTGTTATTTTGATTTAAAGCTGCAGTGAGTAACTTTGCAACGCTCCTGACCTAAAACAACCAATCAGAGCCAGGAGGAAGGTCTTAGCGCTGTCAGTCAACTTCATTTACTTGCTGCTAAATGTGCTAATGGTAGAGAAACAACTTACCATTACAGGAAAGCCGTCTATCTGTCGTCATCGGTGGTCATGCTAGCCAGCCTTAGTATTCATAACCATCTCTGCTCGCTGCAGTGCAGCAGAGAGCAAGGGAGGAGGGAGAGGGGGGGAGCAGTGACACTCAGACGGTGATTGGCAGCGCAAAGACCCGCCTCCAGGCTCTGATTAATTGTTTCTAGGTAGACGTGGGAGCACTGGGAAAAGGCAGAGGAGCTAGATTTTTTTCCACAGATTATCTGTCTCATACCATTCTGTCACGACATAGTGACAGTTTCAACAAATATGTAGAAAAATATTTTTTATAAAAGTCATACTGCAGCTTTAACCAGGTTTCAGTTAAGAACAAAAAATCTAGAATAAGTTATTGCCAGTGATAGTCCACATACGAATAGCATTTTAGCTAATTTTAGCTTTAACATGTTTTCTTTTATCATACTGAATGGAGTATATTGGTATAGGTCAATGTGCTAGGTATGGCCCACATGCTAATATTAGCTAATGCTAATGTAGCCCTGACCTTAACCCTAACCCTTTTAGTTAAAATGAGGTAATTTGCACTAATTTTGATTTAAAAACAACACATAATTGACTAAACAGAGTGAGTTAAGGTTAGGCAACATGCTCATGATAGCCCACATACTATTGAGAGCATTTTAGCTAATTTATCTTTCACATGGATTTCGTCACACTGCATGGAGGATTTTACTGTAGGTCAACATACTAGAGCTACCCTACATGCTATCATTAGTATTTCCACTAGCTTTAGCTTTTTAGCTAATTCTAGCTGTTACATGGGGTTTTGCATATTGAATGGGGTATGTAACCTCAGGTTAACCTGCTAGTGATAGCCTGCCTACATGCTATCATTAGTATTTCAGCTTGCTTTAACTTTTTAGGTCATTTTAGCTTATAAACTGCTGTGACTTTACAATTTAACTTTGTAAGCAGTGTTCTGCACCAGTTGCTAATACTCCTTAGTTTGAATTTTTGCATTGACTGAAAGTTTTCAGTCTTCTTCAACAGTTTCTCTAAACTCATTTAGCAGACTTTGCTTTTTTCTGCTGTTTCTGCCTATTTGTTACATTTCTGCAAGTCTTCTGCAGTTGACTTCAAATGCTTCAGCAAATTTCAGCAAAAACATTCAGCTTTCAGCATTCACACTGGATTTTTGCAAGAAATGCAAATTTTTTAGCTCCTCTTTCCATTGTCTTTTAATGAGAGCCAGAGGTCCCATATTATAACAATTAATGATCCGATAAATTTTACTAATGTGGATTCAATTCCAAAATAGCTTCAAGAAGCAACCAAGGTGGTAGAGGCAGGAAGTGACCAACAGACGTAGACACAAAACTACGAAGTTGAAGATACCTGAAGAAGTGAGAGTCCGGAATTTGGAATTTAAGCTTTATTTGCTGAAAAGTTGCAAAATTACCTACAATATTGTCCATTGTCGTCAGACTAACCTCACTAATGCAAAGTAGTCTGAACCAGCTCTCCGTTCAAAGGGTCCAAACTTTCTGCCTTCCCAAGCAGGGCAACAGGAAGTGTGTTTCAGCTAGTTCGGGAAGAATTCGTCCAGCCTACTAACTGCCTCCTTTCCGAATGTCAAACCCTGCTTCCTCTGAGGTACCAGACCAACTGAGCAGCCGCAGCCAGCGAGCACCCTCAGTGACGCCCGTTAATGGCAGCTTCTTCCCTTATAAACAACTTGCACTTGGAATAGGGCTGAATTAGTTTTAGAAGTCTGAACTAATAGACTTCAAGGATTTTGCTTTTTTATTGAGCACTCTTTATCAGAACAACCGATCAAAACCTCTTCAAAATTCTGTTGAACCCAAGCAGCCAAACTTTTTACAATCATTAAGAAACCTTAAAAGTGACAATCTCAGTAATTGAATTTCAACAACATCCATATTCTCAGGCCCTTTGCAGACCAAACAGCAAATGAGTCATCTGGAATAGATGGGGTAAACATTTCGTTTCTTGTTATCAGAGCATAGGCATAGGTTGACATTTTTTTGAGTGAAAATTATTTTCTGAACTGTCCCCATATTTTAAGAGAGTGCTTAACCATTGGGTTTAGAGAGTATTTACCTACTGGATAAGGTAATGGGAATATTGAGCAAAGCAGTGCATGAAGAGAAGCAGGTTGGCATGACAAGTTCTCCAGAGACAGCCATTTAGGGACAAAGGGCTGCGATTTAGACCAAAATAACATAGAATGGACATTGGCCACCCAGTAGTCATACTGAAAGTGGAGTAATGATAGTCCACCATGTTTGCGGTGCCACTGCAGTATATTTTTGCAGACGTGTGCAATTTTTCTGTTCCATTTTAAATGTTGATATCAGTTTGTCTATTTGTGAGAAAAAAGATTTAGTCAGGAATAATGGAATACACTGGAACAAATATTAATATCTGGGCGGTATATTCATCTTGACAGTGTTTATCCTACCTCCCAGTGACATTGATGATGTTCTCCATCGCTAAAGATCTTGTTTTATAGAGTGTATTAATGGGATAAAATTTGTTTTGTATAGGTACTTGTAGTTGTTAGTGACCTACATACCTAAGTACTTGAATTCATCTTTACACAGCTTAATTGGTATGAAGTTAAACGCAATGTGCCTGGCTGCAGTATTGATTGGCATAAGTTCACTTTTTTGCATATTTATTTTAAAACCTGATAATTTTCCAAAACTATCAAGCAGTGATGGTACCCAAGGTAAGGATTCAAGAGGGTCAGACATATACAAAAGGGTATCGTCTGCATAGAGGGATATCTTATGTTCAGAGTCCCCCCTCCATACATCTTTTAATAGTGTCATCAGATTGAATTGCAACTGCCAAGGGTTCAATCATAAGCGCAAATAACAGGAGCGATGAGGTAAGCCTTATCTAGTTCCACAGCCTAATGGGAAGAATGATGATATGTTATTTGTCTGAAGTGGTGCCAATGGCGAATAGTATAAAAACCCTAATAAATGATGTCAATTTCACACCAAAGATGAATTTCCTCAAGGTATGAAAAAGGTAATCCCACTCCACCTGATCAAATGCCTTTTCAGCATCAAATGACAGAAGCACCTCAGGTATGTCGGGTGGAGCGGGATCATGAAGGATGTTCAGAAGCCTTCGTGTATTATAAAATGAGTATCGGCTTTTGATAAAGCCCTTCTGATCATCGGAAACTACTAAGGGAAATATGGTTTCTATTCAGTGTGCTAAAATTTTGGCAAATATTTTACTATCAGCATTGAGCAGCAATACAGGTCTATAAGAACTACAATCCAATTTACTCTTACCCTTTTTGTATATTTTAAAGATAACAGCTTGTCTCATGGTTTCTGGCAACAATCCAGAGGTGGAGGATTCATCATAAACTGCTAATAACACCGGTCAAAGTTTTGAGGAGAAAGTTTTTTAAAAAATCACACAGGAAACCATCCAGTCCTGGTGATCTTCCACTTTATATGGAAGTAATTGCTATCAATATTTAGTCCTTTGAAAATGGTCTTTCCAAATCTAGGGCCATTTGTTTATCAATAGTAAGCAAAGTAAATTTGCTGAAAAATGAGTCTAATCGTAATTCATTCTTACTGGATTCAGATGTATTTAGTTTTGAATAATACTCCTTGAATCTACTGTTAATCTCTTCAGGGTCAGTTATTTTTTTAGCCAAATCTATCAGTAATTTCATGGACTGACTGATTGACACTTTGTTGTTGTAGTTGATAGGCTGAGATTTTCCCTATTTTTTTGCAATGTTCATATCGCTTGTGTCTTGATTTATTCAAAAGGTTCTCAATCATTTTTCAACGACTCCCAAATTAGACATAGAACTGTAGTTCAATTAAGTTCTATAAACTCATCAATTTCCTTGGATATAAATTTAACAAACCCTGCATCAGAGAGAAGCAATGTATTAAGTCACCACTGTCTGTATCTACTGTTTATAGTAGGTAAGTTTAATGTTGTTAATAGTGGTGCATGGTCCGATATTATTTTTGCCTAATATTAACATTTGTTGGCTAACGGGAGCAAACTGCCATCCATGAAAAAATAATCGATTCGAGAACATGTTTTATGAACTGGTGAATAAAAGGAGAAGCACCAAATATCCCTAATTCCATAGGTTTTAAGAAGGTGATTAAGTACTGTTGCTGAGTGGGTTAATTGCATGGCCTTGGATGACCTGCGATCCAAAGAGGGTGATAGCACACAATTAATATCTCCACCTAATATGAGTGTGTGTCTATATTGGGAATTCGGGAGAAGAATTTAGTAAAGAATGCACTGTCATCCGAGTTTGGTGCATATATTTTTGCTAGAACTACTGAAGTGCTATTTAGTCTGCCCGTTACTACAATATAATGATCAGCTGAGTCAGCATTGACTTTTGACATTTCAAACGGGATGGACTTTTTGATTAAAGTAGCCTTTCATCTAGATTTTGAGAGAAAATTCAAGTGAAAAAAATTCCCAACCCATCCGCCCCTAAGTCTAAAGTTATCAAATGTGTTTAAATGAGTTTCTTATAGGAAAGCAATATCAGTATGCACTTTTATTTATTTGAACTGAGTATTGACATGGATAATATTTATATGATGAGAGTAAAGGAGGATCCCTCTCCAGACCCAAAGAGTTCACAAAACAAAAGATAGGAGCAACACATTTAGTGCAACAGTAGACCTCTCCCTGTCACCAACCAAAATATGGTGAGAAACTAACCCCTCGCAAAAGATTCCACGCATAAAGTGCTTTTAGAAGAGCTCTTGCTTCTATGGCTTGCTCTGCATATATATTAACATAATATTTCAGATAACCCAAATATTCAGATTCAAAAGAAAGATAAAATAATGCAAGTGTTAAAACAAAACCAAACAACTGAGATTGGCGCTTACCAACTGTTAAGAATGTAGGTTTAACTCCTGCCCTCTCATGTTAATCATGTAAATTTTGATCTAGCTTATAATTGTGTTTGTATACTCACCAACCAGAAATAAACAACAAATACTGCTACTAATAAAAAAAAAAAATAAAAAAAAATCAAGATATTCCATTGACAGTAGTTGTGATGAAGACTAAAACAGGAAAGAAGCAGCCTTACAAGATATTTTTCTGAACATAAGCCATGGCCTCCCCTGCATCTTGAAACTGCTTATTGGCTCCACTGTGCGAGATCCACAGCCAGACTGGATGTAGCAAACCATAGCGGACCCCCTCCTGTCGCCGTAGTAGTTTGTGGACACCGTTGAATGCCAACCTGGCATGGGCTACACTCATCGGATAATCAGGAAAGATGAGAATGGTAGAATTTCTGTGTTGTAGAGGACCGGATTCCTGTGCACGGTGGCAGATGTCGACACAGTCACCATAGTAATGGAGTTTTGCTATGATCGCTCTTGGTTTGCAGTCCAGCATCAGTGGGGTGTGTTGGGATCTATCAATCAGCACCTCTTTGTCAATTTTAAGGACTTCTTTAAGCAACTTTGAGAGGAAAGCAGGAGCACTGGAGCTGTCTGTCTCCGCCACATTTAGTATGCGAATATTTGATCTCTGCATTCATCCTTCCATGTCAAAGCATTTTTCCTGAAGACTTTTAACATCTCTCTCCAGCCTGTGTAGGTTTTTTGCAGTTCCATAACATTGTCTGAACATCCCGAGAGCCCTCGTTCCACCTCCGACACTGTTGTTTTGATTAGATCCGGGTCAGACCTTCGGGCTAATGTATTATTAGCCATCTCCTGTCTGACTGCCTTTTGAACTTTCATCCTAAAGTTAAAGGACTTAAAATTTATCACATCCATCCATTGTCTGGACCTCCTTACCCTTGCAGGGTCATCAGGGCTGACAATGTCATTTCATTTCACATTGCTACACATAACTTAATTTCTGAATTTTTTGTTTTCTATGTATGGATTACTTGGGTTGTCACCAGCACTTGGGGGAAATTTCATGTCAATAGCACCTTTTGAAATATGTTTACTATGAAAAATTGTGATGTAGTCAATATTTATTTTACCCACTGTAAGTATCTTGGGGGATTGTTCATGAATGAGGGGAAAAATTGAGCGGGAGATTGATAGGCAAATTGGTGTTGCGTCTGCAGTGATGGGGCGCTGTACCGGTCTGTCATGGTGAAGAGGCAAAGCTCTCAATTTACCCTTCAATATATGTTCCTACCCTCATCTCTGGTCATCAGCTTTGGGTCATGACCGAAAGAAGCAGATCGTGGATACAAGCGACTGAAATGAGTTTCCTCCGCAGGGTGTTTGGGCTTACCGGGAGGGACACAGAGTAGAGCCGCTGCTTCTCCATGTCGAGAGGAGCCAGTTAAGGTGGCTTGGGCATCTGGTTAGAATGCATCTTGGACGCCTCTCTGGTGAAGTGTTCTGGGCACTTCCCACTGGTAGGAGAACCAGAGGAAGACCCAGGACACAGACTATGTTTCTCGGCTGACCTGGGAACACCTTGAGATTGCTGGAGAGGCCCAGCCTCTGTGGCTGGAGAGAGGGAAGTCTCGGTTTCTCTGCTTAGGCTGATACCCCCTTGCTGTAGTCTCTGCTGGTGAGTGGGCTGAAGGTGAGCAGTTGTCTGCAGCCATCTCTGTGGGAGGGGAAACGCTCAAAGGCTCAGTCAGAGTTGTGCTCTCAGGTACTGCCTGAAGGTGTCTCTATTTGTGTCGCATTATGGCTCCTTCCTCAGCCCATTGGTGTAATAGATGTCAGTTTCCTGCTGCTTGGTATCTACCAAAAGCCACTTGATTCATCTAATGTTGAGAAAACCATAGCCCCAGCTAGTTTGGGTATAATGTCTTCAAGTGTAGGCAACACGTATATCTTTCACTGCCCTATTGAGGTATTTAAAATCCACACACACCCTTGTCTGTTCTGGGAGCTTATCAATCAATCAGCTCTGTGACTTCCTCAATGATCCCCATGGCCAGAATTTGCTTTAGCTCAGCTTTGACTTTGTGTGAAAGGGGAAAAGGCGTGGTGGTGTTGTAGTATAAGGTTCTGCATCTGTTTTCAGCACAGTTTTTACAGGATCACAGTCGCCAAACACGTTAAACACTTGAGCCTTAATTGAACCTACTCTAGCAACTTCCTACTCTAGCTGTCATCTGAAATACGTTGTTTTTCCCTGACTGCAAGAAATTCTTCCAGGCATTCAACATCTCCCCCTGGGCTGGAAGCTCTTGACCTGGTCTTTGGAAGTCAAGGTCTTTCTGGAAGGGAAGGGTATTAAATATCTTTTGAGACATAACAGTGATGTCAGCCTTGGTGGGGATTTTGCGTGTGCTACTGGCTGTCATCATGGAGAGTGTCGGAGAGCAGAGTGGCCATAAAAGATAGATGAAATAGAAAGTCCTTATCCTGGAGGTATATTAATAATAATAATAAGAATACATTTAATTTAAATTACTATACAACGTGGTACAACACAACAGTAAAAACATTTAAAAATCAATCAAAATAAAGCTCTAAACAGCTGTATTTAACTTTGGACCCCTTTGCAATCTGAATGGCTTTCTCCAGAGTAAGCAGTAGCTTGAGCTGCAGCTTTTCAAACAGGATCGTTATCTTGTGTGCCAGTAACGATTATGTTGCATATTTGTTAACCTTTGGCCATGCCGAATTCATAGTGCTGTGCAAGTTGATACAAGCTCCTCAGGAAGACTTTGACTGGGTCCCTTCTGTGCACAATGGTGAAAGCATGCATGGCTGTGTCTAACGTCATGTTTGGACGTGAAGTACTTATCCAATTTAGTGAGGACAGTATCATAGCCCAACATACTCTGCTCTTCGCCATAGTAGGCACAATAGGCTGATGAGTCACATATTGGCTCTGGATCCTGACCCATGGTATAAAGAAGGCAGAGGGGGCCATGGGGCCTCGTCCATGTTGATGAGAGGTTCTGGTGACACATTGTTTTGAGTTACCTGCTTCTCAAGAAACATACGGAAGCTGTCGACTTTGGCTTAGAAGTCCGCCAACAGTTTCTGACACACCGATGTCCATGCTCTAAATCAGGGCAGTCAGGAATGGCTCAGCTCCACCGGTGTTCTGATGATCTGTGCTACCTTGTCAGATTTTTCTACCGTAGCCGGCGAAGTGCGCAGCGGAGTGGAGACGGCTGAAGTATATTCAGGGTGATAAAGAGGCGGTTGCGTTCCCTTAAGTGATTGCACCAAGAAGGCCCGCCTGCAAAGTCATATATTCACTTCCTTGGCAGCTAACAACTGCACCGTTCACAAGCCTAACAGCACGTTATTTAAGCACACAACTGTGGAATCATTCCCCCAGCTCTGGCCATCTTCCTTTCACCCTGAGTTTAACTTTACTTGCGGCTGCAGATGGTAATGTTTAATCCTTGGTTTATGTCTGTCAGTATGAATTATTAATAACGCATCAGTCAAAAAATGTGTCATGAAAAGGAAAAAACATATACAAGTCAATCTGGACTATAAGTCGCAGGACCAGTCAAACTATGAAAAAATTGTGACTTATAGTCCAGAGAATTTTTACTGGTCTGGTCTAGCCACCCCTATGAAAGTTTACTGGGTGTGCCACTTAAAGTAGTTCATTCACCTGCACCAGCAGACACCTGTTGAGGTGGAGATGCCTGGAGTATAGTCAGGATAATAAAGAGGCAGTTTTGAAAAAAAGCCTGTTCTGTTACGGCCAAGAAAAGTCGAACTCCTTCGGTGGTCCAAATATAGCCATTTTGGTGAAGTGTGTAGTTGAAGGCTTCTGACACCATGTCATGTCAACCACAGTAGGCCTGCTTTTAACTTAAACAAGTTTATTCTGAACAGTGAACAGTCGCTACAACTCCGTAGCAAGCGCTACATCAGGACGCTTCACTGAGCCTGCAGGGCTTTCGCTATTCTGCCATCAACCTTAGTGACATCACAACAGTGACATGTAGTCCATGACACATTTGTAGTCAACACCACAGGTTTAACAACACTTTTAGACTCATTCCGTACACACTGTTAAATGACCATTAACTAATCCTCGTATCATTTTCTATCATTAGTTGTTATCAGGCAGAACTGATTTCGGAACTATGAAATTAAAACTTGCATTTGCTAAATGACATTCAGGCAAAGTTATTTTCAAATCTTTTAATTTACTTTCCTAAAAATACAATCCATATGATCATTTTCGAGCTTGATTTATGCAACATGCATAGCAGTCATTCTGTACACACAGTTTAAACAGAGAGGTCTTGGTAACGGTATTAATGGTCTCAAAAATAGTGTAGTTCTTGAATTTTTTAATGCCAGATTTCAGTCCTTTCTCTCTCATCCTTAAGTGTGTATTTAATTTTGAAGCCAAGCATTTCCACCACAATATGAATGGATGACATCCCTTCATATCTAGTGATGGAATATTTTGGAGTCTCAAGAAAAGAAGGAAAATTATTATGCAGTAAGGTACCCTAGAGAACATTAGCCAAATATAAAATTCAGTCCGATTTAAGCAGTGACATTGCAAATATATGCCAGTAACCTTCAGCCTTCTGCATTTTGATTCAGGTTCAAAGCAGCCTGCGGTTTTTGAAAGCATCCAGCAAATATGCTTTGAAGAG
Source organism: Anableps anableps (assembly GCA_014839685.1). Classification (NCBI taxonomy): domain Eukaryota; kingdom Metazoa; phylum Chordata; class Actinopteri; order Cyprinodontiformes; family Anablepidae; genus Anableps; species Anableps anableps. The sequence goes on from CM026083.1 coordinate 1,245,695, forward strand.
CTGTTAAGCCTCTCTTGGTATTAGATAAAAAAATGCAGGATTTCATGTTATGTAATCCTGCAACTGATCAAAGAAAATACAAGTCACCCAAATCAAATGTTCAATGAATGCCTTTTTAGGTGGATTAGCCCAAACACTGGAAAACATGCAAACAACTGACACATGAATATTGAAGGAAAGAAGATAAATGTAGGGCTTAAGGTCCAAAGCTGGTGAGTCACATCACAGTGAAAAAACAAAAACAGACTGCAGTTTTTCTGTAAAAGACAAAACTCCAACTATCTACACACTGAATACGATATTTGTCCACTGGGAGAGTAGCAAGCTCAGGTTCAGGTTTCCACCTCTGTAACCAACCACACAGCTCAGCTGGTGACACACATGGTGGCGAACAGTAACAGATTCCCCATAATACCATGGTATAAAGAAGGCAGAGGCTGGCCATGGGCCAGTTCTGCACAAGATGGTAGTATAGACTTCAAAAATCGACCTTTCCCAAAACTTAGTTCTATTCCAAGTTAACCTTATAATGAACTGTCATCGATAAATAACTGCTGATTGTTTGTCTGTTTGACTCCTAGAGGAAAATTCATTGCATTTCTGTCTAAAACTCATAATTGGTGTATCCTGACGGGGGAAGAAGCAGCAGGATTAGCAGTAGAAGTCAGGAAACAATAAGGGAAATTTTGCAGCAGTCTACAATCATATTGTGATGTGGGACTGTTGTTGGGGGTTGGCGGGTTGAAATGGAGGACTAGGCTGCTTCTTTGTAGCCTATACCAAAGAACTGATCAGACATGATATGTAGTCCAAATGGCAGATTTGTTGGGAAGTGAAAGATTTAAGAAATATTCATATCTATAGTGACAAAGGCAAAATATCAAAAATAAAAATGACTGATATCTGTTCCTGCAAAAACAACAACTGCAGGTCATTATTACTATTAGATTCACAAATAAAAACAGTTGGGGACCAACTTAAAGCTCCCTATGAGCTTTAAGTTGATTTGAAGAAATGATTTGATTTGGATGTAATGAATTTACAACATTTTATAAACATTTTAAACATTTTAAAAACATTTTAAAACAAAGATTTACAACATCTTTCAGGTTTTATGTGTGTCAATGCATGAATATAGGAGTCGGTGCTCTAGTTATTTTGCTACAAGGACTATTCAATTCAATTCAGTTTATTTATATAGTGCCAATTCACAACAAATGTCTTGAGGCACGTTATACACACACACACACACACACGCACACACACGCACAAATTCAATCATATATACATTCCTATTGATCCTAGTTATCAAACAGGACAGTAAGCTCAATTAATTATTCAAAGTATTTCAAAAGATTTCTAAGGAAACCCATCAGATTGCATCGAGTTATTGACTTGCAGCATTCACTCTTCCTAGCCAAGCATGTAGCGACCGCATGGCGTTGTGTTGTTGACTTTACAGCAATCCCTCATACCTTCAACAGGAAGAAACCTCCAGAAGAACTAGAACCTGGCTCAGTACCAGTGGCCATCTGCCACGACCGACTGGGGGTTTGAGAAGACAGAGCAGAATGCAGAAGAAAAACAGATGAACTGATGTAAGATTATTTTTGATCTTCATGAAAGTAAAAGGTTAATAGCAGGAGAAGGAGAACGATTAGTTGATGGCAGCATTATCTCAGCTAAAGCCCTCCTCCAGGAAGGCATCACAGCCAAACAGAACGCCAGACCAGGTGTAGCTTCTATGGAGAGAAAATAACTGAAAGAAAACAAAAAGTTAATACTTGAAATAACAGTAAAATAACAATAATGCAAATTGGAGAGTAGTAGAAGAAGAAAGTGAGAAAAAGTGGTCAGTTTGTCCTCCAGTAGCCTAAGCCTATGACAGCATAGCTACAGAAATAGCTCAGGATAACCTAAGCCAGTTTAAATATAAGCTTTATCAAAAAGGAAAGTTTTTTAAGTCTAGTCTTAAAAGTAGACAGGGTGTCTGCCTCATGGACTAAAACTGGGAGCTGATTCCAGGAGAGGAGCCTGATAACTAAAGGATCTGCCTCCCATTCTACTTTTAGAGATTCTAGAAACCACCAGTAAACCTGCAGTCCGACAGCGAGGTGATCTGTAAGGAACATATGGAACAATCAGATCTCTAATGTATGATGGAGCTTGATTTCAGTCTGGTGCCCTGAAAGCACCTTGAAGTCTGCTGTTTTGGATGCTTACTTTTTAAGTCTTAGTCTGGCTCAAATCTTCCTGTTATTGGAGCCAGCGTAAGACCTCTTGATTAAGTAGGAGCTGGGTACCCTCCAAATTCTTGTAATCCCAACAACTGGACAACTGTTAGAAACTGGAATTACATCATGAGATCTTCAAATTTTCCCTTATTTACACATCAGCCACAATTTTACCACCCCTGCCTAATATTTAATAGGGCAGTTTTTCATCTTCTAACAGCCCCGAATAACTAAAACCATGGTTATTGTAGAGAGAAAACCAATTTTTTTTACTTAATCTGAGAACAGTCATAGCGAGCAAGTATGAATGATCTGAGCCAAGAATAACTATTTACAAAGTATGTTTTTAGGATCTTTGATCAGTTGTAATAAAACTGCTGATTGAATAGACAATAGGTACTCTAAAGTCCATAGCCAAATATTATACATTTCTGAATAACATGAAGCAGTGCTAGTAACATGCATTGGTTGGTCCTTAAAAAATGAAATAGTTGGTTTATGAGTAAATGTTGAATTGCATAAATAACAGCAGTTTACGAATCCACATAGGCCCTTTACTGGTAAGGACCTGGTTTTTGAGAATAGCCCACACATTTTTAACTGGATTGAGGTCAGGGCTGTGGGGAAAGCATATGAACAAGCCAAATGTCTTATGAAGAAAATTTGTATGGTCAGACAAGATGACACACAATGACAAGAAGCATGTTTAAAGGACTCAAGGAGTCAAGGCCATCACACTAAAGAACGCACTGTACTAGTTGTAAGTATGGTAGTGGTAGCGTCATGATAAGGGTCTAAGTAAATGGAATAAAAAAGGAGGACTTCCTTCGAAAAGTCTTCAGCACCTCAAATCAACAGCTGGATGGTTGAAACTTGAACACAGCTATGTATTATAACATGACAATGATCTCAAACACACATCTAAACAGGTTCTGGAATGAATAGTCAGTCTTGGAATCAAACTCGACGCTGCTAAAAATGAGTCATATGCCCACCTACCAACCTTTGCGTGTTGCTAGTGCTGCTTTAGTTTGCTATTGGAGGCGTGTACCCCAATGTTACTGTCTCTAATGATCACAGTTCTCATGTCCTAAACCTGTTAAGTAAAGTCTAGGATACAATTTCACAATGTATCAGGAGCTTAGAAAGGATTAAAAAAGGTTCACATTAATACATTATGCAAATGCTGTTTATTTCTGATACCCCCTATAGTAGAATATCTCCAGCTCTTCCATTCTGCTAAACTCCACAGATCTTTCTAAATCCTTTAGTTTCTTGCTTTAGTTTCTAACTTTAACATTTATTGATTTTAAGGCCAGAAATATGAGAAATGTTGCACTCCATTTCTCCTGCATTTATTCCTCAATTTTATAAACAGTATCATGTTTTAATTTGATGTTTGAGTTTAATGGTTTTCCAACAACAATAAATGCAGCTTTAAAAGCATGCACTAAGCAGATTTTACAAATTGTGTGCAGGGATGTGGGAGGTCGGATGTAACAGCTGTATGTTCTTGAAGCCAAGGTACTTTACAGAACTACATCTGTCTCTGAAAACCAAAAATAACCCAAAGAACAGAATTAAAATAGATGGGAAAATGTGTATGCATTTTGTAGCATAATCTGTTCTTGCTGTTTGAAGCATTTGAGTGGCCCTCTTATGATGGCCTATATTTAGCATGTCTGCATGTCTTATGGATTTAGGTGCATTATCCTTTTGCCATAAGCTCATCTTCTCTTCATCAATTGGCAGTCTTCATATCTGCTTGGCAGCTGTGGTGCAGTGTTACAGGGAATGTACAGGGACAATGACAACAGCCAGTGTCTGATGACCAGGCTTTCTCACAGACAGCAGCGAGATGTTCCAAAGGCTGAAAGTGCCTCTCGGCTTTGCCAGGTATGGTTTTAATCGTTTTACCATCAGTTAGATTGAATGTATCTGCAGGTATGTACAGGTACTTCTTGAACTTATGTCCACTAAAAATGGTTTTCATGCTTTTTGCAGAACAAGGATCTGTGTGTCAGGTTGCGTAGATGTTGTGTTATGACAGTGCTCACTACCTAATATGTCGAACAAGTGTTGATAGTAAACCCATACTATCAACACTTGTAATAGTTCGACATATTAGGTAGTGAGCACATATAGTGCCAGTAAGACTGAATATTTCAGCCTGGATGTATATTTTTTAATCATTGGGAATTTCAGAAAATCTGCGGTAAATTCAGGCTTGTACACCTAAGTCATGTTTTTAGAATCCACTGTAGTTGTATATGGTCTGATCTTTCCATTATGAAAAAAATTTAAATAAAAACCTTTTGATTAATGTTAAAACTAACTTCCTGCCAGCAGATGGCCCCCAAGACAATTTGACTTCTCACAAAAAAAGACCTCAAACTTTTTTTTCCAAGTTTATCAAGAATAGGCAGAATTTGATATTTCTTTTGTACGTTTTAGAGTAGCTAATTATTTTAAACTAAAAAAAAAAAGCCTATTTAGTGTATGGCAAATTTCCTAATTCTAATCCAACAAAGGAAAATCTTTATACTTTAAAGATGATGTCAACTCTCTCTATTTAACTCCTTGACTGTCATGAGGACACTGGTGTCCTCATGGACCCATTGACTTGCAAGTAAGTGTTTTTTGGGTGACAGTTAATACCACTTTAATCCTTTTTCTGCTTATTTCTGTGCTGGGGTCATATCTCATGCACACGGTAAAACTTCCAAAAAATCAACATATAATAACAATATAATTTTCTGTTGTCACGATCAAACTTGTCCGCTCTTTTCCTACATTACTTATTTGGTGCTGAAACTCAGTGCAACAGACACAGCTGCTTGACCAAATGAGTCGGTCAATGAAATAATGCTTTTTTATTTTTATTTCATAGTTTCACAATTTCATCTTCTGAAATACTAGTTTCAAGTGCTATTTATTAAAAGAACAACTGGTATTTTTAAAGCGAAGTTCTGTGAAGTTACTATTAGTAATAGTTCCCTTATATGTAGTAGAAAGATGTGAAATCACAGTGAGTTTGAAGAAAAAGCAAAGAAATCCTCAGAGCAATGGAAGGCTAACAGTCTTGGCATTTCAGGTATGTCAATATAGAGAAACAGGTTCTCTATAGGTGCCACAGCACAGCAGTTTTACTCTACTAAAAGAATATCTGGAGATAATAGCATGCTTGCATGATTGATTTAAATAAATCAAGACTGCATCTGGTATGGAAGTTCTCAGGAAACATTGATGGTACAGCAAAATTTGTTTGTATGACCTTCAACCATTTGGATTGTTTGTGCATGGGTGGATATGTGTGTATATATGTGTTGAATGGGTGCATGTGCAAATATGTCACCCTGAGGTGTACAGTGGTTAGAATGGTGAGAAGTCTGTCAACCCAAGGTAGTACTTCAGAGCTGCAAAAGTTAAGTTAAATCCTTCCAGGCAATAATCCAAAATCCAGAATAGAGTCATAAAAAAAAAAAAAAAAAAATAAAAAAAAAAAAAAAGATCCTACCAGCTCGCCATCTGCACAGTCCTCATTTGGAGGTACCAAAAAAACCTGACCTGTAAAGGGCCAGAACAGTAATTAAAAACAATTTTCATTCATTCATTCATTCATTCATAAATCAGTTTACCGGTAAACATTTACAAAATATACATTCTAAACAACTGAACAAATAGACCGGTATTAATATGGGTCTTTCAAAACAGTATCCCATAGGAAACTTGTTCATTTATCTCTAAATCATGCAACTGCGCAGTTATGTTCAAAATTGCTTCTTGCAGTTAACATATCACAACTATTAAAAAATACAATAAACAAAACCAAAATCATCGAGGATTAGTAGCCGAATGCAAGAGCACATTTCCACAATTAAATCAAAGTGCACGTTATTCACATGCAGTTTACATAAAAGGATTAAATTAAACTTTAAGTTAGAAAATAAACCTTCTCCCAACGGAGTCTTGCGGTCACGGTAGCAGTGTCGCAATCAAAGGATTTTAAACAGCTAAAGTAAATAAAATGCTGCTATGAACAGAAAATATAGAAGGTTTACCACTGAGTCAAAGATATGGTTCAATGTTTTGAAGGATTTGCAGAGTGATCGATGATTAATTTTGCTTGAAACGCCGATGTCTATTAAGCAGCCACAACCGGAACAGACGCCAACACAGGCAGCAACACCCCCTGGCCAGCTGACTAAAATTGTGTTCATGCAATCACATAACCCTAGTTATTGCGGCCTTTTTAAAAAAAAAAAAAAGAAAAAAAAAAAACAACAAAACGTATTAGTAGTAACATGGGTTACACTTCACTGGCTTTCTGTTTATTTAGTATTGCTTGGGCCAATGTTGTGTGGTGGGCTTCTGGCTGGTGGCCTGTGGTTCTCAGGGATGCTCAAGGCCGGCTCAGGGTTGTGGTGATGGAACTGGACCCTGGTGGGGTTGCCACTTCCTCGACCTCCCTATTGCAGTCTGACTAGGTCTGATAGCATGCCTCCCTCATCCCCCATCAGTCTTTCTGACTCCTGGCTGGTGTGGATTGATGATGCCTGCCGATAGTGTGTGGCCAATGGTAGCCAAGGCTAGCTGCCCTTGCACACACCTACTTAACCCACACCTTCACTTTGGGACGATGGTGCTAGGAGTTCATCCTGGAATCAGTGGGTTACTGGTTCGATCCCCGCTCTGTCCGTCTCTGTCGTTGTGTCCACTTCTTCCACCTTGCCTGCTGGTGGTGGTCAAAGGGCCACCACCAGCTTATCGCCGTGGAGTTGGAGTTGAAGACGCCATTATACACCTGCTTCAACAAACCCACTGTCATTTGGACAAAGCAGGCAGCACTGTGAGGATCATGTTCTTTGATTTCTCCAGTGCATTGAACACAATTCAGCCTGATCTGCTTCATCTGCAATCGAGAAGACACAACAATTGCCTCAACAATTGCCTGTATCCATGACTACCTGACAAACAGACCACCAGTTTGTGAAACTCAAGGACTGTGTGTCTAGCCGGGTGGTCAGCAGCACAGGAGCACCACAGGGGACTGTACTCTCACCATTCCTTTTCACTCTGTACACTTCAGACGTCCAGCACAAGTCAGACTCCTGTCATCTACAGAAATACTCAGCTGACCCTGCAGTGGTCGGGTGTATCAGAGATGGACAAGAAGCTGAGTACAGAGAGCTGGTGGACCGCTTTGTGTCATGGTGTGGAAACACTCATCTTAAATGTGAACAAAACAAAGGAGATTATTGTAGATTTCAGGAGAAACAGGGTCAGATCAAACCCTATTTCCATCATGGGAGAAGAAGTGGAGGTGGTTGAGGAATATAAATACCTCGGTGTTCATCTGGACAACAGACTGGACTGGAGACTCAACAGTGAAGCCGTCTGCAAGAAGGGACAGAGCAGGAAGCGAAGATCCTTCAAGGTTTGCAGCAAGATGTTGCAGATCTTCTATCAGTCTGTTGTTGAGAGCGTCATCTCCTCTGCCATCATCTGCTGGGGCAGCAGCATCAGAGCCAGGGACCTAAAAAGGCTCAACAACCTGATAAAGAAGCTGGTTCTGGTTCTGTTCTGGGGACGACTGTGGAACCTCTGGAGATGATGATGCAAAGAAGGATTTTCCATGAAATTAAGAAAATCATGGACAACCCTGACCATCCTCTTCATGAGACTGTTATTGGAAAACAGAGTCTCTTCAGTCAGAGGCTTCTTCAGACTGGTTGTAAAACGGACTGCTACAGGAGATCTTTCCTGCCCACAGTCATCACAATCTATAATAACTCCTTAATTAAAAGAGTTACATAAACATTTAATTTCCCTTTGGGATAAATAAAGTATTTTTGAATTTGAATTGCATTTTTAATTAGAAGTCTATACAGGAGTACGAGTGGTGAACAGGATTAAAAAGGTAAATTCCTTATCTGATGGATAACATGAGCACCAGGCATCACACAGACCACAATTTTCCATATACTGTTTAGAAAACTGTATTAGTCCCTTGGAGATGTTCTCCATCATACACAGCACTGTTAGACATACATACATGCAAAACCCAACAAAAAAACAGCACCTAAAATATTCATGTATTGGCTGACTGCAAGTTACAGTGTGATTGATCTGCTGAGCATGTCTAACTGTGTTCAGAGTGAGGTTAAAATCTCCCCCACCACAAGAGCTCCCAGTCTGAATTAAAAATGCAGAAAAGAGACTGTGATAAAAATCACGGTTACCCACATTACATACAGCAATTATGAATTTATCCCTTACCAATATCTTTATTGGTAAGGGATAAATTCATAATTGCTGTATATATCTCCCTTTCTGATCTGTATGGGGTGTCAAGTGTAAAATTTGAATGCAAAAGATTTAGTAGACAGATTTTTGATATTTAGCTTACTTTTCTCACATTTAGCACACTTTCATCACAATTAAAACTGAAATCTCTAAAAACTGTCATATATTACCATGTTTGCATTTCACAAAATTTCAACAAATCTAAATGTTAAATCTAAATCAAAATATTGTATCTAGATTTAAATATTAGGTCTAAATCTAAATGTTAAAGCTATATATATATATATATATATATATATATATATATATATATATATATATATATATATATATATATATATATATATATAAATGTTTAATCTGTATATAAATGCTAAATCTAAATGTTAAATCTAAATACTAAATATTATATCTATATGTTAAATGGGAATCTAAATGTTAAACCTTCTAAATCCTAAATATTATATCTATATGCTAAATCTAAATGTAAATCTAAATGTTAAATCTATGAGCTAAATGTTTGGAAGATATACAAATCAATGATAATATAGTAATATTTAAAAATGTGCTTGTCTTTTAAATCAACACAAATCTGAGTTGCTTCAGTCAAATAAAGAAAGATGCGCAAACAGCAGTGGTGTAACTTTTACATTCAACCAAACCCAATGAGCAACTGTAAAGATATTTTTTATCCATGTGTTGTTGTTAGTATATATATTAGCTTAGCTTATAGGACATATATAGCGAAAGAACATAGTGTTCAGAACACTTCCAAATATATTTATCTAACTAAATACTTCAGGAAAACCATTTAACTTACCATCATTGCTGGGTTTGATCCCGAGGGAAATGCAGTCTGAAGAGCAGCTGGGCCACCAGCAGCTCGTTCAACCACTCCTGCCTGGAGCGACCCGGGGCGGCAGCCATGTTGCGCTTCACTGTGTTTCACTGGTCATTCAGAGCCCTGCCTGCTACCAGAGCTCAATAGGGAAACAGTTGACCGTATGGCCGAAAAATTAATGTGCAAACAGTGTTATTAACATGACCAACAAAAAACAACTTGTGTTCAGATCAAGAAATTGTCGGCGTGGCTGCAAATACCATGCGGAGTTTGAGGGGCATCATTAATTTGCACATCTTCCAAACATTTATCTGAAAAATTTAAGATTTAGATTTAAGATTTAGACTTACATTTAGATTTACCATATAGATATAATATTTAGGATTTAGATTTAACATTTAGATTTAAATTTAAAGTTTAGATTTAACAACTATATTTGCTGAAATTTTGTGAAATGCAAACATGGTATTATATGACAGTTTTGAAGACATTTCCACTTTAAATGTGATGAAAGTACACTTAATGTGAGATAAGTAAGCTAAATATCAAAAAACTGTCTGCTAAATCTTTTGCATTCAAATTTTACACTTGGCACTCCATAGATCTGATATGACGTCTTTGTATGTAAACACTATCCTTCTATTAATTAAAATACCCCACCTCTTTGTGTTGAATTATACACTGCTCAAAAAAATAAAGGGAACACCTAAACAAAACAATGCAACTCCAAATCAGTCACACCTTTGTGGAATCAGTCACCACTTATTGTGATTCAACTTCACCTGCTGCTTTGCAAATGGAACATACAACAGATGGAAATGAGAGGCAATTAGCAAGACAACCCCTATGAAAGAGTGATTCTGCAGGTGGTGACAACAGATCATTTCTCTGTTCTCGTCCTTTCTGGTAGAACTTTTCGTCACTTTTTCCATGTTGTCAGTGCTGTCACACATAGAGGCATCATGAGGTGTTTTTTACAGCCCACCGAAGTTGTTCAAGTAGTGCAGCTAATCCAAGACAGAACATCAATGCAAGTGGTGACGAGAAGATTTGCTGTGTCTCTCAGCACAGTGTCCAGAGCAGGAATACGTACCAGGAGATAGGCCAGTACACCAGGAGACATGGAGGGGGCCGTAGGAGGGATACAACCCAGCAGCAGGACCGCTACCTCGTCCTTTGTGCAAGGAGGAACAGGAGGTCCACTGCCAGGGCCCTAGAAAATGACCTCCAGCAGGCCACTAGTGTGCATGTTTCTACTCAAACTGTCAGAAACAGACTCCATGAGGAGGGTGGTATGAGGACCCGACGTCCACATACCTGTGCTTACAGCCCAACACCATGCAGGATGACTGGTGTTTGCTAGGCAACACCAAAATGGGCAGATTCACCATTGGCACCCTATGCTCTTCACAGATGAAAGCAGGTTCACACTGAGCACATGTGACAGACGTGACAGAGTCTGGAGACACCGTGGAGAACATTATGCTGCCTGGAACATCCTCCAGCATGACCGGTTTGGTGGTGGGTCAGTCATGGTGTGGGGAGGCATTTCTTTGGATAACCGCACAGCCCTCCATGTGCTAGCCAGAGGTGCCCTGACTGCCATAAGGTACCAGGGTGAGACCCTCAGACCCATTGTGAGACCATATGCTGGTGCAGTGGGCCCTGGGTTCCTTCTTATGCAGGACAATGCTGGGCCTCATGTGGCTGAAGTGTGTCAGCAGTTCCTGCATGATGAGGGCATTGATGTTATGGCCTGGCCTGTCCGTTCCCCAGACCTGAATCCAATTGAGCACGTGGGACATCATGTTTCGGTCAATCCACCAACGGCACGTTGCAGCACAGACTGTTCAGGAGCTAACTGATGGTCTAATCCAGGTCTGGGAAGAGATCCACAGCATGCCCAGGCGTTGTTGGGAGGTTATACAGGCACATGGAGGCCACACACGCTGCCGAGCCTCGTTTAGACTCTTCTTGAGGAATATTCATTGACGGTGAATCAGCCTGTCATGTTATTTTCCACTTTCATATTGAGTATGAATCCAGATCTCCATTGTGTAATAATTTTGATTCACATTGCTAATTTTTGTGTTATTTTCCTCTCAATCAATTCCACTGTGTTAATAATAAAGTTTTTCAATGAGAATATTTAATTAATTAATTGAGATCTTGGATGTGTTATTTTTAGTGTCCCCTTTAATTTTGTGAGCAGTGTAGTTAGCTAAATTAAAAGGAAGACATTCTGGTGAACTTTGTGCTTTTAATCCAGGTTTGGACATGTGGGTTTCCTGAAGTAAGACAATGTCTCTTTTAAGGTTTTCTTGTTGATCTATGATTTTTATGCTTTTAATACAGGTATATGAAGAAAAAAATATAATTGTTTGAAAAAGTTCAATATTTTTGTCACTCATATATTATATGGATTCATTACACATAAAGTGAAATATTTATTTCTTGTAAATGTTGGGCTGAATTTTTAGACTATGTTTTAGCAGATTTTAATGCTTTAAAACAACTCTAAATGATATCTCTGGGTCATAACACTACATTAGCAAATAGTACAAATCTAATCTCTCCCATTGGTCGTTGTTAGTTGGTCACTGTTTTGTCAACCAAACAATGTCAAAACAGGTGACTTCCTGTTGTGAGGGGGCGGGGCTAAAGTGATGTCACCAACTGACCATGTGAATGTGATTAGTGATTGTTGTGACACACAAGAAGTCATACATCTGTGACCTTGTATGTGGAAGTTATTCCAACTTCATGTTTTATTGCAAATGGTCAGATTTTGGAGCTTGACCATGCCCACATGCTGTGATGCAGCAAAAAGGTTTTGATAACTTTTGCTCTCCAGTGCCTCAAGACTGTGCTGAGTGATTCAGAAGTCTGCATGTCAAAAACCAAAAACTGTAGGAAGAGTTTGTTCAGATATAACGTGTGTAAAAGAGACAAAATGGCGGCTTTGATCCAAAATGGCCCACTTCCTATTGGGTGTGGACCATGGCTTGTCAGTCAAGAGGAGTTTGTAAAAGTTTGAGATGTGTAAACATGAAAACTAACCAAAAAATGCCCTTTGACCTTCCTCTACATTTTAGTTCATACCTCCAAGAGATTTTTTTTCTTGATTTTGAGGGATCTAGCTATGTTCCAAGCTTCAGATTTCCACAATGTTATGTTTGGGCTATCTAAGTTTAGGGGGAGCTGTATTTTTTTAATTACCTTTTATTTAACTAGGTAAAAAACCCATTGAGACCAAGGTCTCGTTTACAAGGGTGACCTGGCCAAGAGATCAGCAGCACACACTTCAGAAACAGAAATCAGTTTAAAACTGTAATTTAACATATAAAGTACAACTCATTTAAAAAATTAATATAAAAAAAAAAAAAAACAGTTCAAAGTTCATGTGGGGGACAACTTGGTGCAAAGTTTGGTGAGTTTTCCAATGTGTTTAGGCTCCCAAATTTGCATTTTTGGGCAGAAAAGAATAATGAGAAATCAGGCGATTACAATCGCAGTGTTTTCGCTGCTCAGGCCAAAAGATTACTGGGAAGGTTAATCTCAACACATTTTGTTTTTCAGTCAGTTTAAAGAATTCAGTGTTGGCGCACCAGTTAACAATAAAACACCTGTTTCAGGTACATTCGGCTGTGTGCAGATGATCAAACCTGGACAGATTAATGGACATGTTAGTGAGTGATGAGCTGAAAGTGGGAACCTAATGAAATCCTATGTAGGATCCACACACCCCCCCCGCCCAAAAAAAAAAAAAACAAAACAAAAAAAAAAAAACAACAACCCGTGGCTAGTTCTACTGTTTCTTTACAGCCAGACATTTTATTATTGAATCATTTTATTTGTATGTGTCGTTATGTCTGCATGAATGTTAATCGAAATTCAGACTCCAATAAGATTTTCTTTCTGTTTGTCATCTTAGGTTTAATAATCATAGCAGGTTTTTTGTTTTTGTTTTTTGCTTTGATATTTTTGATAGAGAATTTGTTGATGGTGTCGACTTATTTAACACCATAGTTTCAAACTAGTAAGAAATGTGAGGAATTTGGTCTGCAGCAGAAAATGTGTGAGAGATAATCCAACCGGCACAATCACTTCAAGCCTCAATGCTCCGCTTTGTTGGAATTTTTCGGTGACTTTAGTTATGTAAGAGATTAAACATGTGGGAGAAGGTGGAGATGTTCAGAGCGGGTAGTCTGTCTTAGTGGAATTAGAGGCTGGCTGTGCGCAGACAGGGAGCATCATGTGGCTGGAGGCTGAGGGCTGAGGAAGCTGCTGCCGACCTGCCGTCCGTCTCTCCAACCACCGGCCTCCATGTAATTATGCCAACCTTCTCGGTCATGTATAAAGGAGCTGTGATCATTAGCAGGTAAGAACTGGCGTGTAGGTGTTGAAAGCCTTCGTCCTTCGCTGCCGGCTTTTTCACCGAGAAGCGCTCGGCTCTCTGCTGGAATGTGGGACGCTTTGTCAGTTGGAGACGGGAGCTGATGGAAGTTAGGTTCAGGATGTGTGAGCAGTCAGGAAAAGTGGGAAAATGCTGTTGCTCCGATTGTTTTAATGATCACGGAGTCCTAAATATCTGCGCGGTTGCAGGGGAACGTAAAATGGGTGGTCGGGGGGCACAGTGCGGGATTTATAGGTGTCATTATTCTGGTAAGCATTAACTCCGCTTTCTACGCAGCCTGTCATTGAACCCGGAGCTGCGTGGATTTCCTTCACGTGGAATAGCCATTGCGTGTTTTACTGGTGTCATTGGTTCACTAGAAGTCACTGCCATCTTAAAGCTACTCGCCATTAGACTTCTGTCAAATCAAACTGACTTAAGTTTCAGTTTATCATATGTAGGAAATGACATTGGTTGGTTTTTCCTTTATGTTGTACAATAAAATGTATTAAAAAGAAAATCTACCCAAATGTAGCAAGCTTTCTTATACATATGGCACTGATGACATCACATAAGGTACACTGACAGAAACTTTTTGCTCCCATGCTCTCTGACTTCATAGAATCTCCCTCTGCAGTCTGACAAATTCTTCAACTCTTGTTTTTAATTATAACTTTTCCTAAACTAGCAATCTAACAAACAGATATGAAAAATAATTATAACATTTTAGTCCCACCCTCTTACACCTCTGAGTTGGTTCAGTCCAACGCAACCTGTTTGCCACAGCTGGATTTGGAATTAATAGTCTTGTCATTTCAATGTGGTCTGTCTCATGTTTTTGAAAGTAGCAGATATCCAAGACAGCATAAACTAGCAAGCAAGTATTTTATTGAGGATAAATGTGAGGATCTCTCACACCAAATCATCATTTTCTATCCTTTCAAGTCACTGACAAGTTGCACGTGTGTGTGTGTGTGTGTGTGTGTGTGTGTGTGTGTGCCAGGAATATATTTGAGTTGTGTTTTGGAGGGATTAAGCCAAGGGAAAATGTACACTTCAAATATATAATCATGCCCCTTATTAGCTTTGTTTGGGACATTTTGTTTTATGAGGTAATACAAAATGGTTAATGTTATTTGTGTCTGGTGTGAACATTTGCTGCGGTGATACACTGTCCAACTGGCTACATATTTCATTAGCATATAAAATACACATTGATAACACTTTGAACATATTAGCCAATAATTACTTGATCCAAACAGGCCTTTGCAATATGAATATTGCTCACACTGACATTGGGAGGACCATATATTCGCAGCATGTTGTGCAGCCTTAGTGTACATACACTTCTTCTGAACAAACCTAAATCTAATTCTCTTATGTCACATTTATGTGTTCTCACATATGAAATCCTTTATGACTGGAGGAATCTGGATTGGTTCAAGACTTTTGTGATGTTGAACTTGTGGTAGTGTTCTTTACCAGAGAAGTGTTGCACTCACATTATGTAATATAATCCTCCTTGTATATCTGGATGTAAAAGACAAATCCAGTTTTTAAAGCCAGCCAAAACAGAAAGTTTAAAATAGAATTAGGAGAAAATCTGGGCTATTCCTTGTGTTTACAAATCTGGTGCCAAACCATCCCGATTAAACCTGGTAAAAATAATCTTCTCAGAGGTGAGAAGATGCACCAGATAAAAATCCAGAACTTCTCTTTGGGTTAAAGATGATGTCTTTTCTCTCATGGGAAATTATCACATAAGTGAATCCATCTTACTCTGCATTTTTCTAATAGTGAGTTCAGCAGAACACTGTTTTTGCACAGTATTTCAAAATATTTCCCCATTATTTCTTTTAAAGAACAAAAACATTCTTTCTGTGTAAAACCAAGAATCTCACTTATTTCCCCATTTCAAAAATGAAGGTCTTCCATTTGAAAAAAAGAGCTGAACTCAACAACAAAATATGTCCCATAAAGAAACATAAAACCATCTCCACTTTCATAATGAACAAAAGTTTTGTTCATTGTCATTTCTTTGTCTGTCACATTTATTTCCATTAAAGGACTCCAGAGTTAGCAGAGTTAGCTTGCTCATGCTAACTTGCTTCTTCTCTGTTTCAGTGTGACTCATTGACTGTAAGTGGTCCTGTCATGTATCCCTCCTCTCCAGTCAGTCCATGTTTTAGAGAGCTTTTTCACCATGGCTGACCTTTTTTTTTCTGTGTGGAGGAGAGTCGTTACCTAGTTAGTCAAGCTAACTAGGTAACGACAGGTACAGAGACCTGTAGCACCCAAAATATTTCATAAGCTACCAATTTATCCCTGAAGACCAAAAACATTATGTGTAAGGTCATTGATACCAAAATATACTTCACAAGATTCTTCTCCTTGCTGTCTCTAATCTTGACTTTGAGCTGCTTCTGAATACTCCTCAAATATTCCCTTTCTCCCTCCCTGAAGGCTCTTTTTTCCTGTTTAACAGTTCCTTTAGCTCACTGGTGATCCAGGGTTTGTTATTAGGGAAGCTTCTCACTGTTCTGGTGGGGATGGTGTTGTTCACACAGAAGTTTATATTGTTAGTCACACACTGTCATGGCATTGATGTCCTCTCCATGTGGCTGGGAAAGAACAATCCAATCTGTAGCTGCAAAACAATGCTGCAGGGTTTCTTCAGTTTTCTGTGACCCCTTTCTCTCAGTCCATTTTTCCAGGTTATCTCTGAACAAGTGATTTATATTCTGATCAGACAAAAACAAGGTTGTGATCTGATTTTCCCAGAGGAGGTCTTGGTTTGGAAATATATGAATCCTTGACATTTGTGTAAAACAAATCCAATGTCATGTTTTCTCTGATAGAGCAGCTGACAAACTGTTGAAATTTTGGCAGTGTAGCAGAGAGTGAGGCATGATTAAAATCACCAGATATTGCCACAAATGCATTGGGGTGTTGTGTCTGTATCTTAGGAACAATAGAACTGATGACATCACATACATTGCCGGCAACAGTTGAGAGTGGAATGTAAGCTGTTGCCAAAATAACACTGATGAACTGTTTTGGTAAATAATACTGATGGAAACTTACTGCCAAGAGCTCAGTGTCTGGACTGCAGAGACGACACTTCACAGTATCATGTCCTGGATGACACCATCTGTTGTTGACAAGCACTGCTAATCCACCTCCTTTTCTTTCCTCACTGCTCTTTAAGTCTCTGTCTGCACGTATAGTCAGAAATCCCGGCAGAGAGACGTTGGAATTTGGGATATGATCTTTTTCAACTCCTGTGGGATTTCTGGCTTCAGTTGTTATATTATTTCTGCTTTTGCGATGTTAATCAGCTGCTCACTGTTGTAAACCACCCTGTTTCTATGGTTATGCATCATAAAAAAAGAGCAAAATATAGAAAAGTATTGGGGAAAAAAATAAATCCAGCACAGCATCCAAGATAAAAAGG
Organism: Anableps anableps; assembly: GCA_014839685.1. Lineage (NCBI taxonomy): Eukaryota > Metazoa > Chordata > Actinopteri > Cyprinodontiformes > Anablepidae > Anableps > Anableps anableps. The sequence goes on from CM026083.1 coordinate 1,262,926, forward strand.
AACAGTTGTCCAATAAAAGCAATTTTTCCAAGAAAAGCAGGAATGAAATTTTGGAGAAAAAAAAAAAAAAAAAAAAAAAAATCTTAATGAAAGTTACAGAGCTACTCCAACGTGCTGCCACCCTGAGTGGTGCAATTCTAGAATGATGGAATACTAAGGAATATTAAAGCAATTCTGCTCATGGTAAGATTATCAGCTGTCAATGAGATGCATCAAATCCCTCTAAATAGCACAAATCCATGATGAGCAAGGGCGTAGGAATAGGGTTTTCCTAAAACTGTAAATTTTCATAAAAAATAAAATTCATATTTAGTGTCCAAAGAACAAATGATTTCTACTGATGTTGGTCAAAATTAGTGGTCATTTTGACTGCAGTGAAATTCTCGTTCTAGTTCAATTTTTCTGCCTGGGTGAAATAAAAATACATATAGATTTCAATGAGTATTGCAGTGTTTGGTAACCCTTACAGAAAAATCCCATGAATTTCACATATGAAAATCACTTGTGAAAACCATGTACCGCCTGAAAATTGAACATGCCGCTGCAGCCATCAAGGCATGGTAAACTAAGCCATCAGAAAACTAAATTTGATCCCTTACTACCTGGCTATTCCTAATAAATTAAAAGATCAGAAAGTCAGTCAAAGAATTTTAGATCATGATTAGCATAACTTCAATCCAACAGTAAGCTTTCTAATTGCAGTTGTTCAACATTTCCTCCACTCACCAAGTGGTGATGAGGTAAGACTGCTGCATTATGGGAGAAGGCCGCATTGGTCAACAACAGTGTGAGGAACAGCTAACAGCAATATAGGCAAGAACAATTTTTAGAGAATAATCAGTGTGTTGACCCACAAATTAGTGCAATATTCAGTGAAATGTTATGACTGTGTTTGGGCATTTCTGAAAGTATATCTGTCATCCTGTGTCAAGATAAACCAGGAAATCTGATGGTTCTGACAGTTTCTACTATTTCTACCCAACCGGTGTGCCCTTACACAGAATCAAGCACACTCATGTCATTCATTGCTCAAGCTCAGCATCAAAATCTACAAGGTAACCCTGCTCACCTGAGCTCACATGGTGGCAAGGCCTGGTCCAGAAGTTGGGTTGCTGGATTATGTAGATGTTTGGCAGTCAAGAACTGACTTAGATTATTATCTGCTTCCTTCTCTTGAAGCACAGATGTCTTCATCAGATGTAGATTTTCCCTGTGAAACAATAGCGTAACTCTCACCAGACCATCTGTAAACCTTGGTGAATAGACCACAGCATATCACGATGCTTCCAGGTGGGAATCAGATGCTTTGATCTGTCTTCTCCATAACGCTCTTAGTCAGTATCTATCTGTGACCCCCACCTGGTTGGACATTCTGGGATGAGGGAGCACTCTGAGGCTTTCTGCTTCTGATGTGCTTTTTTCAGTGGCCTCTTGGCTTTCCTTGCAAAGCCCAGTGGCTCGAGTAATGCATCATCATTTTTGACAGAATTTTCAAGACAAAGACACAACACAAACATTTATGTTTAAAATCTGCAAAAATACCTGGATTTTATTAAATGTTAAGCTTTATAAATTCATCCATGTGTATATATATATATATATATATATATATATATATACATATATATATATATATATATATATATATATATTCTCCGCTCCATTCTCTCCCATCAATCTTCACTCATACAGTCACAAAATTAATGGATTTGGAAGCACTGATCTTCATCCCAGCCACTTCAAACTCGGCTGCGAACTGCTCCAGAATCACGATCTGATGAAGCCAATAGGACCACATCGTCCGCAAAAAGCAGAGACACAATCCAAATGGATCCCCTTAACACCTTGAAATTCTGTCCATAAAAGTTATGAACAGTATCAGTGACAAAGGGTAACCTTGGTGGAGTCCAACCCTCACCGGAAACAAACCCGACTTACTGCCAGCAATGCAGACCAAGCTCTGACACCGGTCATACAGGGACCTAACAGCCTGTATCACAGGGCCTGGTACCCCATACTCCTAGAATACCTCCCACAGGATTCCCAGAGGGACATGGTTGAATGCCTTCTCCAAGTCCAGGCACATGTAGACGTAGAGCTGGTCCAGCGTTCCATGGCCAGGACAAAAACCAATGTTCGAATCCGAGGTTCGACTATCTGATGGACCCTCCATTCCAGAACACCTGAATAGACCTTAACAGGGAGGCTTAAGAGTGTGATACCCCTGTAGTTGGAACACACTCTGTGGTTCGTGTTTTTGAATAGGGGGACTGCCAACCCAGTCTGCCAATCTGGTGGAACTGCTCCCGATGTCCATGTGATATTGCAGAGTCGTGTTAACCAACACAAAGTATTCCGTCCACCGATCCACAACGTCCCGTGTAGAGGTCAACAGCACACCATTGTCACTATAAACAGTGTTGGTGGTGCACCGCTGCCCTTCCCCCGAGATGCTAGATGGTAGACCAGAATTGCCTCGAAACCATACGGAAGTCGTTTTCTGTGGCCTCTCTGAATTCCTCCCACACCTGAGTTTTTGCCTCAGTAACTAACCAAACCGCATGCTGGTACCCATCAGCTGCTTTCAGAGTCCCACAGGCCAAAAAGACCCAATAAAACTCCTCCTTCAGCCTGACAGCATCTCTCATCCCTCCCTTCGAGGGTTGCCGCCACAACAGGTACCAACAACCTTGCAACCACAGCTCCGGTAAGTCGCCTCAGCAATGGTGGCGCGGAACATGGCCCACTCGGACTCAATGTCCCCCACTTCACCCGGAACATGTTCGAAGCTCTCCATTATGCTTGAACATGTTGTTTGTTATGGACAATCCATGACAAGCACAGAAGTCCAATAACAAAACAGCACTCAGGTTCATATCAGCACGGCCATTCCTTCAAATCACACCCCTCCAGGTCTCACCTTTGTTGCCCACGTGAGCATTGAAGTCCTCCAGCAGAACAAGGGAGTACCCAGGAGGGGCACTTTCCAGCACACCCTCCTAGGACTCCAAAAAGGGTGGGTAATTTGAACTGCCGTTTTGCCTCATAAGCACAAACAACAGTCAGAACCCGTCCCCCACATTTAGGCGGAGGGAGGCTACCCTTCCGTTCACTGGGGTGAACCCCAATGTACAGGCACCAAGATGGGGGGGCAACAAGTATGCCCACTCCCGCTTGGTGCCTCTCACCAGGGGCAACTCCAGAGTGGAAGAGTGTCCAACCCCTCTCAAGGAGACTGGATCCAGATCCAGAGCAGTACGTCAACGTGAGTCCAACTGTTTCTAGCCGGAAGCTCTCTGCCTTGCACACCAACTCAGGTTCTTTCCCCACCAGAGAGGTGACATTCCATGTCTCAAGAGCCAGCTTCTGCAGCTGAGAATCAAACCTCCAAGGTCCCTGTTTTCGGCCGCCACCTGTACCACATTGCCACACCCTCGTATGGCAAGGGAACACTGATTCCAAAGTTTGTACTCGTCATAAGGGGCTTTTATAACAGAAGTTAGAAAAGAAAACTAGCATTATGTTTTATTGTTAATGATATAAAGGTTTTTCTGCTGACTACTGAACTACAAATGAATGAGTTTTAATCACATCTGCCATGCAGATCTCCCATCTCACCATTTACCCTAAAATAAGCCTGTCTGACTGTATTATGATAGAGGGGACAAACCATTCTTGTAGTATTGGGTTTTATGATCTAGTGGTGTGGAAAAATGTTTGCCCCCTTCCTGATTTGTTATTTTTTGCATGTTTATCTCACTTCAGTGTTTCAGATCATTTTACCAATTCAAATATTGGTCAAAGACAACACAAGTGAACACAAAATGTTTTTAATGAAGGTGCTTATTATTAAGAGAGGAAAAAAATCCAACCCTACATGGCCTTGTGTGAAAAAGTGTTTGCCCCTTATACTTAATAACTGGTTGGGACCCCCTTAGCAGCAACAACTAATATCAAGCGTTTGTGAGTGAGTCTTTTCCAGTTGTGGAGGAATTTTGGCCTGTAATCTTTGCATAATTGTCCTAATTCAGCCACATTGGAGGGTTTCCCAGCATGAACGGCCATTTTAAGATCATGCCAGAGTATCTCAATAGGATTCAGGTCAGGACTTTGACTAGGCCACTCCAAAGTCTTCATGTTGTTGTTCTTCTTCTTCTTCATTCAGAGGTGGACTTGCTGGTGTGTTTTGGATCATTGTCCTAGTCCAGAAGCCAGGTTGTTATCAGCTTGAGGTCACCAACAGATGGCCGGACGTTCTCCTTCAGGGTGTTTTGGTGAACAGCAGAATTCAAGGTTCCATTTATCACAGCAAGTCTTCCAGTTCTTGAAGCAATAAATCAACCCTAGGCCATTACACCACCACCACCACCAGGTTTTACTGTTGGTATGATGTTGATTTTCTGAAATGCTGTGTTGCTTCGACGCAAGATGTAACAGGACACACACCTTCCAAAGAGTCCAGTTGTTGTCTCATCAGTCCACAGAATCTTTTCCCAAAAGTCTCGGGGATCATCAAGATGTGTTCTGGAAAAATTGAGACGATCCTTAATCTTCTTTCTGCTAAGCAGTGGTTTTCATCTTCGAACTCTGCCATGCAGGGGATTTTTGCCCAGTCTCTTTCTTATGGTGGAGGCATGACCTCTGATCTTAACTGAGGCAAGTGAGGCCTACAGTTGTTTCGATGTTGTTGTGTCTTTTGTGACCCCTTGAATGAGTTGTTGCTGCGCTCTTGGGGTAATTTTGGTTGGCCAGCCCTTTCTGGGAAGCTTCATCACTGTTCCAGATTTTCACCATGTGATTTACTGGAGTCCCAAAGCTTTAGAAATGACTTAGTAACCCTTTCCAGACTGAAAGATCTCAATTACTTTCTTATTTGTTCCTGAATTTCTCTGGATCTCAGCATGATGTCCAGCTTGAGAGGATCATTTACGTCTTTACTGAGAACAGGTGTGGTAGTAATCAGGCTGAAGGGGGATCACTTTTTTACATAGGTCCATGTAGGGTTGGATTTTTTTTCCCCTTCATAATAAACACCTTAATTAAAAACTGCATTTTGTGTTTACTTGTGTTGTCTTTGACTAATATTTTAATTGGTTTGATGTTCTGAAACACTGAAGTGAGACAAACATGCAGCAAAATAAATCACGAAGGGGGCAAACACTGTTTCACACCATCTAAGATGAATTGGATTGCTGGCACTTTATCGAGATAAACACAGAGCAGAGATGCAGGACTCCAGTAGTCAGTGCAAGTGTACTCATTCTGCTGAATTGGTGAAGACACAAATCTTGATATGGAAAAAAATGGATCACATTCATCTTGCAGTTATAAGCATAAAAAAAGCAATTCTTAAGAATTGAAAGAATAGACACAGTTTAAAGCTTTTCTCCCTGCTATTTTTTCACCACAAAACAAATATAAATGAATAGAAACAAATGAAATGAGCGCATCTAAAATTTGAGTGAGTTTGGACAAAGATAAGTGTTCTGATAAAGGTTCAGTGCCTTACGTTTCTCCTGGTTCTTCTTTGGCCTGATGGCTGCTGGCCCTGTGCTCAACTGCCAACCTACCCCTGTCAAGTGTCCGGCTTTCCTGCCGGGGTGCCTGGTGTCTGTCTACCTGGGGCTGCTGTGCCCTGCAGGAGCCAGGGCTACCTGCACTCTGCAGCTTTCGGGCACTAAGTGTTGAATGGTTGTTGATTTTCTCTTCCAAAAACATTGCTTCTCCAGGAGTAGGTGTCACATTTACACACACAACTAAAGCAGTTGACAGCCATGCAAACATAGGTTTCTGTTCTATTAACGTTCTCTTAGTATTCGAGCCAAACTCAGTCTTTATTTATTAAAGTCAATCATGCCTGCTGATTTTTTGCTTTATTTCTTTTCATTAGAATACTAAAGATTAGCAGTTTACAGTGTGTTCACACATTTACGTCGTGTTTCTTTAATGACTGGAGTCAGTTGGTTTCATGCTCATTTGCAAGGCAGCAACATATCCTCTTTGGGTATTTGAGGATCTTATTCTCTGTTAAATTACTCTGCACACCTCTGCATTAAGCATTGGTAATCTGACTACAGGTATTTCTAAACAAACACTTCAGTCTTTTAAAGAAAAACAGAATTTAGTTTGTATGTTTGTTACATTTTATTTACCTGTTATCTGTTTTGTCTCCCCTATTCCCCATCTTTACCAGGACTCTAATGGGTCCCTATGGAGTTGACAGAGCTGTTCATTCCATGGAATTTACAGACTGTGAAAATGGCCTGGGTAAGTTCCTTTTTTTTTCTCTTCAGCAACCAAGAACATTGGTTGCTGTAGGTCTATATCTGTATCCTCTTCTGCTCTGACTCTTTAGCATCAGAGTTCTGAAAATAAACCTGCAGCATCACTCAGTGCTTCCCTTTCACTGTGTGGGGTTTCTGATGGCTTCAGACAGGAGTAGGACGCATTTTTACAGTGAAATGTCTGTGCTGTGAAAACAGGCATCACCAACAATACATTTAGATCAGTTTTTACACAAAGTCCAAAATATATTATCCTGGTTAAACTCATTTCTCTTAAAGCTTGGAGTTTGTCTGTCATCGTCAGTGGTTTACTGATGCTGCTTCCAAATTAATCCAAAAACAAAACAAATCCTACTTTTAAAGAGATTTTCTGTGCAGGGAAGAACCTCTGCTGTTATTGGTGTGTTTGTCTGTCAAGGGAAGTGGGTCATGTGGCAAAGCCCTAACCCACTTAACTCAGATGGGTTAAGAATGCAGGAGCCGCTCTTGTTTTTATCCTTACTTTGCTTCCACATCCTCATGTTCGTGTCTTCACATGGACAGCAAATCATCCTCATGAAAGCCATCACAGTCCAGCTGGACTTCTCTGCTGTGGCATGTGAAATATAGCTGCAGAAAATCATTGTGGGAAAGGTTTGCAGTAGAGATTTGTTGAAACTTCATACTCCATTGGGTTTGTACTTAGTATTTCAAGTGTGATTATACATGAGAACCTTTACTGTAGCAGCCACTCCTGATACTAAGGATGTTATATCACAAACACTTTGTTAGGTAAAAATCACAGAACTTTTGTTCCTGTCATGAAAAATTAAACAAACCCGTTTGAGGAGAAAAAGACAGGGAGATGTGGAAATGCTGGAAAATAGGATTTACCTAACTTCCTCAGATCCTAACTGTACATGTAGGCAACATCCCTGGTTAATATGTTACTATTGTGTTCCTCATGACTGCTCAACTAGTAATAACTATAATACCTGGATGTTAACACTGCTAGTTCATCAGGTTGTTGTCAGAACATAAAGACTACAGATGCACCAGAATCAACATCTGTAAAGAATAAACTGGACTGTGCTGAAACTGCATGAGTTGATTTGGTTTGATTCCAAATGCACCAATCAATTTGGCAGTTTTATGATCTGAAGTTTTTATGAGCCTCGATGTGCAGAAAAATCAATTTTAGCCAATTCAGAGGTGACACCATGCAGTTTGTATGAGAGTTGAGTGTTTCTAAAAACAGGGTTATAGTAAGATACCTTTAAAGCTAATTTTAAATAAATATTCAGTTTAGCATCTAATATTAGCAGTCAGTGCTAACAGCAGTCTCCATGTGGGTTTCACTGGAACATATGAATCTCCTTCCAATACAGAAGGTAAATTCTAACCCTAACTGATTCCTCTTGAAGGCTGCCAGCTTTTCCATATCCAGCATGTTCAATAACAGAAGCTCAAAAGAATAAAATAGAACATTGCTGTCATCTGTTCAGTCTTCCTGTTATCTGCTGAAACTGGTACCTGACTAAACCGTAGACATACCTCGATGTGTTGTAATAACTACAGCTGCCTTCTAAATTACAGTGTTACATCTCAGGGCTTCCTGTGACTTTTTAAGCACCTTATTGATATTAAAAGAAGCAAAGTTTGAGTCTTCTCTACTCTCTTGCCAACCACCAGTCAGAGTTGATTAACGTGAATATTTTTAGGAATCCAGTCACCAGCTGAATTCCCAGGGTTGAGTTTGATCATATTAAAAAAGAGTTTATTTTGTTGGATTTGCTGAGCCCATTTGATCAGTTGTCATCTGGAATAGCTATAAGGAAGCAGTAATTTTATTATATACGAGTCAGTGTGTTGGATTAATTGTTTTTATTTTACAGTAATTTAATATTTAAAAAGGAAAGTCTAAAATCAGCTGTATAAGACAGATGTCAAACTTGAGTGGAAGATATTTATATATCGAGCAAGTAGCAAAGAACATTTGTGCTCAAGCACCAAAGCTGTGTAAAGAGAAATACAGTATTTGATTAAAAAAAACATGAATTTCAGCTGTTGAAACAGAAAAACATGCTCTTGATGATACTCGCCCAGATTTCATAAAAGTCAATTATTCTTTACAAGGTTTCAGAACAGGGAGATGTTCTGTCTTTGGGTAACACAGGTTTCCTTGATCCACTATTTAGCATTTGGAAAACGTGAATCTGTAAGGACTCACAGGGAGGACCCGGAAATTCAACCACACACAGAAGTACGTAAAGGAAAAACAAGTTTATTTAGTATCAGGAACTGGTAGCAGCTCAGGAAGAAACAATGAAGGTCTCCACAAGGGAATCCAACGCAGCACCAGGGGCTAGACGATAATCAGGCAGAGGTTATACACTGAGAGGCAGAGAGAGCAAACTTAACTTGAGGGACAGGCAATACTCGGTGATCGTAAAGCGGAGCTTGAGTCAGGGTCCAGAAATCCAGAACCAAAGGAATCCGTAACGGGCTTGGCAGGAGGGGAAGATCCGTGGACGGAAATGGGTCGAAGAAACACAAGAAGGCAAGGCACGAAACACTGGATTTCTACTGGCTCGTGGCTGTCGATAATCTGGCAGGGAGGCAGGGGCTGAGAGGAGTTAAGTAGAGCAGGGCCCAGGTGGCACAGATCAGCAATCAGGCAACACAGGTGAGTTGAATGAAAACTAATTACAGCATGGGCAGGACCGAACATGAATCATGACAGTACCCCCTCCTCAAGGTCCGGCTCCAGAAGGACCACCTGGCTGGTCAGGATTGGACCAATGAAACTCCTTGATAAGGGATTTGTCCAAAATGTGTCGGGCCGGCACCCAGGAGCGCTCTTCAGGCCCATATCCCTCCCAATCCACCAAGTAATGGATGGACCGACCCCAACGTCTGGAGTGAAGGAGGCGGCGCACCGTGTGAGCGGGACCCCCATCAATGATCCGGGCGGGAGAAGGGGGCCTGGAGGAGGGAACCAACCGTGAAGAGAAGACAGGTTTGACACGTGACACATGAAAGGTGGGACAAACCCTGAGAGTCCTGGGGAGGCGGAGCCAGACAGCCACTGGGTTGATCACCTTGGAAATCGGGAAGGGTCCAATGAAACGAGGGGCTAACTTCCGGTTTTCAACCCACAAGGGAAGGTCCTTGGTGGACAGCCAGACCTTTTGACCTTCGATGTAAGTGGGTGCCGGAACTCTGCGACGATTTGCAAATCTAGAACATAAAGCAGAGGACTTTAGAAGGGCCCTGCGGGCCTGGCGCCATACCCGCTGGCACTTTAAAGCGGAGGCATGAGCAGAGGGAACTCTAGTGGGCTTCTCTTGAAGGGACAAGACTGGAGGCTGGTAGCCATAAACTGTGTAAAAGGGAGACAGACCTGTGGAACTAGAAGGGAGTGAGTTGAGGGCATACTCCACCCATGGAAGGTTCTGTGACCAGGAAGAGGGATCATGTTCACAGAGCATGCGAAGCTTGGTCTCCACCTCCTGGTTGACCCTCTCCATTTGCCTGTCAGATTGAGGGTGGAATCCTGATGAGAGACTTACTGTGATGCCCAGGAGACCACAAAATTCTTTCCAGAATTTAGAAATGAACTGAGGTCCTCGATCAGACACAATGTCAGTAGGTAGACCATGCAGACGGAACATCTCATGGGCCAGAACCGCTCCCAGCTCCTTAGACAAAGGCAGTTTGTGAAGTGGTATCAGGTGGGACATCTTAGAAAATCGATCCACGACTGTGAGGAGGACAGAATGGTTATTGGAAGAGGGTAAGCCAGTAACAAAATCCATGGATATGTGGGACCATGGGCGGTGAGGAACCGGGAGAGGCCGCAGAAGCCCAGAGGGCGATCGACGGGATGGTTTAGCCTGACAGCGCATTCTGCAAGCCTTGATAAACTCCTTTATGTCTTGCAGCATAGTCCCCCACCAGAAACACCTCCTGATCACAGCTAGGGTCTTAGTGACTCCCGGATGACAGAAAAGTTTAGACTCATGACAAAAGGATAGTACCTCAGGTATTAGCTGCTCAGGGACAAATAGTCGATCCTTAGGACAGCTCTCAGGGATGGGGCTTTGCAGATGGGCCTCTCTGATTCTCTGCTCTAGCCTGGAAACTGCTAGCCACACAGATGAGGGAAGCACATAGTTCACCTGCTTAGCCTCTTGACTCTCTTCCATAGTCTCATGCAGTCTGGAGAGTGCGTCTGGCTTAGTGTTCTTACTCCCAGGTCTGTAAGACAGTGAAAAATTAAAGCGACTGAAGAATAAGGCCCACCTGGCTTGCCTGGGGTCGAGTCTCCTAGTAGACTTGAGGTACTGCAGATTTTTATGATCAGTCCAGACCACGAAGGGTTCCTTAGCTCCCTCGAGCCAGTGCCTCCACTCCTCGAAGGCCAGTTTGACTGCCAGCAGTTCCCGGTCACCGACATCATAGTTGGTCTCTGCAGAAGACAGCTTTCTAGAAAAGAAGGCACATGGGTGAATCTTCTCATCAGTGTTCCTCTGGCTGAGTATGGCTCCCACCCCAGAGTTAGAAGCATCCACTTCTACAATGAATTGGCGAGAAGGGTCCGGTGCGCGGAGGACAGGAGCGGAGGTGAAGGCCTTTTTAAGGTGGTCGAAGGACTCAGCAGCACTCTTACTCCAAACGAACTTGCACTTGGATGAAGTGGAGAAGTAACAGAACTGAAATTGCGGATGAACCGTCGATAGAAATTAGCAAACCCCAGAAACCTCTGAAGTTGTCTACGGTCTTGTGGGCAGGACCAATGCTTGATGGCGTCTGTCTTGCTGGGTCCATGGAAATCCTGTTAGGGGAGATAACGAAACCCAAGAATGAAGTGGACGATTTGTGAAACTCGCACTTTTCTGCCTTGACAAACAGGTTATTCTGCAGCAAGCAGAGAATGACAGAACGGACATGAGTCTGATGGGCAGTGAGATCCTTAGAGAAAATCAAGATGTCATCCAGATAAACATAAACAAAACGACCGACCATGTCCCTAAGGACATCATTGACAAGAGCCTGGAACACTGCGGGAGCGTTGGATAGGCCAAAGGGCATAACCAGGTATTCATAATGGCCGGTTGGAGTGTTAAATGCAGTCTTCCACTCATCCCCCTCCTTGATACGGACCAGATGGTAGGCATTTCTGAGATCGAGCTTGGTAAAAACTGTAGATCCCTGAATCAGGTCGAAAGCAGTGTTCATTAGGGGAAGTGGGTAACGATTCTTGATTGTGATATCATTCAATCCCCTGTAGTCAATACAGGGTCTCAAAGAACCATCCTTTTTGCCCACAAAGAAAAAACCTGCACCAGCTGGGGAGGATGAAGGGCGGATAATTCCTGCCTTGAGCGAGTCACTGATATAATCCCTCATGGCCTTATCCTCCGGGCCAGAGAGGGAGTATAGACGGCCTTTGGGAGGAAAGATTCCAGGAAGCAAATCAATTGCACAATCATAGGGCCGATGGGGTGGAAGGGAAGTGGCGCGGTGCTTGTTAAAAACTTCCCGAAGGTTATGGTAAACAGCCGGTACCTTGGATAGGTCGGGATAGGTCTCCTGTCCCGAGATAGGGGCAGAATAAGGGACTGAAGCTGCTAAGAGGCAAGTGGAATGGCAAGATGGTGACCAACCCAACACCTCGCCCTTAACCCAGTCAATGTGGGGGTTGTGTTTCTTTAGCCAAGAAGCCCCCAAAATGACAGGGAGACCAGGGGAATCTATTATCAGGAAGGAAATAAGTTCATGGTGATTCCCGGAAATACTAAACTTAATGGGACCCGTTTCATGGGAGACCTGGTGAAGTACATGGCTGTCAATTGCCAAAACTTCAAGACGCTTAGAGGTAGGTAGAAGTTGGATGCCCAGAGATTCGGCAAGACCACGGTCCATGAACTCAGTGTCTGCTCCTGAATAAATAAAGACCGAGAGATGCTTGGTTTGACAATCAGTTTGGAGAGTAGCCTGAACAGAGAACGAAGAGGATTGCCATCGCTTTTGACTCAGCAGGAGCCTCTTATCTCCTGCTGAGCCTGGCCTTTTAACTGGACACTGACTAAGTAGGTGACCCTCTCCACCACAATAGAAACAAAGGCCTCTCTTAAGTCTCCGCTCTCTCTCTCTTGTGGGGACAGGCGAGTTCGGCCAATCTGCATAAGCTCCTCTCCCGGAGAGGTGGGTGAAGAACTCAAAGGTGGAGTCGTGACTAGTGGCTGTGATCTGGGAACAGATTCAACATGGTAAGTACGACTGAGGGAACTCCTCTCCAACCTTCTCTCATGGAGCCTAGCATCAATTCTGGCCAGAGTCTCCAGTCCCTCCAGACTCTTGGGAGTGTCACGGGTAGACAGCTCATCCTTTGTCTCCTCACTGAGACCCTGATAGAACGCGTCACATAGTGCCTCATTGTTCCAGTCACTTCCTGAAGCAAGAGCATGAAAATCAATTATGTACTCTGTTACTCGCCTCCTGCCTTGTTTGAGTTTGAGCAACCCACGTGCAGCCTCCCTCTTAGGCAAAACAGGATCAAAGACCCTTATTAGCTCCTTGGAAAAGTCCTGGAACCGATAACTAATGAGGGAGTCCCTCCGCCATTCTGCAGTCCCCCATAACTTGGCTTTTCCCGAAAGGAGGGAAATAGCATAAGCTACCTTAGCGCGTTCAGTGGGAAAAGATGATGGTTGAAGTTCAAAAACAATTTCACACTGAGTAATGAAGGGACGACACTGACTCTGCTCAACCTTAAACACCTCCGGTGGCGACAGACGGGGCTCATAAATGGGCGAGACCTGGAAACCCGACGTAGCGACTTCGAAGCCAGGGGGAGGGGTACCCTTAGGGGAAGGAGAGGAGGGCATCCTAACAAGCCTGTTTATCATGTCTTGCATGTTTGCCCTCAGGCGGTTAATTGCGCCTTCAACACTTGAACGCCACTCCTGTGTGGGTGACGGGTCCGTAGTGGCCAGATTATTCTGTAAGGACTCACAGGGAGGACCCGGAAATTCAACCACACACAGAAGTACGTAAAGGAAAAACAAGTTTATTTAGTATCAGGAACTGGTAGCAGCTCAGGAAGAAACAATGAAGGTCTCCACAAGGGAATCCAACGCAGCACCAGGGGCTAGACGATAATCAGGCAGAGGTTATACACGGAGAGGCAGAGAGAGCAAACTTAACTTGAGGGACAGGCAATACTCGGTGATCGTGAAGCGGAGCTTGAGTCAGGGTCCAGAAATCCAGAACCAAAGGAATCCGTAACGGGCTTGGCAGGAGGGGAAGATCCGTGGACGGAAATGGGTCGAAGAAACACAAGAAGGCAAGGCACGAAACGCTGGATTTCTACTGGCTCGTGGCTGTCGATAATCTGGCAGGGAGGCAGGGGCTGAGAGGAGTTAAGTAGAGCAGGGCCCAGGTGGCACAGATCAGCAATCAGGCGACACAGGTGAGTTGAATGAAAACTAATTACAGCATGGGCAGGACCGAACATGAATCATGACAGAATCTAGAGGAGAATGGAGCCATTGCTCCACAGTAGCTGCTCATGTATTAGAATAATGTTTTTCTTATCTTGTGATGGGCGTGGAGGGGGAATCAGAGTGGGGGAGAAGGTGTTTTTCTTCAGAGGGGAATACAAAAGGAGGAAGGACAGTAACATAGAAGTGCAATACCCCTTTTTTCCGACAGGCAGTAATTAATCAGTGCCCCTTTGCCGCAGACCCAATTAGTGTTGCCACTCTGTTGCTGTGGTGACAGAACTGCAGCAGCCTCAACCTGCAGAGGTTCTAATCTTGAAGTTAAATGTACCACATAAGTTTGAAGTAAAGTGATGGGAAATGTAAGTGGAAGAGTTTAATGTTGGAGATGCAGAAGCTCTGTGGTTAAAGACCGCTCTGATCAGGGAGTAGAGATATGCTGCGTTAAGAGCAGCCCATGCTCCGACTCATCCTAAACGATCAGTTCATCTTCTAGATCTTTGTTCTCTTTTTTTCTCTCATATCTATCTGCATGTTAAACAGCTGGACAGAGCCTGTTTCATCTTCCATGACATAGCAGGAAACATTATTAGTCTTCATAAAGATGTTGGCTGATTTGATCACTGAAGGCAGGGATCTGATCATCTGATCATATGTGTGTGTGTGTGTGTATATATATATATATATATATATATATATATATATATATATATATATATATATATATATATATATATGTGTGTGTGTGTGTGTGTGTGTGTGTGTGTGTGTGTGTGTGTGTATGTATGTGTATATATATATATATATATATATATATATCTATATATATATATATATATATATATATATATATATATATATATATAGATAGATAGATAGATAGATAGATAGATATAGATATATATACACACACACACTGACAAATGATCAGGTTTCTGAAGAGCTGCTGCATCCCTTGTTTCCTGCCTTCAACAGTCCAGCAGTGCGCTTGTAACCAGGCTCTGCACTTGTAAAAAGAGAGGGATGTGAGTTACTCTAAGAAATCTCAGACATGGAGCTAAGGGAAACTTGTGTGTTCAGTCTGTGAAAGGCAGAGTCATGCTCCTTCTTAGGGATTTAAGCCTAAGTAGAAATGATCGGACTAAACATACTGTGAAACACAAGACTTTGCAGATTGTTTTTTGTACAAGATACTTTGGGTGCCTAGATATTTTTGTGTTTCTTGAATTTATATACATTTATCAATATAAAAAAACACGCACTGGGTGCTATTCAAAACGTATTTCTTTTGAATATACCACCATTGTTGGCTGGCAGGCAGGTTAGGCCTGGAGCTTCCTATGAGAACACAGTTCTGATTCAGGCTGGATAACATGTGAGGACTGCTGAGAACCTGGGTGAGAGAGAGAGGAGTGAGCTGAGCGGAGCAACAAGTTGAAGTTTCACAGTTGGGCTCAAAAACACAGGTGAGTCACAAAAGTTCTAGAATTTCTCAGTAGACACATAAGCAGGCTAGAGACTACCATGGAAGAGTAATCATCTGGCAGAGAGTGGAAGTCTTGTAGCTCCTCCTCACGAGAGACTCAGGTTTACACAGAGACACAAACATAGATCCTGACAATACCACTCCTTCAAAGGCCGCCACCTGGCAGCCCAGAAGAACAGGACGGGAGAGAAGCCTCAAAGTCACGGATCAACCGTGGATCCAGGATAAAAGAACGGGGAACCCAGGACCATTCTTCAGAGCCCTAACAACTTCCAATCCACCAGTTACTGAAAGTCCTTCTTACAACGCCGAATACCCATGATGCGGCGGACGGTGTACACCAGGTCCCCATCAATGTTCCGGGTGGGTGGAGGGGGTTTGGAAGGAGTGCACAGAGGACTTGAGACAACAGCCTTAATTAATGAGATGTAGAAAACCAGGTGGATCTGTAAACTGTCAGGGAGCTTGAGATGAACTGAAGTGGGGCTGAGAACAGAGGAGATCTCTTATTGTCCAATGAAGATTTTAGTGTAATGTCCTTGGTCGAGAGCCATACCTTTTGTCCAGGTAGGTATTGAGGTGTTTGGAGTCTCTTTCTGTCCACAAGGTGCCAATTCTGAGCTGCTGAGCGGTTCAGGGTGGCAATGGTTTCATCCCACATGCGCTTACATCTGCGGAGATAGTGCTGGACAGAGATGACAGACTGCTTATGTTCCTCCAAGGGAAACAATGGTGGCTGTTAACCTAGGGAGGACTCAAAAGGTGATAACCCAGAAGCAGAGGAGACATGACTGTTGTGAGCATACTCTACCCAGAGTAACTGTGAGCTCCAAGTGGCAGGGTTAGAAGCATAAATACAACGGAGTGAGGCCTCAAGTTCCTGGTTCATCTGTTTGGCCATTAGTCTGTGCACAAAAACCAGAACTGAGCACCACCCTAACCAAACTCTTTCCAGACCTTGGAAACAAATTGGGGACCACGATCTGACAGGATCTCGAGAGGAATTCCATGAAGACGCAAAACGTGTTTTATAAGAAGCTGAGGAGGGGAGTTTGTGTAGTGGAATGAGGTGACAAGCCTCGGAGAAATGATTGATAACGGTGAACGATGGTAGTGAAACCCTTGGAATGTGGCAAACCAGTGATGAAGTCGAGAGCTATGTGGGACTAGGGGCGGCCAGGGATGGCGAGGGTTTGGGGTTGGCTCTAAATGTGGGGCCTCTCAAATCTCCCTCTGGATGTCCCAAGTGAGGGTGCTTCCAACACATGATGAGGGAATGATGTTGGAGACGGTTTCTTCATGGACTGGGGGGAACAATCTTGAAAGAGCATCAGACTTAGTGTTTTTGAAACCTGGCTTATATGAGATGACAACGTTGAATCAGGAGAATAAAAGCGACCAAGATGGTTTGGCTTCTCACAGGTAGGCCAGGTTTTTATGATTGGTCCAGACAATGAAGGGATGTTTGGCCCCCTCTAACCAATGTCGGCACTCCTCTAAGGCTAGTTTTATGGCTAAGAGTTCCCTGTCTTCCACATCATAATTCCTCTCGGCCTGAGATAAATGTCGAGAGAAAAACGTGCAAGGGGCATTCTGTGAGAGGACAGCCTACCTATCTGAGGCGTCAACCTCCAAAATGAACTGTTTGGATGGGTTTGCCTGAACGAGTATGAAAGCAGTGGAAAAATTTTTCTTAAGTTCACCAAAAGCTTTATCAGCTTCTGGAGACCAGACAAATGGTTTCTTTGTGGATGTAAGAATGGTGAATGGTAGGGCGGTCTGGCTGTAGTTTTTAATGAACCACCGGTAAAAATTTGCAAAGCCGAAAAACCGTTAAAGCGGTTTACAGTATGACGGAGTGGGCCAGTTGAGAACTGCTTGAATCTTTTCTGGGTCTGACTACACCTGCCTGCTCTCGAGGACGAACCCAAGAAAGGTAACAGATGAGGCATGAAACTCGCATTTCTCTGCTTTGACATATAATAGGTTCTCCAACAAGCACTGGAGGACCAATCAGACGTGCCTCTTGTGCTCCTCAAGAGATCTGGAAAAGATGAGGATATCATCCAGATAAACAAAAACAAACTGGTTCAGATAGTCTCTGAGGACATCATTGATGAATGACTGAAAAACGGCTGGGGAGTTCATGAGCCCAAAAGGCATCACTAGATATTCAAAATGTCCTTGTGGTGTTTTAAATGCTGTCTTCCACTCATCTTCCTCTCTCATCCTGTCTAGGTGGTAGACGTTTCTTAAATCCAATTTGGTCAAAAAGGTGGATCCCTGAATGGGTTCGAATGCAATGAAAGGACATTTGTTTTTAACTGTAATTTGATTGACACCTTGGTATTCAATGCAGGGATGGAGTGTGCCATACTTCTTGCCTACAAAAAAATAAATGCCACCCACAGGAGAAGAGGATTGACAAATTACTCCTGCAGCAAGGGATTCATTGATATATTTTTCCATGCTCTCTCTTTCAGGATTGGACAAGTTATACAAGCGGCTAGAGGGGAGTGGAACACCAGGGAGGAGATCAATAGCACAGTTGTAGGGTATGTGTGGTGGTAATGATAGGGCTCGGGACTTACAGAAAACTCTGTGCAAGTCATGATATTCAAGAGGGACCTTAGAAAGAGCTGAGGCACTGACCTTAGGGCATGGTGGTCGTAAGAAACCCAAAACTGACTGGAGACAGGAAGTGAGGCAACTAGAGCTCCACGACTCCACTCTATTCTCTCTCCAGTTGATGTGAGGATTATGGAGAAAAAGCCAAGGGAAACCGAGGACAACTGGGGTCTGGGGGAAAGGAAACAAAAAAAAAAAAACAAAAAAAAAAAAAAAAAAACGGTAAGCGACTCCCAATGGTTACCAGAAACCAATGCTTAATGGGTCTTGTTTTATGTGTGATCCTGAGTAATGGATTGTCATTGACGGCTGAGACGTGGAATGGGGCTGGAAGGGGAATTACAGAAATTTGAAGTTGTTTTACCAGTTTTTCGTCAAGCAGGCTCTGCTCACACCCTGAATTGACAAGAGCATAAGTCTGGAAATGGGTTTGGTTAACCATAAGAGCACAAGAAAGCGGTACACGGAAATCAGACTTCTTGATACCACCCGCCAGTATTTCCGTGCCTAGCGGCGGGCTCTGCCTTTTGACTGGAGAGGAGAAGTAGCAACAAAGTGGCCCGTATGGCCACAATAGAGGCAGGCCCCAGTCTTCACGCGGTGCTGCCATTCTTTGGGTGATAACCAGGCTCGACCGATCTACATGGGTTCTTCCATGGACTGATTGGTGGAAACAGGATTTGAAACGGGTTCAGGAGAGCCATAAGCGGACTAGAGACTACCATGGAAGCGTAATCATCTGGTGGAAAGTGGAAGTCTTGCAGATCCTTAAATCCTCCCAGGTTGATGACCAAAATGAGCTGCAGGTGCATGGCTTCACTCCAGACTGCCCCTGGAAAGGAGCCGATCAGGAGAGACTCAGATTTATACAGAGACACAAACACAGATCCTGAAGACTAAAGTTAAAACCATTTTTCATACAAAAAATATTAAAAATATTTAGTTAGTACCAGGGAAGCTCCGATCAGGTTTTATGCTGGCGATACCGATCACCCATGTGTGCTGATCAATACCGATCACATGGATTGGCTGTTAATTTTTCGATTTAGTTTTAAATTCTACTGACCTCATGATGTTGCAAAAAGAAACCATAAAATCACCTTAATTTCAACAAAAACATACAAAAAACCTGCAGGCACAATGCAGCAAATGTTCAGTCAAAAACACAACTGAAAAACCTGCCATCAGTAACACAATATTTTGTTAGATTGAAAATAGTAAGGCTCTCAACAGCCTCAGTCATACAGAAAGTCAAAGAAATCTCCCAACATTGCCTGTATTCAATAATGTCAAGTAAAAAAAAAAAAAAGAAACATTCAAGTTTATTTGAATGCAGGTTGCATTCAAATAAATTGTCATAAGTTACTAAATCAAAACTTCCTGGGTGCATGGCTAACTGTTTAGTGCATGAGCAAACTCTGTTGTTTGTCATAGAAAAAACATACCTGTTTACCTTTTTATAAGTTATAGAAGAAATAACTGCAATGCTTCATATGTAAAATAAAAGCCCATTTGGGGTTTAAACAATATTAATATATTAATAATATTAATATTAATTAATTAATATTAATATTATACACCTTGAAACAACTTTGAACAGCATTTACACATGCTAAATGCATGTTACTTGTTGGTAAGCATTGTGGGAAGATTCTTTTTCATAAAGAGAAGCAGTTGTACTTTTTCAGTTTTGAGTCTATTCCTGTTTTAGTCCACAATGTTGGATGCAGGGCTAAGTGCTCACTCTCCACACCATTTAATCACTATCCAGATACACACACATCTCCATGACAACAAGCACAACTGACATGCACTCTAGACAGAGAAATTTGCTATGGACGGATGATCATGAGGATATTGAGCTGACTAAAGTTCAACATAAACTCATCAGCAAGATACTGAAAATAACATTGATCCTGAGAACAATTTTTTTACTGGTATCAACGACAATTGCCACTATTACACTGACGCTCAGTTCAACAGCAACATAAAAACTGAACGTAAGCTGAAGCTTGTATGCCAGTTTTCACATCAAACAGTACCGCCAACAACTTTACCAGACTTTCATTACGTTATTTCATTTTCATTATGATATTAGAAACGTGGTTCAACAATGAAAAAGGCACAGACTTTGAAATTGATGGTTATGAAATGATATGTAAAAACATGGAAAACAAAAATTGAGGTGGTGTGGGGTTTTTTGTAAGAAAAATTTATGAAAAGTTATATGTATCTGTGGGATACATATAACTTTTCATAAATACTTTCATAAATACTTTCAGTATTGATCTTTTAAACCCAAACAAACATAGAATTACAGAAGAATTCATTAATATCATGTGCAGTCTTAGCCTGTATCCTAAAATCACTAGGCCCAGTCGCGTTACATTGCACAGTGCAACTTTAATTGATAATATACTCACAAATGTCTTAGAGAATAGTTTAACATAACTGATCAATTACCAGTGTTCACAGTCTATGACTGCAATTACAAAAAATGGACCAAAACATCAGATTACAGCACAGACGGGTTAAGACATCTGATACACCGAATGCATTAAAAGTCGACTTGAGGAATTATGATTGGGAATTAATTTATAGAATAAATTATGTGCATGCAGCATATGAAGAATTTCTAAGAATATTTAAATTATTATATGATAAAAATTTCCCAGTTAAAGAAAATAAGACGAAGAGTAGGCAAAAAATTGAGCAGTGGACTTCAAAAGGACTACAAAATGCATGTAAAAAGAAAAACAAACTTTTTAGGGAATTTATAAAACACAGAACTACCAAATCAGAAAACAAATATAAAAATAAGTTATTCAATATTATAAAGGCATGTAACAAGGAATATTATTATAAATTACTGGATAATAATAAAATAATATTAAGGTTACATGGAACGTTTAAACAGCGTTATCAGAAAAACCTCTAAAAATCACAATTACCCACAGTATTTCATAGATAATGACCAGAATATTATTTATATGAAGGATGTTGTAAATAAATTAGTTATTTTGTGAACGCCGGACCAGCAGAAAAAATACCTGTGTCAAAAACAGCAACTTATCTAAATTATATTGCGAGTAATTCTAGTTCAACGTATCTTACATGAGAAGGAAACCATTGATATTGTGAATAAATGCAAAAACAAAGCATCTGCAGATTGTGATGATCTCGACATGAAAACAGGGTAATTGAGGGTAATTGAGGGTGTCTCTAAACCATTAACCTACATCTGCAATCTATCATTTCAAACGGGACAATTTCCCAACAAAATGAAGATAGCAAAGATCATACCTATGTACAAAACTGGCAATAATCACCTCTTCACAAATTATAGGCCCATCTCTCTCCTTCCTCAGTTCACTAAAATCCTAGAAAAATTTTTCAATGTGAAACTTGGAAAATTCATAGATAAACGGACATTATTCAATAACAGTCAATATGGATTCAGAGCAAATCGGTCAACATCACTCGCTGTAACCGACCTCATAGAAGAAATTACCAATATCACAGATAGCAAGAAATTAGCTATAGGAGTATTCACAAATCTAAATAAAACTTTTGATACAATAAATTATGATGTCTTAATTAAAAAATTAGATCATTATGGAATTCGGGAGGTAGTCTTGAAATGGATGAGGAGCTATTTAAAGAATAGACAACAATTTGTGAAGATGGGAGATACTGAATCTGTTCGTCTGTAGTAGGGTACCTCAAGGGTCAGTGTTGGGTCCAGTATTATTTAATTTGTATATAAATGATATATGTAAAGTATCAAACGTATTAAAATTTGTGTTATTTGCTGATGACAAACATTCTGGTCTGAGAGTTTACAACAACTTTTACGCACAATCACCTCGGAAATTAGTAAAAAGTAAAAATCTATTTCAGGGAGAAACCAGGAAGATATCAGGAGAGGGTTTTCACAGATATTTCAGAATTAATCTCATTCACACTTCAAACTATTTTGTCTGTATTATATGACACACAGGAGGAAGGCCATGTGTAGTTTATATTTAGACATTTTTGTTTATTTTCTAATTTTAAGATATTATTTGATTACTCCATTGTTTGTGTTCATAAAGGCAGCAAGTATACATTAGGTCATTAAATTTTTATTTATTTTGATTAATTTTGTACATCTGTGCTGTCACATTTGGCTAAAATGATAATGTGTTTAGTGTTGTGTCACATTCGATGTTTATGCTATTAAATTATGTGTTACCTTGTCACTTCTATTCCATTTTGTGTACTAAGTAATAATTTGCGTACAGGAATTGTGTACTAAACATTTCATTGGGGCCTGCCATAGCAATGCATAGGAGAGCAGAGCAATGCACTGCCTCCTATGCAATGCTTTCTCCGTTAATGCGGCCCGAACCGTAGCTTGCACCCACACGATATATATATATATATATATATATATATATATATATATATATATATATATATATATATATATATATATATATATATATATATATCAAAAATTCCGGCTCGTTCTCGAGATGTGTGCTATTACTCAACTTTTCATTTTGAGTTACCATGGCGAAGCAATTAGCGAAAAACTACCCCATACAAAGTCAATGGAGTGAGGTCCTGAAGACATCCTATTTTTGAGGATTTACCGTGTCATCATGGTTTCGCCTACAAACGCCATTCAAACTCAGTTTGTAGATACGTCCGTGCTGTGTTCAGAAGTGAAGATGGTATGTTGATACCTCTGACGGTTTTTCCACAACACACCTCTAAGCAACCCAAAGTTTTAGGAAAAAAAATCATGATTTTACAGTGTAACTGCAATTAACTGCCGCTCAGTTATTGTGGGAGCAAGGGGATTTCTGAGGCCAGATTAATTTTCAACTCGCCGTCACACCTACAAATATTGCTCAAATGACATGATTTACAGTCATTATATCGAACCGCTCGTTGGCTTTCAAAAAATGTTTTCAAATTTCCTCTAGGGCTGACGGTTTTCTTTCAAAGTGCTTCAGAGCAAAGTGTCATCAGAGGATAAGGGGGACACTCGGCCATTCATTTTCCTGCCATTTTCATGATCTGACCACCTTTCCCACACATTCTTTCGCTCGTCCCTGCTTTCACTGCGAATGTGGTACAGATGTGAGTCGCATTCGATGTGAGAGTACACTGTCTGGTAGAGCTCAGGCAGAGCTTCGTCTGTGAAATATTACGTCCCAGTAGCATGTGGTGGGGTTCCAATTGGCAACTGTGGGCTGCTTTAACTGTTGTCTGACTTTGGGTGTCTTTTTTAAATTCTCAGCAGTGAGCCTCGATAACTCGCCACACTCAGTCAAGTGCTTGTTTTTTAAATGTAACATTAAATTCATTGTGTTGATGCATTTTGACGTGCTAACCCCTGAGGTGTTTTTCTGTTGCATGTGTTGCAAGACACAAACTTCACATCACTCTCACAGACAGTGCAGAAATTCCACACTACAGACATGTTTGCTAAGGATTTGTTGTTGCGTCCTTGCGCAGTGTGAAGGAAAGGGAGACCTCTTCATACAGCACCTCTGCAGGCTGCGAAGTATGAGGTACAGGTGATCACCTCTACCTCATACTTCGCAGGGTTATGAGATTGGCAACAAAAGACATTAATCGGCGAACACCGATCACATACTTTTTCACAGAAATCAGCCGATAATGATCGGTGGCTGATTGATTGGAACATCGCCAGTTAGTACAGAACATTTTGGTGCTAATCTTTAAAGGTTTTGAGATCGATATGAAGTATATACCTAAAAACTGTGTGGAGTTAATGGTCCAGTTGTTGATACCAGGCACAGTTTCTAATCTGGGCCTTTGGGGAGAATAACTGGCCAGACCTGGAGCACACACATTTAAATTCAGTTGCATACATTCAAGTTTGACCCTGATTATTACAGTGCAGTGTAGTTTAGTTTAAAAAAAAATCAATAAATATTTAAGGTACATATCATTATAAATGATTTAATAAAATCTCAGGGCTTGTTTTTCCAGACAACCTTATGCTGACTGAACTGAAAAGATGTCACTTTGATGAGGGATATTGTTGCATTTTCATTTTGGAAGATCTCCCAAGCAGTTTTTAGAAATCATTCCAGAAGACATAACAAAGTTGTATAAATCTAAAATGATCCTTTTTACGTCTTCTCTGAGTTCCTTGGATTTTCTCATTGTTCTGTTATATATGTGTTATATTACCTATTATAGGGCACTATTATTTCCACGATATGGAAAACACAAAACGGAATAACAAAATGGAATCCAAAATAAAACACGGAATCTCACAGAATTTGCTCAGGCAAGCAGGAAAAGCTATACAATACACTATCACCCATCATAGCAATGATGGAGGAATTATGAGGGCCCTAATGCTAACAATCTTGCTAGTAAAAAAAAGCACGAGAACTTCTCACACATTTATCTTGACCTGTTCATGTTGGTGATTTTGCAGCATTAAGCGCAGAATTAATAGTTTTAAAACATACACAAGAGCTGTTATGGTTAGAGGAAATAATATCAGAAAAAATATTTGTTTTTTTGCAGCTTTGGCAGTTGTCTGATAACAATGGCAGCTGTCCTTCAGCATTTGGAAAGACACCTGTAACCTGTCCTTCCATTTAAACTCTGCGCTTCTACATTGGTGCCTCACTGTGCACGTTGTATCATTTATCCAGGGCTCCGGACCGAGTAACACGTGTGACCGAGTAACATGTCAAAAACAAATACAATCGGCATATGGTGTGAAAAAAAACAGCATCACAAGCTTCTACATTTGAAAATAAGGTCTAAAGTGTGGCCACCTATGTGGGTAGAACCTGACATAAAGTGGATGAAATTAAAAGACTCAATAAGATATAAGAACTCTTTCTGATTCATTTGTCGGTAAAATGATGACACCTAAACATATCAAAGTTGTTATTTTATTTTCTTAGTTGTGGAAAAAAAAAAACTACGAGGCCTATTATTATGGGATTTTTACATAGTTTTGTGCAGGTTTTTTTAATTACTGAGAGAATCAAAGTCTTTTCCAACTTGTGTCATGTTTCCTTCAATCTGACGGATATCAGTCAGCCACCACACGTGTTTCCAAAACATTGTGTTCATATTTTTTTTTTTATCACTGATATGAAAGGATGAAATGTTGCTCTACTGGACATGAAAAATTAAGCTTCTTGAAATGAGTTTATTATTCTGGTAATTTGTGTTCCAATGTAAAAAATAACAGGTCAAAAGGGAACAGAATATTTCAGCCTGACACTCACACTCTGTATGTTTTGTTACCCCATGGGACAGGGATTAACCAATTGTGGTGCTTTGCCAGAGTATGGCGCTTTTTGTTAAATCCTCACATCACACAGAACTAACTGTGTGATTTGGAGACATTTGGTCTTTATTTTTTATTTCAGCTGCCAGTCAAAAATCATATAATAAAAAAGTGACTGGTTATTTTGTTTTTTCTTTTCTATTATAACCCCAAAAACGAAAAAATGCCTGGTTTTTCATATTTCACTCTTAGGCTCAGATCAAAAGCACAAAATGGAAAAACAGGCACTAGGACAGAATTTGATTTTAAAATTTAATTTGTAGGCTTTACGTGACCCGGAAATGGCTCTGTGCATAGCAGTTAGGATAATGTAGTGGCTATTATGGCGGCACTAGAACTACATACTGTTTTGATTGAGGACTTGTTTAACAGTGGTTTGACAGACACCAAAATTTCCTGCACGTTGCAGCAGATTGGTATCCTGCAATCCTCAGAAATAAGCGTCAGAAGATTCTGTGCTCGGCATGATCTGAGGAGAAAAAGATCTATATCAGATGCAGAGATGGAAAGCGCTTTTATTCGATCTATATATGAGGTAAGTTGTCATTCAGATTTCATCATCATCATCATCATTCAGATTTCCACAGTATATAGCAAACAGTGTCAGTAGATGTGTAATCCCGTGACAGACAGAACCATCATATGGCAGGAAGTTTATGACCAGCCATCTGTCTTCACTGGGGCTGCATGTGGGAGAGGGTCGGGTTGGAAGAACCCTAAGAGAGCTCCATCAGCCATGCCATGAATTCCAGCTTCAGATAATGTTTGTGCTTTAAAAAGTGCAATTTAGGCAGATAACAATAGGCTTAAACTTGTGGATAACTCACGTGTGGGACTGAGATTGTTTTTAGTGAGAAAGCAACCATTTTGACAACAGCAAATCCTACTGATAGGTTTACACAAGTGTAGATAACTTTTGTCAATCAAAACTGAACAGTTATCATTTTAATGATAGATTCTATGGCAACAAAACTGTTATATTGTGCTTGATTTTACAGGTTCAAATGGCCCCTAAATTAAAGTCATGCCAATGAACTAAAAAAAAGCTACAATATTTTTTTGTTTACTGGTCATTTTTGAAAATGTAAAGTACAAATGAGTTGTTATAAAAAAATCATTTTACGATGATGATGTGCTAATTATTTCCGTTTTTACCCAGGGTGCTCGTAATTTAAATCCAACTCCATACCATGCTGAATATATGGGCCATAAACTTCATTGAGACCAAAATGAAATGCTAGGGATGTTTGGAGTTACACATGTTTTGGCTGTTGATTGTTACAGCAGGAAAATTGTTGCACATATGACTATGCCAATGAAAAACAACCTTACGATTTATGAGGATATGTACAGGTGAATATATTCACAACTACCATGATGATTGTTATAATTTTTCTGGCCTGTATTATCCTTTAAATATATATAGTCATGTAAATAATATTTTATTTCAGATCTGTTGTTATGAACCATAGCATGTGGGACCAAGTGGGTTGATCATGATAAGGAGTTCTACCTTTGTCTTTACATGCAGGAGAGGCTGTCAAGATACAGACACAACCTCAGCAGGTCACCATACTTCCAAACCACATCAACAAGGGTAAGGGTTGTATGAAAGATCTAATAGAAATTATTGATGCCTCATGCAGATTTTCCTAATTGAGGATGAGCATTAAACATTTTTAAACATGACTCAGCTCTCCAAGAAACCCTGCGGAATTACTGTATGTGTGCAATTGTCTTTCTGTGGTGTGCAGTTGTTTTTTTTTTTTTTACTTTTAGTTTTAATATATTTATTAATGTTCTGTGTATTGTTTTTATGTGTTATACTTATTTATACATAGCTTTGTATAATCTCATTTATTGTTTGATTTGTTCACCTTACTGTCCATGTTATTAATTGGTAGTTTTACATCATAATGTAAAAATGAAGTCAAAAACTCCTTGTATGTGTGGTACACACACACTTTTAAAATCGGAATCATCTTAATTTTCAAAGAATCAATAACGTATTGCAAAATGTTCTGCTTTTGTATTTCCTGTTCACCTAAAAATATCATAGACTTTGATCAACAGAACCTTCAAGTGGAGAGGTTGTGGCCAGAGGTGAACAATCGTGTGAACTATCCATGTAAACGGGCTCTGATGCACCTGCTGGACCAAGAGGTTGTGAACATAGATTTGAGATGCAGAATCTAGTGAGGTTGTCCTCTGACATGTCAAGTAAGCCGAATTGAACTTGACAGAGTGGTGTGTTCATGGAATGCACACAAGATCCCAGCTATACTTAACCGAGTATTTACACTTTAGAAATATTTTGTTGTTTCCACTCCCAATCCATCAAATCTAACCAATACTGCTTTGACTCCACATCTTAGGTCGTGGAATACCCAATGAACTTGCAGCAGGTGGCTGCCTATCTAAAGTCTTTGAGTAGCTGCTGCCATGTACTTCTGTCATAGCAAACCTGTATGAGCAAGATTTGGGATCCTCACTTGGGAGGATCCCTCACAGAGCAAAGTTTTGAAGAGAACTATCCTGACATCTCTCTTCTTTTTAATTATGTGGTAAACAATGATGATACTCCTTTCCAAGATGCTTTAACCTGCCTAATGAATGTGACTGCAAGATATATCTGAAAAAATAAACTGTTTTATTTATGTTCTCACAGACTGTGGTGTTCTTGAGTAACTGGATAAGCAGACCTTTTATGTATGTTTTTTAATTATTGAAAAACTTGGATGTAGTTATTCATATATTATAGTCTAATATTAATTAATATTCATATTCATATATTCTAGAATTGCGCTTCTCAGGGTGGCAGCACGTTGGAGTAGCTCTGTAACTTTTATTGAGATTTTTTCTTTTTCAAAATGTAATTCCTACTTGGAAAAATTTGCTGTTTTGGAAGACCGTTCCTTTTTGCCTTGGATGCTGTGCTGCTGGATTGATTTTTTTCCCAATACTTTTTTATATTTTGCTCTTTTGCTATGATGTGTAACTATTGCAACAAGGTGGTTTACAACAGGGAGCAGCTGACTAACATTTCAAAAGCAGAAATAATACGACAACTGAAGCCAGAAATACCACAGGAGTTGAGAAGGAGACGTCGTGGATGCAGAGCAGGAGCAACGAGGAGAGAGAGAAGGAGGAAGTTCAAACCATCTCTGCCATCCATCATAATGGACAACGTGAGATCGTTAGTAAACAAGTTGGATGAACTTCAAGCCCTGACAAAGACTCAGCAAGAGTATCGGGAATGCAGTATTATGTGTTTTACTGAGACACGGCTGCAGGATCATATCCCCGACTCCAACGTCTCTCTGCTGGGCTTCCTGACTATACGGGCGGACAGAGATTTAAAGAGTAGCAGGAAAAGGAAGGGAGATGGATTGGCAGCGCTTGTCAACAACAGATGGTGTCACCCAGGACACGTTACTGTGAAGCGTCATCTCTGCAGTCCAGACATTGAACTATTGGCAGTAAGTTTTCGTCCATATTATTTGCCAAGACAGTTCACCAGTGTTGTTTTGGTGGCTGTTTACGTTCCACCCTCAGCCGTTGCCGACAATGCATGTGATGTCATCAGCTCCGTTGTTGCTAAGATACAGACCCAGCACCCCAATTCTTTTGTGGCGATATCTGGTGATTTTAATCAGGCCTCACTCTCTGCTGCACTGCCAACATTTCAACAGTTTGTCAGCTGCTCTACCAGAAACATTGGATTTGTTTTACACAAATGTCAACGATTCATATATTTCCAAACCAAGACTTCCTCTGGGTAAATCAGATCACAGCCTTATTTTTCTCTGCTCAGAATATAAACTCCTTGTCCAGAAACTACCAATAACAAAAAGGACTGTGAGAAAGTGGTCACAGGAAGCCGAAGAACCCCTACAGGGTTGTTTTGATGCTACCGATCAGATTTCTCTTTGCCAGCCACATGGAGAGGTCTTTAATGCTGTGACTGAGTGTCTGACCGACTATATAAACTTCTGTGTGGACAACACCATCCCCACCAGTGAGATGCTTCCCTAATAACAAACCCTGGATCACCAATGAGCTAAAGGAACTGTTAAACAGGAAAACAAGAGCCTTAAGGGAGCGAGACAGAGAGTTATTGAGGAGTATACAGAAGCAGCTCAAAGTCAAGATTAGAGACAGCAAGGAGGTGTTTAGGAAGAAGCTGGAGAGTAAACCATGGCAGGTCGTGACAGGTAACAGGTAACAAATGGTTCTTCTTCTTTTTTGTCTTCCTTTTCTTCAAGGGATTTTTGGCAGTTACAAAACAGTTTAGGTGTGCATTACCACCACCAACTGGAATGGGGTGTGGACAAGATAACGTTTGTTTCTTGCTAATGCTCATTACCAAAGTTCCAGGTCACGTAAAGCCGACATTTCGTGTTTTTATACTGAGCCTTAAAGTGAAATATGAAAAACCAGGCATTTTTTCATGTTTTGTGTCAGAAAAGAAAAAACAAACAAAATAACCAGTCGGTTTTTCATTATTTGATTTTTGATTGGCAATTGAAATAGAAAGATACACAGATTCTCCGTATACCTTTCGTTCAATTGTTTAATTGAAAATCAAAAATAGAAAAATGAAAAAACAACTTATTTCATTATTAATTTTCATGTGAGATTAAAAAAAATACAATATATCGATGCATTTTATTTTTTTGAGTTTATCCTCTCATCAAAAATCAAACATTTGTAAAACACCCTGCGACCTCATTTGATTTTGATATTTGTGTTGGAACGTCTGTGTGGTCCCCTGTTTCCCCTGTGTCAGAAGTGTGCACTGCCACCAGAAAGGCAGTCTTTTCAGCATCATTTCAAATTAATTTGTTGGTAAAATGATAACAGTTGATCATGTCAAAGTTGTTACTTTTTAAAATACTGATCTAAAAAAAAAAAAAAAAAGGTTGCGCAAGACTTTTTCATTGTCCGGCAGATGTGGTAAAAAAAAATCCTGTCGTAATCTAAAAAAACAAGAAAAAGAAAAATTGGGTGTTTTTTTGTTTTAAAGCTAAAGTAGTAAAATGATAATTACAAAAATAATAAAAGGCTATGTTTTTTATTTTAAGCAAAGATAAGCTTTATATTTTGTTATTCCAGCATTTGGGATCTTCTGCTGGAACCCAGGAAATCATGGCCTAAACTTCTGAATGTTTTCACTTAGCATTTTAGAAACGACCAAAGTCTCACCATCAGCAGTTCTGGATTCATTTCTGCAGTGGGGGTCCATGGGGGTGTTTCACCACTTTGCACTCTGTTCGTACACACCTTGAATGTCAGGCACACATGCTCAATTTTACCATATGGTAACGTCGGTGCATACTTTTAATCTCATCATCAACAAGAGTCTTTCTTTTGAAAATGCAGTTAATTTATGTAACGAACTGCAGCACTCATGAACATGAGTAATAGTATTGATGAGTGATGTCCTTTGTCTCTGCCGGTGGTCTCTTCTTCTGGAGTCCAGGTTGCCAAGGGAGAAGATTGTCCAAATTATGAGCCACAGTTCAAAGGGTCTGATGGTTGATTCCTCTACACAAAATAGTCCTCAGCTCCACTGTGGCTTGACGATCAACTCGTCCTGCTGTAGGATCTCTGGCCCGTCTCAATGTGAGCTCAATGACTGCTGGAAAGAACAACAACCCTTTGTCTCTGAAAACTGATAGTATAACAAGCATTTGTGTTTGGCATCGTGGATGCCATTGGACCGTTCAACTGTTGGGCTCGCTCCATTGGTCACTTTCCTAATGGGGAGGACGATGATCTCACTCCTCTTTCACAATCTGTCCATTACTTCTGCTGCCTAGTGTCCCCAGTCACCCTCCATTTCACCACTCTAAATTTCATTAATTCCCCTAGCTCCCCTTTTCAGCCTGACTTCTGTTCCCCTTGAGACATGCTGGGCCCAGATCGTGGATCATTTCTTCATTTACACCACCATCTGTTTCCTGACCGCCGTTGATAGTCAGGACAACATTATTATTTTGGTCTGCCTTTCACCCTAACTTCTAATCTTTAACAAAAGTTCATACATTGATATACTTAATCAATTCCTTAAATTATTCTTGCTTAATACATGGTTTAACTATCACTATTACAATTACATTCATTGATTAAAGTTATGATTGTTACATCCCTTTAATATGCATGGGTACAAAGAAATGATCATTACAGTATGATTTGCTTACAGTTACAGACGCTGTGGCTTCAAATACTAAGCACACGATCATATTTCAGGAAGGTCCTAATGACCCACTTAGATATGAGATCACTGGGGTCCTAATGCCCACCTCTAAGTGAGAAACATTATCATTAGCTAAAAAAACTCACAGCTACTAGGCCCTACACCAGCCCCAATAGCCTTCTTGCCCATGAGGTCATCACTGCAGGGCAGAAGGGGAAAAAAGACACCTTATTACTCACGTCACAGACTTCAACATGCTGCTGACTTTCTACTTGTCTACTATGCATGCTCCTACATTATACTGCTTGTACGTCTGGGAATAAGGAAAGATCTCACCCATTTTGACACGTCACAACAATGCTCCTCCATTATGCTGTTTACAACCGTTCTTAGGAGTGTGGACTGAGAGGCAGTTCCTATGATGAGCTCAGCAGACGCTCAGTTCCACCAGGTGTTTACTAACTGCTGGTGCTGCTGGTCTGGAGGAGCTGAGTGGGGGGCGATGCGGGGGATGGGTGCTCTGTGAGGTGGAAGCTCAGCTGGGGTCTGCAGCTCTAGGGAAGAGCTTTGTGGAAATAGGCGGTGCTTTGTGAGAGCAAGCACCACTGAATGACTGCCACGGAAGATTCAGTGAGCTTCTTGACTCGAATTTTAAACTTGACAAACAAACAAATAATGTGGTTAGGACGAGTTTCTTTTCCTTACGGCTCCTGGCCAAAACCAAAATGTTTTAAAAACATAACGACCTTGAAAGGGCTGTTCATGCCTTCATAACTCCGCGGCTGAATTGCTGCAGTTCCCTTTATTTTGGCATAAACCAGTCTTTACTAAGTCATCTCCAAACCATACAGAATGCTGGTCCTCTAACACGCTCTAAGAAACATGATCACGTCACACCAATACTTAAATCCCTTCAGTGGCTCCCCATAGGGTTTAGGGTTGATTTTAAGCTTTTATTGTTTGTTTTTAAAGCTCTTCATGGTCTGGCCCTGTTGTATTTATGTGATCTTTTAACTGTTCGTGTCCATGGCTGAGCATTCAGGGCTTCAAATCAGTGCCTGTTGGAAGAGCCCAGGTCTAAATATAAGCATTGGGCTGATTGAGCCTTCTCTGTGGCAGCTCCTAGACTCTGGAATAAACTCCCGGCTGAAACAAGACTGACCTCTGACCTGGGCCTCTTCACGTCGAGACTCAAGACATACATGTTCAACGTGGCTTTTAATACTCAGTGGTGTGACAGTTTTAAAATGATCTTTTTACTTTATTCTATAAGCTCTCTTGTTTTATCCTGTTTTATTTCTGGTGTTTTACACGTTTTATCTTATTTCCCCCATTGTAAAGCACTTTGGTTAACCTAGTGGTTATTTTAAAGGGCTATACAAATAAATGGATTATTATCATCATTATTATTATTATTTATTCAAGGATTTATCAAACACACATGAAAGAATCAAACACTCTAGGTATGTTTTTAATGAGGGAATATTATGACATGATATACAGCTCAAAAAAGTTGATTTTATAAACCCCCCCCCCAAAACTGAATTCAATTCAGATTTCATAAAGATAATGCTTAAACTTGTAAATACAATAATGTTCTTCATTTTATGAAACACCCTGCTTTGAACAATCATCTCCAGAGTCTCCAGAGCAGTCCCCAGAACCCAGAACAGAACTCTCCACAATAGACTTTTAGAAGATCTACAGCATCTTGCTGGAAACACTGAAGGAGCCAAACTTCCTGAAGAAGAAAACTTTTACAAACAAATATATAAAAATTGTGTGATGCGCTTTTTTCACTCCTCTTGACTATGATAGCCCTAAAGAAATCCAGGACAGCCAATTACCTTCAAGTCACCTCATCAGTAACCAGAGTCAAGCTGTGTGTAGTGTAATTCTATCAGAGTATAACTGCAGCTGTTCTGGTTCTGGCCTCAGAGGTTCCTTAGAGGAACATCAGAGAACAAGCAGCATCATGGAGACCCAGGAACCCAGCAGCAGGTCAGGGAGGAGTTTCTGGAGAAGCTTAAATCAGGGTCAGGTTCTAGAACAATATCCCAGCTTCAAACATCTCCCAGAACTCTGATCAGTCCATCACAGAGACAGGATGGACCACCTGCTGAACTACCAGGACATGGATGTCTACCTGGACTGACAGGCTGGATGGGGAGAGTATTAATCAGAGAAATAGCCCAGATAAAATCCGTCACACAACAAACTACACAAACTACAGGAGAGAGGGTGTTCCAAATGGTAACGAACACTTGTCACAACTGCATGGGAGATTTGCCTGATGATTATCTACATCTACATTATCTACTTGCACTGCCTGCCTTTCTATTATTTTCGGATGAGCTTATGGAAAGACTTATCAGCATGCCTTGAGTCCACCATCTCAATCTGTCTATCACTCTGCCTGCTTGATGACATCACAAATGTTGACATGGAGATAAATGAATCCCACATTCTTCTTGCAGTTCTAAGTGTTACAAAAAAAAATATTACTTAAAACCTGGAAGAACAACTGGAAATCTGCTTCTAAGAAAAAAACAACAGTAGAATTTTGAATTGA
The DNA here is from genome assembly GCA_014839685.1 of Anableps anableps. NCBI lineage: Eukaryota > Metazoa > Chordata > Actinopteri > Cyprinodontiformes > Anablepidae > Anableps > Anableps anableps. Next base: position 1,296,921 of record CM026083.1, read on the forward strand.
TAGGCCTTAAAAACATCACTGAATGGGTTTGGAACTAGATGTTGGAGGCAGAGGTGTAGGGGCTTTGTGTCGTGTCATGAGTGTCGTTGTCCTTGGGAGGAGTGGGCATGTGGGTGCTGCCCAGAGTGGCAGTGTGTCCGACTCAAGTGGGGGGAGCCAATAACTTGATTGGCTCACTCAAGAGCCATGTCATTATCCACGTCTCCCTCTGTTTATAACCTTCTGGTTTCATTGTTCTCAACTGGCTCCTTCTGTGATACGTCTCGTTTTCCTGCTGTTTTGTTGCCTACTCATGTTCTGTATGTTTTCAATAATTATCATTAATAGATGCACTCAATGATGATCCCAGGCCCCTGTCTACACTTTGGTTCTACTTTAACACCACTAAACACAACACTTACTGATCTGAGGCTTAGGTAGGGGAGACTCTGTTGTCAGCAAGCAGTGGGGTCTCAAAATCACCACCTTTATCCCCAGTTTTCATGCACTTCAGACATATACATCTTGGCTCAGTTAGTCAGGTATACCTGTTTTTTTTTCATAAAGGAATGAACAAGAGAAAAGCCATTATTGAAAGAAAGCTATTAAAAGAGTCTTGTAATGCCTACCAAGTCATGTAGAACATAGCAACAGCTCTCTCTGCTCTACTCTTATCTCCTTCTTTCCCTTTCATCCTTTCCCCGTCTTTTCTGTCTCTGTGTTCATGACATTTGAGATAAACCCAAAGCAATTTCTAAGATATATATATATATATATATATATATATATATATATATATATATATATATATATATATATATATATATATATATATATATATATGTCAATATATATATATATTCTCAGTCCAGAAATGCGCAGTTCTCGGCACAGCCAAGATACTACGCAGAACCCTCAAGCTCCCAGGCCTCTGGTAGAGGACCCGAGCTCAGAGGTTGAGAAAGACCACCCGTGGAGGGTGAGAAGGGAATTTTTATATATATATATATATATATATATATATATATATATATATATATATATATATATATATATATATATATATATATATATATACACAATTCTGAGTGCCACACTGCCTGACAGGACATGTTTAAAAAAAAAAAAAAAAAAAAAAAAAAAAAAAAAAGAGCATAACAAAATTGTAGCTGAAGGTGCTCTGGTCAGAGGAGACCAAAAATGACAAGCTAAATACTCTGTGGTGTGGAGAATAACACTAAACATCACCCTGAAAACACCAGAATGAAACATACTGGAGGCAGCATCATACTTTAGGCATCGTTTTGTTCATCAGGTACTTGGAAGCTGATCAGAGTTTACAGGCAGATGGATGGAGCAAAATCCAAAAAGAAAACCTCTCAAAGGTAGCACAAGGACAGATGTTCACTTTCTTGCAGGATAATGTTCATAAACATTCAGCCAGAGCTACAACGGATGGTTTCGATCAAAAGATTCATGATTTAGGTTTTTAGGTGTTTCACATTCCTGAATCACCGCTGGCTCGAGGCTGCTGCTCTGCCCAATAACTGACCTCTGTGAGGTCAGAAAGTTTCTTTCCATACATGCAGTATTGCCACTCAGTATGATTATCTGGTCTGCAAAGAACTCTCCCAAACCAAAAAACAGACAGTATCTCCTACCCAGAAATTCCCCTGACGCTGCAGTTTATCTTCTCAGCCATGCTACAAACCTTCTCTGGGGTTATTTGGTTCTAATCTAAACACATCTTAAAGTATGAGACAGCATGGGGCTATCCTCTGGTGATGAAAGGTAAATAATGACTCATAGAACCTTCCCACTGTTTTCTGTCAGCAGGATACCCTAAAACTGTGACAGCTGCTGACCACTGACCTTCCACTTCTTCCCTGAGCTCACAATATTCAAAATCCCATCTGTACACAATTCTTCATTGTTTCATTCATTATTCATTTATGCACACTTATTAGCATTGCTTACCTTTGGAGTTCCCAGTCTTATTCCGTGGAAATAATGTGGAACAGTGTGCTAGATAGCCAAATAGCAGCCTCTAGCTGTCTTAAATGAAGAGAAATTAATCTTATTGAGCTCTTAGTTATGTAACTAAGTAGCTGTTCACCTGAACTTTTGAATTTTTGTTACATTAGGCTGTCTGGATCAGCTTGCAAAAAATCTAGAGGAGCTATACTTAGAGGAGATTTTTCTACTTCTTTCACCAGGTATTAAAGTGATTGGTGGGGTGAAAGAGCTAACAGGAGAGGAGTTCGGAGTCTACGTCAAACGGATTTTACCAGGTGGCCTTGCTGCAGCTGATGGTAAGTAGTGTCACAGCATTTGTGTTGCAAGGTGACTTTATTAGAACTAATGAGTACAAAATTATTTTCTTGAATTTGAAGTTAAGGAGAGGAAACTTTACAGAATAAAAGTCAGTGGTTCATTTGTAGATACATTAGTAAAAGAAAAATTTTAATCCATTTCATGTGTAAAGATATTGGCAGCCAGACCAACAACACTGAAACAAATAGAAAGATGATTTCATAAAGATAAACTTCCCATCAGGTTGACATCTTTCTTTACAGGAAGGCAAACTGGCTGCCAGGTTTCTTCCTTATTCCATCCTTCAGACACACTTCATCCTGTTGCTATGACAACCACTGAGCAACTGTGCTCCTCAAAGCCGAAATGCTGGTTTACATCTTCCTGTTGAACACAGTTGAACTCAGCACCTGTAGCATCACATTTATTACGATGTTACTTCTATAAAAAAATTAATGTCCTTTAATAAATGTTTCATACTTTGTAAGACTTGATTTCCCAAGGTTCACCTGGAAAAACTACAGACTGTGAGAGAGAAAATGGATGGATGGATGGATGGATGGATGACCAAAACAATTTGGCTTTGTGAATAGATGATTACTGGTAATAGTCATATTGATATTCTAAAGTGTGGGCAACAATAAATAAGTTGCAGTAAGTTACAGCTTCTTTGCATATTTAACGGAGACATCTGAAAAGCTAAACCATTTACTTCATTTAAAGTGGTGACATTTAAACTGAACTGCTTCTGATTTTACTATAAACAAAAACAAATCATTGTTTTTCCCTGGAATTTTCCTTCAACATTCCTCTTTTTATGTCCATCTTGTGAGTAAGAAAAAACCTGAGTGAAGTGAATGTAGACACAGCGGTCAGAGTTGTCAGGATGAATACCTCTGGAGTGATGGAACCAGTATTTTTGGAGATTCTCTTGTGAGTGCAACATGAATAAAACACAACACAGCATTGTCACGACCTACTTTCTCTGCAATAAATGACAGAGATGAGGCACAGATTTGCAAGTGAAACTGTAATACCATATCATGTTTTTGTGTGAGAATTACCAAATACATTTACAATAAAATAAGGGTGTTATTTAAAAAAATACATTTCAGGCTCCCTCAAGCTTATTCCACATAATGATTATTTCAGTACTCTTTGAGATTATAATCCTACAAACACCTGTGTATATTAGTATACAGCCGCCAGACGTTTGCTTGTTGGTTGCATTAGATTTGTCATCAAGTGTCTCTTTACAGTTCTAAAAGGTTTCTAGTGTTATGACTCACACAATATATAGAATCACCTATAGGGAACAGAGTTTAGAAATCATGGATGTATGATTCCAGACCTAAACTTGTTTTTGTTTATGTGTGAAATTAGTTGTTTTCTAAATTCATGTAAAATGTTTAAAACTGTGCAGGACAGTGCAGCATAGCTTTTTTAGTTCTGAATTGAAATGTATGCTATGTGTAGCTAATATAATGGCCAAAATATAGACTATGTTTTATTTAAAACACCATTATTTCATTATCTTCCACTTAATCCGGGACCATGTGGTGGGGGCAATATGCATTATGGCAAATTCCAGTTCTGGCTTTTTTTATGCTTTGCTTCCCTCCTTGGTCGTCTCCCTTGAAGTCCACTTTGGCTCCAACAACAACTGATGGTGCGATCTGACACTGATGAACCTTGACCCTGGAGCTCACCTTTCATTTCTCTGGAGGTTGTTCTGGGCTCTTTGATTACCACTCTGATTCTCCTTCTCTTCAACCTGTCATCAGTGTTCCTCCTGCAGCCAGGGAAGTTGGCTACAGTCCCTCTGGATCATAAACATCTGAATAATACAGGGCTCAGCATAAATAAGTACACCTCCTTTGAAAAGTAAGATTTTAATCAACATCTACATATAATAACCCTGGAAAGGTTTGCCATCCATCATAGCTGTTGCTTCATTTTCTTGAAGATGAAGGAAACGGTCTGTTTAGCTTGGTTCCATCTGTGTCTCTAGAAGCTGCAGCTGTTGCAGCATTGTCAGCATATGCAGCTTCTGTCTATAGCTGCCAGACATGGTGAAGACCAGATCGGGTTTATACTCACGTGAAATAGAATGCACAGGATTTTCTCTGATGACAGTTTGGAAGGATGTTGTACTGCTGCAGCTTTGACAGTAAATCATTAGGAATATACTGTTAAAACCATATATTTATGTAGACTCTGTAAAAAAAAAAAAAAAAAAAAAAAAAAAAAAAAAAAACTAAAAAAAACTGATAACCTTCTGCTTTCTCACTGTCTGACATTAAATCAGACCAAATGTTTCCTGGTCTAGGGTCAGTTAGGACCATTCATTTTTTCTATTACTTTAATGCCAGAATAAGAACTTTTTCAGATCTTTTTCTTCAGGTTTATTCAAATTCAGAAGTTTACATACATGTGCTCAGTACTTGGTAGAATTGTCCTTTAAATTGTCTAACCTAGGTCAAACATTTTGGGTTTCCATCCACAAACCTTCTCACAATAGTTTGTTGGAATTCAGGTCCATTGCTCCTGTGTCCTGACAGAAGTGGGGGATCAGGGTCAGGTTTGGAGGCCTCCTCACTCACACACACCTCTTCAGCTCTGACCACAGATTTTCTGTTGGACTGAAATCAGGATTTATTCCATTTATATCCCAGCTTGAACTTCCTGGCTGAAGTCTTGAGATGTTTCAGTATTTCCATATAATGTTCTTTCCTCATTATATGCTGTATTTTTTTTGCCATTGCACCAGTCCCACCTGCAGCAAAACAGCCCCACGACATGATGCTGCCACTACCATACTTCACAATTAGGATAGTACAAGCGTCCCTGTTTTTCCTCCAAATGTAACGATGTTCATTCTGGCCAAACAGTAACACTTTAGTTTCATCAGACCACAGGACATGTCTCTCAAAATTAAGATCCTTGTCCCAGAGTTCTGTTGCAAACTGTAATCTGGCTCTTTACGTTACTTTTGGAGTTATGGCTTCATCCTCATTAAGTGGCGTTTCAGCCAATGACTCTCTCTCACCAGTTTCAGCAGCACCCTCTGAGGGTCTAGCTTTTCTTCTGTGGTTGAGTCACATATTTCACCCTAGAACCTGAATTATTTGAACAGTTCAGGCATCTAGAACTTGGACCAAAGGATGAACCAGGCTTCTGGAGGTCTATAGTTCTCTTGATTTTTTCTCTTTTCTTTTGACTTTTTCATGATGTCACACAAGGAAGTTGTTTGTTTGAGATGTTGCCTTAAAATAAACACGCGTTACTCAATTTAATAACAAATATGTAAATTAACCTACCATCAGCTTATTCAAATTGTTAGTGTATCTGAACTCAAAAGCAGTTGTCATTGTCAATATTTTTTTTGTTAGCAAACAGAAATAATAAGTGACCTAAAACAGGAAAACGTCTTTTGTCTGATGTAATGCGAGAGAGCAAGGAAAAACGGCCGGATATCATTTTATATAGTGGATCTATGGATCAGATTTCAGCTATATGTAGGATCTGATGATGAATTGCTTTGAGGAGGAGCCAAGTGCAGAAGAGTGTGGATGCAAAAAATGATTTTAATAAAAAATGAGCAAAGAAAGCTACAGAGGGCGATGAAGGTAAAACACAGGGAACCATGGGAATGACGGGATGCAATGGAAGGAGCCAGCAGAGAGCAATGTGACTGGGAAGTTTAAATATATTGAGGAGAGCGCGCAAATGACAAAGGAACTAGAGGAGCTAATGACAGGTGATAGGATACAGCTGGGAGAAGGGAGCAGGTAGGGGCAAATGAGGAAATGATTAACTGCTGGGAAGTGGAGCTATAAGGTAGGCTGAGGTGAAAAAGCAACAGAAACAAAGAGAATGAAGGGGAAACCTGAACCTGCATCTAATGAAAGAAATACAAAATACAAACAATGAGAAAAACAGAACTAACAAGGAATGAACTAAAAGGGCCAGAAATAAGAAATGATCCTAACAGAAAACGGCAATAACTAAAAAAAAGTCGTAACAGGATTCACTTCCTCACTGTTCTTAGTAAGCTTTAAAATCTTGTTCACTTATAGTTTGGGCTTCAAAAGCAGTGGGACTTCTTTTAGTTGGCCAGATATACAGCGCTGTGAAAAGGTCTTTGCCTAGTTACTGAGTTTTTCTCTTTTCTTCTCTTTTTACTGCTTTTCTCATTTAAATGTTTTAGATCATCAATCATGTTAATATTGAATAAATATAACCTGAGTTTAAAAAGCAGTCTTCAAATGATGATTTCATTCACTACGGTAAAAAGTTATCCAAACTAACATGTGCTAAACCAAATGCTCCCCTTGTTAAATCATGAATTAACTGGGATTCAGCTACATTTTTAGAAAGTTGAGCTCAACTTCACACACCAAACCCAGACCTGATCATTACCTGACGTTAAATAGACCCTCTGATGGCTGAACAATCTCGGAATGCAACACCGTCTAAAACACTCCAAAACAGTAGGAACACAAATTCCTTCAGTGTCAGGATTTTGGGTTGTTTTGGGTTTTTTCTGGGTTCTTAGTTCTGGTCATTTGTTATCTGTTCTCATTTCGATTATATCAGCCTTGGCTCTGTTCTACTCTTTTCAGTCCACTCTGAGTTTGGTTAGATTATGTTTATTATTTATTCCTTGTGTTTAGTTATTCTTTGTTACAGTTACATTCATTTTCCTAGTTCGCCTGTTGTTTGCTCTCCCTCGATCCCTGGCGCCACTCTCTCTCTCTCTCTCTCTCTCTCTCTCTCTCTCTCTCTCTATCTATCTCTTTCTCTCTCGCTCGCTCTCCCCTTACACCTGCAGCCTGTTAAACCCTCTGATTTTCCTTCATGTATCTGGTTCCTTTTGTTCCTGCTTTTTTGTGTCCTCCTGGCTGTTTTGTAGGTTCTTGTTGTATAATCATTTTTCATTAAATAATCACCATCTACTCAACGCCTCTGCCTCTCTGAATTTGGATACACCATCAACACAACTTCAACACGACAGTCAGGCTGGAGAGGGTTGCAGCGTTAGTTCTAAGGCTTTGGGTCATCTGATTAAACCAGGATTGACTGCAGGACTATCAACTGACCAGTCTTTCAACATTTACAGGAAACCTGTTGCCAGGGGACCAGATCCTGGAAGTAAACGGGGACAGTCTAGTTGGAGTTACAAGTGAAAGGTAACATTGCTGGCTGTAGACTCCTGATGTTGAAACAGCAATATTATTCAAACATTGGAATCATGTTTTCATGTCTGTCTCACAGAGCTGTGGATATCTTGAGAACAGCCTCTGCCACAAATCACATGCGTCTTCTTATAGCCAGAGATGAAGAAGCAAAGTAAGCAGACAAATATGCCATTCTGTTGATTTACTCACCTGTAAGTTTGGAGTTTTCCATGAACCAAATCTAAAATCTACCATACATTCTCTCTATTATTTGGGGCATGAAACCAAGTCAGATGAAATAAAAACATTTTGTGATAAAGCACAGCTATTACTAAACTGGTTTAGTTTGAACAAATCTTGTTCAAATTAGAATGAAAAGACTTTGAAGTTGTTAATTGTTGTCAATCAACCTGTTAAATACATGTTTGTACATTGTTGCATGTATGGAAAAAATATTTTTCCACAGACATTTAGTAAGAAAAAGTTAGACAGTTGGCAAGACACAATGTCTTTCTTGTATTTGAAAGCGGTTTTGGTGACCATCTGTTGATTGGTATAAACAGAGGACCATAGTGCCTTATGATCATATTTATGACTCTTAAACATTTCAGTTCCATGTGTTTTCTTGGTATTTAAAGTTATACAGGAAAAACTCTTCGAGCCTGATCTTGAAAGATTCCTAATAAGGAGTGCTAAATTGCATGGGCAAAGACAAAAATTGCACGTGCAGTAAGTTGGCATGTTGTATACAATCTATAAAGATGGTGAAGACGACCATATCTAAATGAGGATTTTGCGAGTGCTACTGACTGTCATCATGGAGAGTATCAGAGAGTGGGGTGGCCTTAAAAGGAAGATGACTTTTGAAGGCATGGAGTTAGAAGTACTGCTACTACTACTACTACTTCTACTACTACTAATAATAATAATGATAATGATAATGCATTTAATTTAAATAAGTATCTCAAAGTGGACAACAGTAAGAACATTTAAAAATAATTCAAAATAAAGCTCTAAACAGCTGTATTTAACTCCGCAAGCCCCACCCCCTTCCAAAAACTTCTCCTGGCACAACTCCAACAGCCAAATTTTACCTCCAATTTTTTCTGACAATTTGGAATTAAGAGATATTACTTTTTTGACCCAAACACTGCAAACCACAGTAAGTCTATAATAATTAATTACAACATGAATGTGCTTCATAAGAGCCTGTAAAGGAACTTTGAAGGGGGGTAAAAAAAAAAAACTCTTGCGCTCAGGACAGTTCTTTTTATTTATTTTACCCTCTGTGTCCCTTCGGCTCTGTGATGGTTTTCTGGTCTCTGGTGGCTGGTAATGCTTAGTTTTGTTTGTTAAGTAATGTGGCACAATATTTAATTTTAGTCGTGGTGTTTTTCGTTTTGGTTTAAGTGCATCAATATTGTCAGCAGTCCAGCGACATCAATCTGTCCCATGTAGACATCTTTTCCCACACAATTTGTGGAACATGCAGCAGATAAAAACAATCTGCATCACTTTTTCTGGGCTACATAGATGTGCTGCTGCAGGGCATTCAGACGATAGTATACTGCCATAAAGTGATAGTGCACTGGAATTATTCATTAATCCTGCAGTGCAAAATTGGCATTGGTAGAGTACATTTATAATCTATTTTATTATTTTTCTTTTATATTTTTAAAACTTTTCCAAATATTTGACAATGTCTTATGTCATTGTATCTATGCCTCCTGCTCGCCACAGTGACCGTACATATTCTTGTGCGCCAGTTTCCACCTGCTTTTCAAATGTGTTAAAAATAGACACAAAAACAGCACCTAGCAATCTGGTTCTGGTTTCATAAATCGCTTTGTTGTTGGTAAGTTATTGCATTTGCATCTTCCTCCCAGTATTTTGCACTTTCAGATGATCAGCATATCCATGAAGGCAGACTCGCTAAATTTATTGCGCCTGCTGTTCTCCTAATTTTTCTGATGCAATCCTGTTTGCGTGTTGTTTGTAGATTAGGTTTGTACCTGCTATCTCATTTGAACCTATTTTTATATATGCACACCTTCAGAAGTTTAGGCTTATAGTGTATAACCATAGAGTCGAAGAAAACAGAGCATATGGAACTCATTTATCCATCCAGAGCATATGATGTTCCAAAATTTTTTCAAATAAAGTGTGGCATGCATTTCTATTCAGGTCCCTTTACCCCTAGATAAAATGTGGTACCACCAACTGCTTTCAGTAAACAGAGTCCAGCTGTGAGTGCTTGAATCTCAGTGTTTCGTCAAGGGCAGGGGTGTCAAACTCATTTTTAGTTTAGACAATATCAAGATCATGAATGTCCTTAAAGGGTGTGGCAGAATGTATTGATAAAACTACCCATTAACAGTCTGTTAAATTTTAACAGACTACTTGTGTATGTGCGATATCTTTATCTGGAGGATGTGCACGAGGATATGTTATGTGTACTATCGTTGCCAACCAACACCATCGCCGCAGAACTGTTCAAGTCGCTGGATGGTTATATATAAGGAAAACTGAAATGGTCCTCTTGTGTCGGTATATGCGCAGACGGAGCTGCTGCCATGACCGGACGGCTGTCTGCTTTAAGTGCTCGGATTAAGGAAGTTGCACCTGAATGTGAATCTACACATTGTATCATTCACAGGGAAATGCTGGCAAGCCGAAAAACACCACCAGAATTGAACAGCGTATTGAATGATATTGTTAAAGTTATTAATCACGTCAAAGCATAAGCCCTTAACTTGCACCTGTTTGAGCAACTTTGTGAGCAGATGGACGCAGAGCACAGACGCCTTCTCTTACACACAGAAATAAGATGGTTATCCCGAGGGAAATTGCTGGCCAGTGTTTGAATTACAAGAGCCGCTGCAAAGATTGCTCTCAGAAAAGAAGTCACCGCTGGCAGCACGTTTCAGTGACGAGGAATGGGTCGCAAAACTGGCTCACCTGTGCGACATATTCAACCAGCTAAATGAACTCAATCTGTCACTTCAAGGAAAAATGACAAATGTCTTCAAGTTGGCAGATAAAGTCGCTGCATTTAAAGCCAGATTGGATTTGTGGGGACGGCGTGTGAACAGAGGCATATTGGACACGTTTAAAACATTCGCGGGGGGTTTGGGTGAGACGAAGCCTGAGCCTTCATTCTCCCAGCTGCTGCACCTGTCTTTGCTTTTAAAGGAGTTTGAGCGCTACGTCCCAACCACAAAAGACCCATGACCTGGCAAGGAATGGATCCGCGACCCATTTGTCAACAAACCAGGTGAATCTAGCATGTCTGTGCAAGAATAAAATCAGCTGCTGCAGATCGCAAATGACGGCGGCCTTAAAAGCATGTTTGAGACGGCAGCTCTGCCGGAGTTCTGGATTAAAGTCATGGCAGAATACCCTGAGATCGCCACCACAGCACTGAAAACCCTTTTGCCATTTCCCACATCCTATCTGTGTGAAGCTTGGTTTTTTGCAGTGACAGCAACCAGAACAAAACAACGGAGCAGACTGGGCATAAGCAACACACTTCGGGTGTCATTGTCTCTCATAACTCCCAGATGGGACCATCTCATTGCAGAGAAACAAGCTCAGGGCTCCTATTGATTTTGTCGTTATCGTGAGTTAACATTTTCTTGAAAATAAAATGTTCTTCATATTCGTTTTTGTGGCGTGTCTGTATCTTATTTTGAAGGGATGTTTAAACATTACCATAGCGACCAGAGTCAGCGAGCGTTAGGGCAGTGGTCGAGAGGAGAGGAGTAGAGCTTATGAGTCTCAGCGGGCACACCAACATGCAGAAGCCTTATCTGACGGTTCAACCCCCCAGGCTGCAGTAAAATTGTCAAGCGTTGACCAGTCCGCGGTGATATAAAGGTTGGGGACCACTGTGTTAAAACATGAATAAATAGCTGTTTCTGCATTCGATGAGTACTTCTTAAAGTTAAATAGTATTGAACATCTTTTCACATTGATGTCATTTGGTACTATATAGATAAAAACTTATTTGATTTGACTGATAAAATGATATTTATGCACCCATCTGTTATCTTGAAGTTCTATTTATGTGGCCCTCTAGAGTCTAGAGAGCCACATAAAAAGTTATGGCGGGCCCCAAGTCTTGAATTTGACACCTGTGCCCTAGAATGTTGGTCCTGGGGGGGCTTTTGTACTTGATGCATATGTTGGTGCAGTGTTCTCCAAAAATGAGCCTTCACAGGGGATCATATAAATGCTGTTACGGGAGAACCTGCTCTGCAAGACCACCTTCCATATGGTCCATTTTGAGTTAAAGGTGGCGCATGTGAGCTGCGCTGATTTACAAAAATACGGAGGTGCTTAACCAGGCACCGCAACAGCACACGAGGCCAATGTGTGGGGCACAGATGGCACAATTGGTGCTTGCCCCCTTGCACCCAGTTCAACGTGTTAACTATAAACCTAGCTTAAGAGGAAGTAGAGGAGCAACATAAATAGCTCACGACTTGATGTGGAGTTATTTAGATAGGCTAATGAATTTAATGACATTAGTTATGAACATTTACTACATGCTGTGATCTTCTTGGGGGCATGGGCAGTCTTGTTGGCAGAGGATGGATCAGATGCTGGCCTACCAAGACATGGGCGTCTATCTAAACTGACTGCCTGCGCAAGGAGAGCATTAATCTGAATGTTGGACTTTGTTTTTTGGTCTACATGAAAAATGCTGTGTGCCAGTAAACTAACACTGCACATAACCCTGAACACAACATCCTCAATGTGATGGTGGTGCCAGGATTATGCTGTGGGGATGCTTTTCTTCAGCAGGGAGACTGAGGCATGTCCAATTTGATTGGTAGATTGATGGAACTAAATACAGTCCAATCCTGGAGCAACACCTGTGTCAGAACGGCCCTGTCACTTCAGAAGGCGATCGGTTACCCTCAATCTTATTTAGGGGTATAAGAGTAAAGGGGTTACATGACATTTAAAATCATTATCCTTCCACCATACTCTATATTTTGTTTCAGTCTGTCACAAAATATCCCAGTAAAATATGTTTAGTTTGTGATTGTGTTGTAAGATGATTATTAATACCTCGGCAGGTCTTTATGAGTGCACATCATCATCTGAATGATAGTGGGGATCTCCCATGACTAAGTTCTTCCCCTCATTGTGTTCACCAGATTGTGGCATCTTGGTGTGCCTTTGTACAATAGGATATATCTTCTTCAAACTGATTAACTAATTACAACTCAATAAAACTGTCCAATCAGAAGGCTCTTTGAGTCAGATACAGTTTAGAGATTTCACAGCCCAAGCTCTAACCTAATTGGTGAGTATGTGTTAACAAACCCAGAACCTTAACTGCAGTCTAGTCCATTCCTTCTTGTGTTGGAGGATCTGAGGTCACAGCAATTTCCACTGCAGATCAGGTTGGGTACTACACTTGTCTCATCATTTAAGCAGCTTTCTCCCTGCTGTCAGCTACAGTGGTGCTTGTTAACTAGAAGGTAAACAACACATAGAAGCAGAATGAGAATAGAGGACATGTGGCACTTGAACCACATTCCTAAAGCAGTCTAGGGATTGCAACAACTGGTCGACTAGTTGATTCTTTGCTCTGCAATGACTTTTTACGTGACAAGTTGACTAGTCGGAATCACGTGACAAAATGGATTTTTCCAAGATGATGACAGATGAGGAACTAGGTGAGTTCATCATATAGTTCTAATTGTACAATAACCAAAGGGGTACTGCAAACTCTGGCAAAGGCTACCAGAAAAGGGGTGTCGGGTGGCAGAGTGGTTTGAGTGGGTGCACCATATACAGAGGCTATAGATCTCTATGCACCCGTCCTGAGCTGGACTCCTGTCCTTGGTTCCTTTGTTGCATGTGTCACCGCCCCCACCCCCTTCTCTCTGTCCCCTTCCTGTCAGATTACTGTCAAATAAAGCCCAATAATGCAAAAAAAAAAAAAAAAAAAAAAAAAAAAAAAAAAAAAAAAAGTCACTAGAATAATGTGTGGCACGATTGGGCTGTTTTCATCCATCCAACTGATCAGTGTCACCCTGCATGTTCAAGTTAGGTTAGAGACCTGGAAGCTTTATGCTCTTATAAAAACACTGTCTGGCAACATCTGGAAATGTAGTTCAAGCTGCATTCTGAGGATCTGAAAGAGTCCATTTCTGCTGTCGTCTGCATGTTATCCCGCAAACTAGAGAGCCGCTGCTTGGAGCATCCTGTTATGCATTGGAGCAACATTAAACTGTAATCAAAGGTGATCCATTCATAATAAGTTTAGTTTATGATGTTACAACATGCACAACTATAGTCAGTGTAATAATTCGACTCCAAACGTGCAGCTATCCAAGATGAGAATATACCCGATCATCAGTACCAGCCAATGTTCGAAAAAAAAAAAAAAAAAAAAAGTCAGATTTAATTTTGTCCAACTTTTCAGACCACAGTGACAGAAGATCACCTGTCTGCTCCACTGATGAAGAAGTGCGGGATGATGTTCAGTTTTTTGTTCTGTTAATTCTGCATTACTGGCATCTGTTCAAGCTGTCTTTTATTTTCTGTGAATAGAGCTAATAAAGCCTGTAAGTCTGGCATTTCTATGATGTCACAGCAACTAGTTGACGTCGACTTCTATCAACTTTTATCATGTTGAAGTCAATTTTAAAAATGTAAAGTTGTTCAACCCCTAAAGCAGTCCTAGCATTAGTGAGGAAGGAGGAGGGTAGTATTAGTGTGGAACCGGCTTGCTAATCTGACTGCAACCAGTTTGGTTGCAGTCAGATTGCAACCAAACAATCTGGTAAAAACAAGGTCAGCCCCAGCTGTCAACATCACAGGCATCGTACTTCCTTCAAACCCACTGCACGCAATCTGATCCTAAAGTGTGTGTTAGAAAAGGTGGCTGGGAGATCCATGTTTTCAAAAAAGCTGTTGGCAGCCTTGATGTTTGCTGCCTGTATTTCTTTAATAGAGATGAGTAGGATTTACACCCTGCCTTGTTAGAGAGGAAACATGCCAGTGGAGACCCTGTAGAATATGGAGTGAAACCACAGAGGACTGAAGATATGGAATCAGATGATAGTTCATTTTCCACAACACAATGAAGTAGCCTTACAATCCTACTTTATCTTGCATTGAGAAGAGTAACAGAGGGAGGGTTTAACCCAGGGCAGCGCTCCTGACGAGATGAGCCTTGTGTGTTAATCCGTGCTTTGTGCTTTAACTATCCTGCCACACAGAGCATAGAGGCAGGAGAGACAGAGAGCAGACCGTAGTCAAGAGATGGGGATTATGGTTATCTTTCTGGCCGTACCTCCATTTCCTTTTTCCTTTCATGCAGATATTAGACTCATGAAAATCCCCGTTTGTTCAATACTAGACCTTTTCGAACTTTGCAGGACCATTACTCTGAGGATAGACAGGCTGCAGTAGACTTTGAGGGAAAACAAAAGGATCAGGTGCTGTGAGGAAGATAAGGACAATCAGCTTAGAGGAAAGAACCACAAATAGATGTCTGGTTTTAAACGACAATAGGTTTAGTGATCTGAAGAGATGCAGGTACGAGAGCATAACTGAAGGATCTTTCCATACTTCAAATATTTGAGAAACTATTGCATGATTATGTCTTTTCTGAGAGCTAAGTATACATGAACATCTGCATCTTCCTAAGAGTTCTAGCATTTCATAGCCGTCATACATGTAAAAAGTACTCTGGGTTTTGATACTGTAGTTCTGCCCTCCTATGAAGGTCAAGGTGTGATTTGTCCTGCATGGCAGATGAGCTAACCCAACCCTACCACTGCTGAAAACACTAAATATCACCGATGCTCAGATCCCAACCAATCCTGTAACAATGTTGGGAAGTTGAAATGATTCATCAGGTTATTGCTTCGCAATTTTTGCTGCTCATTCATCAATGTGGTGCAAACATACATATCATTTTTACGATTTTATATTGGCCACAGCTGCAATTCAGCATTTTATTTTATACCATTTGCTTCAACTGTTTGGCCTTGCAAATTAACAAGCAAATCTAAAGGTTATTCTCATGATGGATGGAAATCATTCAATTCTTTGCAGTTAGATTTGTTCATTTTCATGCCAAACAGGTGGAAGTGGCATCAAATGACCAATCGCAATCAGAGATCACAAACAGCAATTTCAATTCATTTCAGTTTTTTAATACAGCAACAAATGTTTTAAGGAACTTTATAGACAAGCAAACAAAAAAGAAAATCAGTCCAATTATACAGATAGATTCCAAGTCAAACACATTCATTCCAAAGTGATCCCAGTTATCAAACAATGCATTAATATCAGGTTATTATTCTAACAGGTTCAAAGTTTCTATCTAAGGAAACCCAGCAGATTGCATCCAGTCATTAACTTGCAGCTTTCAATCCTCCTGGACAAGCATGTAGCAACAGTAGAGAGGAAAAACTCCCCTTTAACAGGAAGAAACTTCCAGCAGAACCAGAACCACAACCTGGCTCAGTAAGAGCAGCCATCTGCCATGACTGGCTGAAAGTTTGAGAAGACAGCAGAGACACAAAAACAAACAAAACACAGAAGCACTGATTAAGGAATTACTTTCTATGTAAAAGGAAATGTAAAAATTAAATTCTGTAGTAGCTCCTTTAGTGGCTTTATCTAGGAGAGAAACAATTAGACAGATTAGCGTTGAGCCGGTTTCAAGTCTGTAGAACTTTACATACAGTTGGTTGCAGCAAATCTCAGTAGCTCTGTCTAGGAGAGAGACGGGGTTAAACACTGAGAGATAGGGCTAAGTGCATCAACTATAGAACAACATAGAGTTGTTGGCAGCAGTAGCTCAACTGATGCCCCCCTCCAGGAAGGAGTTACAGCTAAACAGAACCCCAGACCAGATGTAGCTTCTATGAGGAGATAAAGAGGATATAACATTAATCTCAGCAATAACTGCAAATAATGCATAACTAGAGTTACTAGTAGGAGAAAGTTGTTGTGGGAGAAGTGGTCATCATATCCTCCAGCAACCTTAGCCTACATCAGCATAACTACAGAGATTGGTCAGGATAACATTAGCCAGTCTATCTGCTTTATCAAAAAGGAAAGTTTGAATCCTAGTCAGGGTGTCTGCCTCACGGACTAAAACTGGGAGCTGGTTCCAGAGGAGAGGAGCCTGATGACTAAAGGATCTGCCTCCCATTCTACTTCTAGAACCTCTAGGAACCACCAGTAAACCTGCAGTCCAGTAATGAAGGGTTCTGTTAGGGAACATATGGAC
The DNA here is from genome assembly GCA_014839685.1 of Anableps anableps. Lineage (NCBI taxonomy): Eukaryota > Metazoa > Chordata > Actinopteri > Cyprinodontiformes > Anablepidae > Anableps > Anableps anableps. The sequence goes on from CM026083.1 coordinate 1,313,661, forward strand.
CAGTCAGATCTCTGATGGATGATGGAGTTGATAATTAAGGGCTTTATATGTGAGAAGGAGAATCTTAAATTCTGTTCTGGATTTAACAGGGAGCCAATGAAGGGAAGCTAAAATAGGAGAAATATGATTTCTCCTTTAATTTTCATCAGAACTCTTGCTGCAGCATTTTGGATCAGCTGAAGGATTTTAACTGCATTCTGTGGACTTCCTGATAGTAAAGAATTACAGTAGTCCAGCCTTGAAGTAACAAATGCATGGACTAGTTTTTCAGCATCACTCCTGGACAGGATGTTTCTAATTCTGGCAATATTCCAGAGATGAAGGAAGGAAATCCCAGAAACCTGTTTATTATGGGATATAAATGACATGTCCTGGTCAAAAATAACACAGAGGTTAATCTGTGGTCTTTACTTTATTACCAGATTCCAATTTAATTACATCCAGATCAGGTGAGTGATTGAGCAGGTTCTTTTTCAGAGGTTCTGGTCCAAAGACAATAACTTCTGTCTTCAACTTCAGTGTGTCTCTGTGTTGCCCTGAGATGGTGACCTGTCCAGGGTGTATCCCCTCTCTGGCACGATGACTGCTGGAGTTAGACACCAGTCAACAACCCCCCCCCCCCCCCGACCCAGTGAGAGCAAGTGGGTAAAGATGATGGATGGATGTATTCTGGAGCAAACAGTGGCCTGATAGTGATTATCTCTGGTTATGTAAAAAGTGCAGCCCAAGGATGCTTTTAATCCATTCAAGTCATTATTTTCATAACTCAAATGATATTGTTTTTCATAATCTGCTCAGAAATGTCACATCAACCAAAGAGAATATCACATTGTTATTTTGGAACTGCTGATGAACCATCATTTGATTCAGGTGTGTTGAAACAGGGAGAGAACTAAAACATGCAGGATGCCAGGCCCTTGCAGACTGACTTTGGACACCCCTGCCTTGGGAAATAGCTTATCCTTAGAGAAACAAACTCAATTTTCTTGTAACAATCTGACACTCTCATCCCTCCAATGTTCTTGACAAGTTTTTTTTTTCCTTTTTATTATTTGTCAAGGAGAGAATTTGCTGAACTGCTGGAGAAATATGGCTCCAATGGTAGTACAGGATCAACCCGCAACTCTCCCATTCAGCAAGGTAGGCTGACCATGATGTGGCCTTCTAGATCTTCAGCATGCATGCACACACACATACACACACACATATATATATATATATATATATATATATATATATATATATATATATATATATATATATATATATATATATATATAAAATTAAAAGCAGCAGATGTCTAACCAACGTGCTGGAAAACTAAACTCAGGGATATTTTGGTTGTTCAGCAAATTAAGTATTATTCTGTGCTCAGTGTCGCTCAGGCCTTAGAAATCCTGGACTGGATGGAACATTTCAGTGGAGGGGCAGAGCCTTGTACCACCCATTAACATACAACTTTGCTTTCAGCCCCTGTGTGAAGTCCATGTTTTTTTGCTCTTGGTATGAAACACACATATTTGTTCTCTTATTGTGAAGGAGGTCGCCTCTTGGATAGCACATCATCTGGTTCCTCGTCTCGATCTCAGAGTCCGTTGTTGCTAAGTCCTGCAAATTCTCAGAACATGTACAATGGCGGGCCCATGATGCGCTCCCTCAGGTAAGATTGTTTTTCCTTCATTTCTGCACCAGCATCAATCCAAGAAACACACTGTTGCTAAAGTGTCTGCTGTCAGTCCTGAGTTCATATGTGTTACAGATTGGATAAATGTTTTTCATTTGCCAGAGTTTTATTCAAAGTTTTATTCAGATGATTAGTGATTTAAAAAAAAAAAAAAAAAAAAATTCATGTACCATATGAAGAAGAAACAATAATCTGGTTGAGTTGATTCTTTACATGTGGTGAAAAGTGGTATTCTTACAATCCAAATGTACTTAAGTGGTCACCCTCTTCATTGTCAACTTAGTGACGTCTTGGGTCTAAATGCTATATTTTGTGATAATGTGGAGTTCAAAACACACCTCGGTGTTTGTTATGAACTGAAAAAATTTAATACCATGAATGTGGTGTATCATAAATGTCTCACTTTAACAGCGTTTGCATTTTGGAAAGGTTTCTGACAAAAAGGCAGAAGGATCTTCTTTGCAGTCATGGTAAAAGTTGGGTACTTGCTCTGAAACGCACTGTGGATGCCATGTTTGAATGTCTCCTTCTGTGTAGAAAACTATAGACTTGCTTTTTTATGCAACGGGGTAAATGGAGTAACTGGAGCTTTCAAAGTTAAGCTCAGGGATTTTTATTCACACTACAAACCAGAATTTGTGTTAATAAATCTAATTTCAGGAAACTGAGTGTGAGCAGCATCATAATGTAAGAAGTGTAAGAGAGACAATAGTATCTAATGATATTTCCACCTTTTGACAATATCCTGAGCCCAATAGGTGTATTATACAAGCCACCTATCATGACCCATAATAGTCACTGGAATGTGAAAAGAAAGATCTCTTCATTCGTCCTCTTCTGTTTAAATTGATCTCTGGGAAATGATGGAAATGATTGCTGATATACTACATTTCACCTGCTACTTCATTTAGGAGCCTACGGGATCAGTAAGCCTGTTTTATTCCAGATTCATTTGACTAATCAACAAAAACTAGAGTGTGAATCTTCTTAAACCTACAAATCTATGTAACTCAAGACATTTTTTCATTGTTCTAAAGTGTATTAATGTGTCTTATGTTCTCAGTCACCCAGGTGAAGGAGTAATTCAACTCATCTCTCTAGCACGATCCAGTAGTTTAGGGATTACGATCGGGGGAGGCTCCAACAGGCTTGATGGCCCAGCTGTGTTCATCCAGGAGGTGTTGTCTGGGGGAGACTGTCACAGGGTAAGAAATGAAAGTAACTACCACAAATACACAGCAACATTAATCTCCAGAAAAACTTTGATGTTTTTTGTCACTCATTTCAGAAAGTGAAACTCATAAAATCATTACATAAAGGAGTAAAATATTTCAAACCTGTGGTTCTTGTAATTTTGATGATTATGACTTACAGAGAGTGAAAACTATGAAAATACAAAATTTGGTATATCAGAAAATTAATATTACATCATATATATATATATATATATATATATATATATATATATATATATATATATATATATATATATATATATATATATATATATAAAAACAGAAATGTCAGGCTTCTGAAAAGTATGTTCATTTCTAGGCACTCAATATGTGTATATACACTGCTCACAAAATTAAAGGGAACACTAAAATAACACATCCTAGATCTCAATTAATTAAATATTCTCATTGAAAAACACAGTGGAATTGATTGAGAAGAAAATAGCACAAAAATTATTAAAGTAAACTATTACACAACGGAGATCTGGATTTGAATTCATACTCAATATGAAAGTGGAAAATAACATGACAGGCTGATTCACCGTCAATGAATATTCCTCAAGAAGAGTCTAAACGAGGCTCGGCAGCGTGTGTGGCCTCCATGTGCCTGTATAACCTCCCAACAACGCCTGGGCATGCTGTGGATCTCTTCCCAGACCTGGATTAGACCATCAGTTAGCTCCTGAACAGTCTGTGCTGCGACGTGCCGTTGGTGGATTGACCGAAACATGATGTCCCAGATGTGCTCAATTGGATTCAGGTCTGGGGAACGGACAGGCCAGGCCATAACATCAATGCCCTCATCATGCAGGAACTGCTGACACACTTCAGCCACATGAGGCCCAGCATTGTCCTGCATAAGAAGGAACCCAGGGCCCACTGCACCAGCATATGGTCTCACAATGGGTCTGAGGGTCTCACCCTGGTACCTTATGGCAGTCAGGGCACCTCTGGCTAGCACATGGAGGGCTGTGCGGTTATCCAAAGAAATGCCTCCCCACACCATGACTGACCCACCACCAAACCGGTCGTGCTGGAGGATGTTGCAGGCAGCATAACGTTCTCCACGGTGTCTCCAGACTCTGTCACGTCTGTCACATGTGCTCAGTGTGAACCTGCTTTCATCTGTGAAGACCTCGATTGACTTATGTCCACTATGACATAACAATAGGAGTAGGAAATGTCCTTTTCCTGGGAACTGTATAGAGGTGAATCCTCTATATGTTGGAAACTGGGAACGATAATGTCACAGAGCTCAGAAACTCTGGTGCCAGGGCAAGTAGGATTACACACACTAATCAAATGATCACAGGTCACCATGGAGAAAGCAGGGGTTTCAATGTCCACTATACAATCATCAAAAGTTGGGGGGGACGATCCAGGTAAGCAGCAGAGGAGGCAGAACAAAACCAGTACCTGTGAGGCAGTATTCAGGGTCCAGGTGCTTAAAGCAAGGGCCAGAGTCAGAATAACTAAAAGTTGACAGGGAGCAGACAGAGGCTGTGGTCAAGGAGGCAGAAAATAGGGCAGGTACACAATCAGGAACATGGACATTAAATAATATATTTATATTAATTTAAAAAAAAAAAAAAAAAACTTAAAGGGGATGCCATAAATAACAACAGACAAGCTCTCACTGAGAGCAGAGCAGGAGCCAATATTGGCTGCATCACAGGTGAGAGCCATTAGCAATCAACAGCCAGCAGGAGCAGAGGCAGAGGTGAGAGGAATGAGGTAATCAACAGGAAAGGGAGGGGCTGTGAGCAGAGAAGCTGCATGAATTATGGTGGGAAATAAAGAAATCATGACAGAAATATAGCAGCAGTCAACAAAAGTGGGTGAGTCATTTTACGTACAGTGACTCCATGTTTTACTCACTAGAGTTCTACACTACATCAATGATATGTGACACAGTCAGACTGTAGCTGCAATCAAAGTCTCACACAATTGAGATCCATTTTCTCTTTATTCCTTATTCTGCTAAATGCATTCTCACTTCTTAAGATTGCATTTCTCTTTATTATTATTCCGTCATCCGTTCGTTTTTGTGTGTTTATCTACTTTTGCATACTTCAACCAGTTTCAACACATCATATATGAAAACATTCAGCTTCTTCTGGAGAGTTCTGCTATGACTTTTGGTAATTTCAGCTATTATACTTTTTGAAATATTTAAGGTTTTATCCAAATTTCAACCTCATTGAAATGCACTGAAATTCTTCAGAATTCCACAAAATTCAGCAAAAACTTTGTGCTCTTTGACAGCTTACTACTTCTGCCTACTTCAACTTAGAAACTCCATTCAACTTTTAAACAAGTCACAACATTTTGAGCTATCTTCAAATGATTCAGCTTTTTGATATCTCTTGTGGTTTTTCTAAAATTGTGATTTAAGTTTTATGCAGATTTTTGGTCGTTTTCAGTTCTTTCATGTAATCCTGTGGTGGAAGTCTTTGTCATCAGTTGGTAGAGTGTGCACTCTAGTAACTGTCACTTTTTCAAGATTTAAAGCTTTTTCACAAACAAAATGCTGCAGTTCGTGCGTATTTTACTCTACAGAAATAATTTATGCATCACAGGTGTCTGCTTTAAGGACATTAGTGTCATTATCTTAGGCCTTTCGGTTTTCTTTCAAATACTTCTGGAGTGCAGGCATGTCACACGTTCTCCTGTTTCTTCCCTGTGTTTCTCTCATCTGCTCTGTTTAGATCTGTCTGTGTTCAGCTTTATTCTGGTCTTTTTGTCTTCAGATGTCTTCTGCTTTTTCTGTCTTCATCTTTCTTCTGTTTGTTCTGTCTTTAGATGTATTCTGCTCTTTCTGTCTTCTGGTCTTTTTGTCTTCTGCTCTCTCCCTCTTCAGATGTCTTCTGGTCTTTCTGTCTTCATCTATGTTCTGGTCTTTCTGTCTTCTGCTTTTTCTCTCTTCACAAGTCTTCTGCTCTTTCTTTCTTCTGGTCTTTTTGTTTTCAGATTTCTTCTGCTTTTTCTGTCTTCTGCTCTGTTTTCTCGTCTTTCTGTCTTCTACTTTTTTGTCTTCAGATGTCTTCTGCTCTGTCTAATCTTTCTGTCTTCATCTGCCTTATGATCTTTCTTTCTTCAGCTGTCTTCTGGTCTTTCTGATAGAAACGACATTAAATGTTTCTACAGTTATTTTGTTCTGTTCTATAATTGCTTTATCCTGTCATTTAAACTCTGATAAGAGTTACTCCAGGAGTAACTGAACAAAATCAGACGGAGCAGAATTAACCTTAAATGACCTTGCCAGCTGTCAGCTTCCTTTGACAGAGTTTCTCAAGGATGGTACTTACTTTGCTTTGGTTTAGTTCCTGGGGTGTCCCTGTGGACCGGTTTCTACAGTAGGTCACAGCTAAAACTTTTTTTACAAATTCAGATCTTGTTACTTGAGGCAGTTGATACAGTGGACTGGATATGCCAAGTGCATCCATTGAACCATGACTTTGGAACTATGACAGTAACTGGGTAAAGCATGACTGACATGGATGCATTGCAGCCATGAGGGAACACATTTTGTGCAAAGATTATTTCACCATTGTAGAAGGAGGAGACACTCAGGGAGAATAGGAGAGGAAAGATGGAGTACATGTGCAGACCTTTGCAGCTATTGCCTCAGATAAGTGTACATACTGCTGAGCAATGTTCAGGTCCAAGGCTGCTGATTCTGATCCTCTGTCTTGCTCCTTAAAATAGATATCTAGATTTAGGATATCAGCTCTTCTCATATGGTGGTGGTAGTCCAAACCTACTTACATCAAACACGCAGCCTAAGATTACATTGCTTCTTTACAACAAATTTAAATTTCATTTAGATCAAAGATGCTTATGGAACATCTTTTTTCCATACAAATAATATATCAATAAGTGCAGAGTTGCACAAGTTACTGAAACATAGTTATGCTCTATCTCCCAAATCCCATTCGGTACTGTATGAGTCCAGCGACAAGTCTTAAAAGTTTAGCTGAAATCCGACCTTCCAGACAGGAGTTACTGTCACTTCCAACCACTAAGACTGAGATTTTGCTGTTTGAGTGGCTTGATGTTTGTCTTTGTTCTGTTTTTAATAAAATATTAGGTTGTAAAGTGTGGCAAGGATGTCCTGTATGCTGTTTAACTTGTTATGCGTAGTTATCAAGCATTAGTGGATACCGTTTCTATCAGTTTATTTCTGTAAACAAAGAGTAAGAGTAAAAGCAAGTCAACCAGCAGCAAAACAGCTCACTTCCTGTTCAAGGGGGCGGGGCTTAGTGATGTCATCAAGTGATGATGATCATGTGATTGGGGCTGGTCTGTTATGACACACAGAAAGTTTCATTAGGCCACAACTTTGTATGTGGAAGTTATTCCACCTTCATGTTTTATGGCGACGGGTTCAGACTTTGAGGTTTGACCACGCCCACATGCTGCGATATCGCAAAAAGGTTTTGATAACTTTTTTCCTTCAATGCTTCAAGAGTCTGCACAGTGACTGAGAAGTCTCCATGTGAACAGCAGTAGGAGGAGGAGTTTGCTCAGATACAAAATGTGTAAAACACACAAAAGGGCGGGTTTGATCCAAAATGGCCAGCTTCCTGTTGGGTTTGGACCATGGCTCCAAGAGACATTTTTGTAGGTCCTGACATGATACACAAGTGTACAAAGTTTCATGATTGTCAGTCAAAGCATGGCTTGGGGCTGATTTTTTTTTTTTTTTTTTTTTTAAAGATTTCAATTTGGCACTGTAGAGGAATTAAGCCACGCATACCAAATATTGGGCATGTTTCCAGTAGGGGACTTGATTAAGAATGATCCTAAAGAGTTTTGTGCAGCTCAGCTTGAATTTGTGGAGTTTAGCGCCAACGGCGTGATTTCTGTCTTTGCCCAGCTGCCACAGACATGCCCTTTAAAGCAAGTGAGAACAACTTGCTTTCTGTTTTTTTTGACACAAGAGCATGTTGATTAGAACAGAGATTAGAGATGGAGCTTTCCAAGTAAAAAAAGTGACTTTCTGTTCTGGTGGTGTGGCTTGTATGACGTCAGGATATAACTACATAGGATCACTGAGCATCCAACATGGATGACTCATACCAAGTTTGGTGCAAATTGATCTTTTTATGTGAAAGTTTTATAGCAGTTCTAAATTCAAGGTGACTAGGCCAACTTTGAGGCCCGGACCCACCCCTTTAACATGCTCAAACTCAAGATTTTGATAACTTTTAATCCTCAGTGCCTTAAGGGTTTAGTGACCAAGTTTGAAGCTGATAGCTCCAAATCTCTAGGAGGAGTTAATTAAAGTTCGACATGTATGAAAATTAAAAAATGTTCAAAATTGACACTTTGACCCAAAATGGCCAACTTCCTGTTGGGTTTAGGGCATACCTCCAAGAGACTTTTTTTTTCCTTTTTTCCTTGCTTTAGGGGAATCTATCTATGTACCAAGTTTCAGCTCTCTAGAATTTACCAGTTGGTCTAGCTCACGTTAGGGGCCGCTGTAGAGTCGTCTGGCTGCGCCCACTTTTAATTCCATTAAAATACTAAAATTTCAGTTGGGGGACAATTTTGGGTGAAGTTTGGTGAGTTTTCATATATGTTTAGTCCTCCAAATTAGCACCTCATATGTGTCGAAAATCATAATAATAACAATAAACAATTCAATTACAATAGGCCTTCACAGCGCTTTCGCTGCTCAGGCCAAATAATAATAATAATAATAATAATAATAATAATAATAACCATTACAATCACAATAGGCCTTTGCAGCGCTTTGCTGCTTGGGCTTAATTAAAGCTGCAAGCAGCATTGGCAGCCCTCCCTTTCAACACTTCAGGTGAGGAACAAGCTATGAAAGAACAAGGTGCAAAAGGCTGCTGGTATAGATGGCATCAGATCCAGACTCCTGAGGTGCTGCACAGATCAACTGTGAGGCATTGTGGGATTTATGTTCAGCCTGAGCCTGAAGCTAGTGAAAGTACCACAAGTGTGGAAGACCTCTCATGTGGTACTGGTACCAAAGACCAAACATCCAAAGGATCTCAGCAGCTACTGACCTGATGAAGACCCTCGAGAGGCTGGTCCACAACCATCTTCACCCACTGGAGAGGTCTTCATTGGATCCACTGCAGTTCACCTACCAGCCTGATATCAGGGTGGATGACGCCATCATCTGCCTCCTGCACCGACCTCTGACCCACATGGAGAAGCCTGGAAGCTCTGTGAGGATCATGCTCTTTGATTTCACCAGTGCCTTTAACACCACCCACCCAGGACTGCTTAGGGACAAGCTGGAGCTGTCAGGAGTGGACCACCACATGTCCCAGTGGATACTGGACTATCTCACTGGCCACCCACAATATAAAAAATATATATAAAATAATTATATAAAACATAAGTTAAGTTCTTTTTATTGTATATTTTAGTCAAATATCTATCTTTTGTTTAAAACAAGAAAGACATTATCTGTAGGTGTTTGGACTTTCAGTTTCATTTGTGTTTGTTTTGATCATTTTCTTGTTTATTTTGCTTGGATCTTGCTATTGATATATAAATATATGTATATATTTTTCTCTTCCTGCTCTTGCCAGAGGCAAATGCTTGTTTTCTTTCTCCTGCACCCTCCCTGGCTCCCTGGCTTCAGCTTTCTGTGTCCTGTCTTGTTAATCTTTATTTAGGAGCCTCTCTTTGCATATCTTATGAATTGCAAATCATGGCTTTGGTCAGCTGGTCTCTCAATGCAAATGATCAAATTTTATCAGCAAGAAGACTGGGTAAAGGGGAATCCTCTTGTCCCAACGAGACATTTTTCTCCGGGTACACAATGGACTCCTGGAAGAAGTGGAGGATTGTGTGTCTTTCAATATTGTCAGTCGAGGATGTTGAAGACGTGTACACAATTGGATTTTTAAAAACAGGATTCCTGCTTTTTGGACTTGGTGGTTACCTGGCATATCAAGAAATTCGAAAAACATCAGAAGCTGTTCTGGTGTTCTGGCAATTGTGAAGCTACTCAGAATGTGTGAAGGAATCTGCAGAGCGATCAACACTCAGACTGAGATGCTATGTGAGCAGAATCGGAAACTGGATGTGATCCTTGCACAGCATCGCGGGCTGGTTGCAGTTCCTGGACTTATAAGTGAAAGGGGATGAATCTTGGAGAAGATGTATGCTTGGATTTGGCAGAATTGACCACAAATTTGGCTGTTTGAACTTGCCGTTGAGTACCAGTGAGACTTTAAGGGCAAGAGAAAATTAACAGAGTCAGCCTGACCCAAAACAATCGTTATCTCAGTCTGGCTCCACTGGGTCGGCCTTGGAAGGCTGGCCATCTCAATTTCTCCTCAATGTTGTATGAACAAGATGCTCTGCTCCCTCTCCCCTTCCCTTCTCCCATGACATCTGTGCACCTGGCTCAGAACTGAACAAGGCCTCTTGATAAATGCTCCATCACTATCAAGGACAATGACTTCTGGGATAGTGTTTCATGAACTTACTTACAAACGCACAAGTGCTCATAGAGATAACCCCACCCACCCACACAACTCACCGCCTCCGCTGGCTCCCCTCATACTGCCACCCGTACCCATTTCACATATTTTTGTATATTGTCTGTTGTCTGTATGTTGCTTTTTGTGCTGAGATTTTTTGCAATCTCAAACTGTATCCTGTCAAGGATAAAGCGTGAAATATGATTTTTTTTTTTTTTTTTTTTTTTTTTTTTTTTTTTTTTTTTTTTTTTTTTTTTTAATCCTCCACTTACCTAATGTGGTCTTTTTTTTTCCTCATTTCATTAAAGGGCAGCGCCTCTCTGTGACAGCTGCAGCCTCAGACACCTGTCTACCCATGTCCTATATTGTTTGTTTTTTTTTTTTGTTCTCTTGGATTGGCTGTACTGAAATGTAATTTCCCCCTGGGGGACTAATGAAGGTATTCTGATTTTAGTTTATTTCTTTTGTTAGTTCATTTATTCTCATGGATTGTGTTTTGGAGTTGTTTCTGTAGCTCTGTTCTCTCTGTTCTTTATGCTAGTTTCAGGGGGTTTTCCTTTTATCTGTGGCTTCCCTGTGTCTCAGCTTTGTTTCTTCTCCCTTCCTCAGCTTCCTTCTGATTAGTCCCTCTGGTTCCTATGCCACCCTCTCCTTTCCCTAAGTGTATTTAGGCTCTCTGGTTTACATTGTTCCCCTCTGGCTCCTCTGTTATTCTTGTCATTCCGTTGCACTCCATTTATCTTTGATGTTTTCTGTACTCATTGTAAGTTTCCTAGTTTTCTTTTTTTTAATAATTATTATTAATGTCTCTTTCATCTGTAAGCTTTCAGCTCTTGGGTCTTCCTTACAATCAAACATTACAATGACAAAATTTAGATGGCCTCTGTTGACTCTGGAAGAGGAAGACTGAGTTAGATTTTTGGTATGATATAAAAAAATTTCCCCAGGCGTTTTCAAGTGTTAAGTACAGACTTGAAATTATTTGGTCACGTAGCCAGTGGAGGGAAGACTCCAACACCTGTCTTTGCTGTCAGGGTTTATTTTTGACCTGGAACAGTGAACGAAAGTTTCATCAACCTGAGAGATTTAAACTCAGATAATTCATGCCTAAGTCTCTGGCTTTAATGAGCTCATGAAATCTGGGGAGCAAACTATATCAGGAAACAAAGCTTGTTCAACCTGCTGTGTCCTCAACATATTTAAGTTTGTTATGAAAAAGAGAAACAAGGGTGATGGTAGGAACATATGGTCTCACTAAATAAAGCTTTTTTAATTTGCTCTATTTCTTGTCTTACATTTTCATGTCAAGTCAAGTTTATTTGTATAGCATATTTTAGCAGCAAGGCAGTTCAATGTGCGTCATTAAAAACATCAAGCAAGAACACATCAAAGTCATCGAGCAAATATGCATAAAAAATATTGATCAATGTTCCATTTACTACTAATCAAAGGCAACTCTAAACAGGTGGAGTTTTAGCCTTGATTTAAAGGAACTCAGTGTTTTGGGTGTTTTGCAGTTTCTGGGTGTTTGTTCCAGATTTGTGGAGCATAGAAACTGAATGCTGCTTCTCCATGTTTGGTTCTGGTTCTGGGGATGCAGAGCAGACCAGAACCAGAAGACCCGAGTGGTCTGGAAGGTTGATACAATGACAACAGGTGTTCAATGTATTTTGGTGCTAAGCCAATCAGTGAGTTATAAACTAACAGAAGTATTTTTTTAAAGTCTATTCTCTGAGCTACAGGGAGCCAGTGGAAGGACTTTAGAACTGCAGTGATGTGCTCTATCTTCCTGGTTTTAGTGAGAATGCGAGCAGCAGTGTTCTGGATCAGCTGTAGCTGTCTGGTTGACTTTTTAGGCAGACCTGTGAAGACTCCTCTCTACAAAAGGAGAAAATGGCAGTAATTTCTTATGAAGAAAGTAGTCTGTGATTCTGTAACTGTCAAACTGACATTAAATAGAGCACATCAACAACCATGTATTAGAAGATCAACATAACCGTCATGGAGTGTGAGTTTGAGGCAGTACCAAAATTCAAACAGAAACTTGGGAGAACTATAGTGAAGGTACTGTAAGAAATTAATTGAAAACAACTAACAATACCAAGGAGTCAAGGAAAGAGAACAACAGACCTAACAGAGACTGGGAACAATGGAGCAAATGGAAGAATCCAGCAGTGAGTGACTGAGAATGAGGAGCTTATATACTCAAGAGCTTGACAGAGAACATACACTGAAGTCTGGTTGTAAGGTGTCAAAAAGTGAAAAATTCAAATATGTTAGCCACTGTAGTTTAAGAAAGGAGGACTCCTGCATGTATGAGGAAATCCCAATCTTCACCTTTTTAATCTGGGGGTGTCTGTTTTTTTTTTTTTTTTTTTTTTTTTTTTTTTTTTTTTTTTTTTATGCTTAGCTTAGATCTCATTAGTTCACTCTGTTGTTTTCTTCTTAGTTTATTCCTATATATTTAATCCTTTTACTTTTGTGTAGGAGTCTTTACTTTTCCTTTAACTCCTCTTTAGCTCCCTTCATGTTCATTTACCTCCTTTCCTCAGCCATCCTGCCTGATCTCCCTTCACAGCTGCACCCTGTTTCTAATCAGCAGGTGGCAAATCAGCCCCAAACACCCCCAGGATATGACCGTAAGATTAAAAGGTGAAGCTTCCTATTACATCAAGGAATCCTCCTTATTTCTTAAACTACAGTGGCAAACATATTTGAATTTTTCACATTTTGACACCTTACAACCAGAGTTCAATGTATGTTATTTGGATTCTATGTAATAGACCAACACAAAGGTGCATATAATGTGAAAGTTTTTATGTGTGTGACTCTTTTGGGGTGATAGTGGCAAAGGTGGGAGGAGTTCTCCCCATAATTGGTAGGTTGCTGGTTCAAGAACCGTTCCATCTATCTCCATCGTTGTGTTCTTGGGCAAGATGCTTCATCCACCTTGCCTACTGGTGGTGGTCAGAGGGCCTGGTGGCACCAGTGCACCAGGATTTGATAAAGCGCTATATAAGTTAATTAGTGGCTTGATGAATTAATTAGTGGCGTAGTTGGTAGCACTGTTTTCTTGCAGCAAGAAGGTCCTGGGTTTCCAGCCTGGGGTCTTTCTGCAAGGAATTTGCATGTTCTCCTTGTGCATGCATGGATTCTCTCTGGGTACTCTGGCTTCCTCCCACAGTCCAAAAACATGACTGTTAGTTTAGTTGGTCTCTGAATTCTCCTTAGGTGTGTGTGCATGCATGGTTGTTTGTCCTGTCTGTTTCTGTGTTGCCCTGCGATGGACTGGTGACCTGTTGAGGGTGTGCTCCGCCTCTCACCCAATGACCACTGAAGATGGGCACCAGCCCCTTCGCTACCCTGCAAGAATAAGCATAATGGATAATGGATGGATAGAGTTAATTAGTTGATTTGGGTGTGACGGTATGAGTTTCCAATATTACATTTTTCACAATATTTAAACTTTCATTCTCTGTAAGCTATAATAATCAGAATTACAGGAAATACCAATTTGAAGTATTTCACTCTGTGTAAAATATACAAGTTTCATTTTATGAAATGAGTGACAAAAAAACCAAACCTTTTCACAATCTTATTTTTGGAGATGAATCTGTATTGTCACCATCAACAGTTGAATGCTTAGACAGCAAAATCAGAATCATGGACGTGTGCCCCGTGTGGCCGGCACCCATCTGCCTCTTTCTGTGAAGTTTCCTCCTCAAACCATCTGGAAAGGTTAAATATCAGCAGGTCTTGTTGCTCTGACTCTATAAAATATAACAGAACGTTTTTAAAAAAAACCCACTTTCAAACTTTGCTTGTTTGCTTCTTTATGTCTTGATCCCATAACTTTTTCCCTAATTAAGGTAGACAGCACATTATAATAAGGGCAATGACTGTGGCTAAGACTGAAGCAATCCCAAGCACTTATAGGATTTGCACATATCACCCACTTTCTGCAGCCTCCCGTTCTTCTCTCATGTTGATCCCATCCTCCTTGCCTCTCTGTCCACCCACTCTGTCAAATGTGGGCAATATGACAAGGAAGAGGGAGGAGAATAAAGGGGGAGAGAGAGTGTGTACAGGGATCTGTATATATGAGTATATATGCATTAAAGGTGTTTCTAAGCAGATGTTTGCATATATTATAAGAGGTTTTGTGGAATTCAAAATACAGAGTCAGAGAATTTGTTGTTTTGTTTTTTTTTAATGGACACAAAGACGAAAAGAAAAAAAAGGAGGGGGGAGGAAAGAGAGAAAGATGGAGGAAAGGTTTAAAGAGAAAAAAGGAGATAGAAGTAGAGGAGAGAAAAATAGCATAGAGATAAAACAAGTCAACACCCTTGAAGTCTGCCTCAGGACCTGCAGAAAGAGAAAACAAAAAACAGAATCCACAACAACAAACATCATGTGCATATCTAATCATAACAGTTATAACTTCAGTGGAAAGTACACAATATAAAGTAGTGCAAGATGTGTTTAGTGCCAACCACAGCCCGACTGAGAATATATCTAACAAACACCTAAATCTAGACACGTGTGTGTGTGTGTGTGTGTGTGTCCATGTATGTGTGAGTCTGCTTGTTTCTCCCTAAGAATATTTGATAGTAGATGTGGGGGCCCACAGATCCACCCCACATGACATGCGGACAATACAAGGAAGACCAGAGCCACAGACACCCAGTGGCACCCCAGCACAGAGCGCCAGGAACCCCCCACAGGAACAACCAGACCCCTCTCCCCAGAGAGCAGCAGAGATGAGGCCCAGGTGAGCCCCGGCAGCCACAATGCAGAAGCCCTAAGGGGCCGCAGCACGGGCCCACAGGCCCTGCCAGCAACCCACTACGCCAGAACAGATCCAGCCATGGACAAAGAGCCCCGAGGGTGAAATCCTCCCCCCCCCCCCCAGCAGAGGCCGAGCCAGGCCAGGACACCCAGGCCCCAGCAGGCAGCCCCACCAGGGTGAGCCGGCACCCAGCCCCAGACACCAAGAGCCACCGACACACCGGCAGGCAGAGGCACCCGACACCGGAGGGGAGTGTGACGGGGGGAAATAGGCCCCATATTTTTAGCGGGGGACCCAAGATGATCCAAGAGACTGGGCAGCCCAGAACCCAACTTGACAGATAAACAGCCATACCCAAACACAATCACACAATCCATCCACATGCTCACATACAGACATTCACATCCACTCACCCAACATAAAAAAAAAAATGTTATACACCCTCTTTCACTCCCCATACAGACTCTTTGCTCCCAGGTCTAGGTAACATCCCCCTGAAGAGACAACCTTTCCCCAGACCCAGGAGATGGTCCCCTTCTCTCTGGAGTGGAGAAGAGCAGACAGCCCAACCCTCTGCAGCAGCAGCAGCAAAGTAGCCCGTAAGCCAGACACCACCCAAACAACCCCAGCCCTGAAAAGCCAATCAGAACACACCACCACAGCATGAGCCCAGCACTCCGCCCCCATCTCAGGTGCACCCGCCCCATCCCGCCCCCCACCACACAGGATGCCGCAACAACAAGGCAGCAGCCCTTCACGACACCACTCCAGCCCTGCACGCAAATGCAAACAAGCAGACGCCACCGAGTCACACAACCACACTGAACCCCCCCCTGACCAACACTAGGACAGGATCAACTTCCCTGCCAAGCATCCCTGGCAAGAGGCCCACACCCAAGCCAGCAGCCCCCACCATGCCCCCTCAACCATTTAAATGAATCCTCGTCACCATCCCTGCACCTTCAGCCCAGGGACAACCATCACCAAGCCCAGCCCGATCGCCACCACCAAGCCAACCAAAATCTCGGTGGCCTCAGAAAAAGGATGCAACCCCTTCACAGCCCACTCTAAAAGCCTCTGCAGTACTCCCAACCAGCAGGGCCAACATCCCCCCCCGACGGAGCAACAAGTAGAGCAGGAAACCAGGGAGCCCAAGAGAATTTGTTCTTCAGGCAACACCTTAGGGTAAGGGTCTGTTCCATGAGATCACCCAATTTACTTCTGAAAACCTTTCCCTCCAGATAAGTCTGTTTATAGAACATTTCTTGACAATTGTGTTTAAATTCCTTTGTGTCCAACTCTCTGGATATGAGAACATTCGCACCAAAGCTGAAAGGATGTGGGACATCCACAGTTACTCCATCACGACGCTGACACACCTTTGTGTGTGTACGCCAGCCCAATGGTACCTTGCATCTATTAATACTATTTTTAGTTCAGCTGAATAACCATGTTTCACTCAAACAGTTTTCTCTACAGCCTCCTAGGGGGGGTGACAATCCACTGGCTTTTACACTGTCACAACAGGAGATGAAGAAAAGAGCTGAAAATAAGGAATGAAGTGATTTCTCACCAGAATATTAGTGCAGTTTTTGCATCCTTGATGTCTTAGAGATAAATTATCCACACTGAGAAAACAGAAGATCTCTCTTCACTGGATTTCTTAAAAAAAGAAAAAAAAAAGTTTTATTGTTTTACTTCTGCAGCTCCTGATCTGAAACACTAATTTTATCTGCTGTGGGTTTGGGACCATCCCCTGGTACTATTGTTTTTTTTTTTGCCACAGCTAGTCCTGGGGCACTCTTGCCCCAGAACAGCTGTGGCTACTATACAGTAGCTCACCACCACTGGTGAGTGAATGTGTGCGTGAATAGGTGAATGACTGGATGTAGTGTAAAACACTTTGGGTCCTCTGGACTTTATAAAATGTTATTCAAGTACAGGCCATTTACCATTTATTTGAACTGCAGAACTTCCCTGCAAAACAAGAGAAATGTGTTTGTGTGTTCATTAGTGAGTAACGTAAACTTTGGTCTAAATCACGGGTCTCAAACTGCATTCCTCAAGGGCTGGTGTCCTGCAACCTTTAGATGTCTCTCTGCTTCAGAACATAGAATTTTCTGAACCAGAAAATAGAATGTGCAACGAGGAGGCTTGGGCTTCTGAAGACAGTAATGTCTGGAAGAGAGGGTGGAGATTAGAAAAGGCGAGGACTGATTTTACATGAAGCTTGATAGCAGAGATGAAACAGTAGGTCCTCCTTCTTCTTGTGTACATGTATGTATATATTTATGTATGCACATAAATGTAAGAAAAGTGGATTTTATTACTTAAAGAAGGGAGTAATATAAACATATCAACATATCATTGAATATGAGAAAGACCAGACTTTGTCTTATTAACTTTATTCAAAGACATACAGCGTTTGAAGTCTCTGTCACTGAACAAGTCACAGAAACAGAGCCCTGAACAGAATCAGACAGATATTTATACTGGTACATGGGTGTCATCTTATCTTTAAAGGAGAAGGAAGAAAAGCCCTCCACCCTAAATAGGGTGAGATGTCTCCTAAGGTATTTATGAGTACCCCGCTGTGAAACATCACTTTGGTCACGCAGCACTACTCCCAGAGACATTTTGAGAGAAGATCTCCTAGCAATAAGACTGGAATGTGTTCCCCCTAAACAACTAAAACACAGGGGTCACAGAATGAGTGGGGTTAACAAAATCAGAGCACTTTGTTAAGACCAAAGAATGGGCGTACCAGAATTTTTTCCATTACAACACACTCTTATACAAACACTGCTCGTCCTTTCTTATCCCCCTAGTCCTTACGAAGTGTTTTTGTTATTCATTGTAGTTTGCTGTCTGTAACTGTACTGTAAAAGGAATAAACTGGAGAAAGGAAACAAATCATAGGTAGGTGTAGGCTTTATAAATCTATAACTTGGAGGGAAAACGGTCTATGGCTTGACTCTACCCAGAAAGGTTAATCATCAGGTGATGAGGGAATCATCAAGCAGTTCCTTTAAAGGGGCAGTATTTTGTATTTTTCAGAAACATAATGCCATTTTATAGTTCAATGAAGTAAGTATGTTACATTCAGTTGTTATGAAAATGTTATATATAAAACAAAGATAACTTTAAAAAAATTGACTTTGCATCCTAGCCATATGATTCCTTGAAATTGGCCTCTGTCTCTTTAAGTTCCTGCTCTTTCTGACACTCCACCTTCAGCACGTCATCACAACAGCGTTTCTCCATTATGCCGTTTACAACAGTTGTTAGGAGCATTGGACTGAGAAGTAGTTCCTATGACGAGCTCAGCAGACGCGTAGTTCCACCAGGTGTTTGCTAATTGCTGCTGCCGCTAGTCTGGAGGAGCTGAGTGGGGAAGGGAAAAAAACAGCAGGTGGTGATATAATTGCATCCAGGTGTAGCAACCAGTGCAGACTGACCTTTACCCTACCCCAGTGGTCTCAAACTACATTCCTCGAGGGCCAGAGTCCTGCAACTTTTAGATGTCACTTGTCCTGCACATTTGAATTGCATAGTGAAACTGCCTCATTAGTATGGACTCAAGCACGAGAGAGCTCTGCTAATGAGTTCATATTGGAGCCAGGTGTGCTGAAGCAAAGAGACATCTAAAAGTTGCAGGACTCTGGCCCTCAAATAATGCAGTTTGAGACTACTCCCCTAACCCAAAATCAGTACTTCTTCTTATGGGGCCAGGTCCCATAAGGAGCAGTGGGTCCTCATAATGTAGTAGTTGTTGGAAAAATAGGCCTTACAAGGTAGTTTGTTACTGATCAGATAAAAATGAAAAATGTCACAAGAAATTTATTTTCCCCTTTTTAATTTCAGAACAAGTTTTTTGTGGTCCACAACTCTTTTCAAATAGATTATTTTTGGCCTTACCACAAAACGCTGGGTTACCACTGGTTTACAGCAAAGCATATTCATAGGTTAGAATGGTATAGTCAAAGTCCAGACTTAATTCACTGCACACCCATTTAATTTTAAAAACCATGTAACATTTTCCTTCTGTTTCACAATTATGTACTACTCCGTGTTGCTCTGGCTCATAAAATCCCAATGGAATTCACAACAGTTTGTCTTTGAAAGGTTGATAGCTCCACTAGACTCCCATTGTTTGGTTCAGTTTGATTTTAAATGAGTTTTGGGCACTTTAAAGAGGTAAAGAATAAGTTGAATTCAAATACTAATTAACTCTAATCAGAAACTGCCCATACTGAAGATCTCCAAGCTCCAAATTAATTAAATTACTAACTACTTGACAACAATGACAAGACAAAGGAACGCTTACCTTTTCAGTTTACCATGTGTTTTCTGTAGCACCCTGCAGTGCCGGTCTATGCACTGTTAAAACTATTTGGAAATCTAGTTGAACAGAATCAGCCATCAAAGGAAAAGAGTTTTGTGATTAACCACCACCCCACTGGATTTAAAGATTCCATGTCTTTGTGCAGGATGGTCGCCTGAGGCCGGGAGATCAGCTCATTGCCATCAACAAGGAATCTTTGATTGGAGTAACTCATGAGGAGGCGAAAGGCATGCTGAACAAAGTTAAATACAGGTGGGTTTGGAGAATGGTCCTTGTTAACTGAAAGCAGTGAAGTGGACATTATTCTCTGTGACCACTGAGGTTTAAAACTGCTCAGTCCTTATTCCTGACTGTTTCCAGTGGAGTTTTTTTCCTTTTTTTTTTTTTTTTTGGACTGAACTATAAATTATTTAAGCAGAAATAGACATCAAAGTGAACAAATAAAGAATACTTGTAGTAACTGCAGCTGGCAAACACAAAATAGAGATCAAAATATTCTTATTGAAGGAGTGCGTTTACGTGTAAATTCAGTCATTACAATTGTATGTGCTTTTGTGCTAATAATGTTTACTTTTATGTTTGCAGTCACTCTTGCACCTTTTAATAACTTTTTTTTTTGTCTGTAGCCAAGACGATATGGTGGAAATAGCCTTCATCCCAGGAAAAGGTCTTTTTCCAAGCAGCACGTCACTCCACAACGGAGTTCAGCGAGCCACAGGCAACAGCAATAACTCTGGACGCTTAAAAGTTCACATTAGATCACCTGAGGTCAGCTTCATGACATGTTACTGTTCTGTTGGGGTATTACCATATAACATTATGTTTTGTTACTTTTGCAAGAACAGTAGGTATGTAAAAGTGGAAATGTTTTTAGTGAAACAAAATTGCTTGTGGTGGTTTTTTTGTATCATTTCCCAGGATCCAGCAAATGGGGATTCCAGAATCTTAGTTTTAGTGGTGATCTGGGTAATAGAACAGAAATATCCTTTCTTGTCACACAGTGGGGAAATTCAGTTGTAACGGCAAAAAAGTGAAAGGACATTTAGGTATGTACTCTCACACAAAGATAAAAGTATTTAAAAATATAAAAAACAAAATTAAAAATAACATGCTGTACATAAGGGCAAGATTATACCGTAAAATACTGTGAAGTTATCAAAAATAGCGTACTCCGATCCAAAGGAATGTGCAACTGAGTAAGATATTTTTAAAAAATGTACAAAATGTGCATGTGTATTTGTGTATTAAAGACACCAGACTATTTAAAATATATGAAAATAAAAATGGCATAAACCACAGAGATGTGCTAATACCAGTAGAAATGTTATTTAGAATTAGTAAAACTGCAAATACCAGTAGGAAACACTTACTGAGTTTGTTGGGAGCAGTAATGGTTGTAGAGTCGAACAGCTGCTGGGAGTAAGGACCTCCTATATCGCTCCTTTGTGCACCTAGGATGCAGCAGCCTGTCACTGAAGAAGCTGAAGAAGCTGTGCAGTTCAGCAGCAGCTGGAGTAAAATGAGTAAATGGTTAAAGAATGTTTAGCCCTGTTTTAAGAAATGGTGTACCTTACCAACTGAACTAACATGGTTCCTGATTTCTTAATTTCATTGAATAAGACTGGTGTTTCTCAAACTTAGCATGCATAAATGTAATGGTTAACAATCATGAACATGTTCTAAGTAGTGATGGACAACTCTAATTAAGCCCAAGCAGCAGAAGCGCTGTGAAGGCCTATTGTAATTGCAGTATTTCTTCTTCTTCTGATTCTTCTTCTTCTTCTTCTTCTTCTTCTGATTCTTCTTCTTCTTCTGATTATTATGATTCTCGACACATTTGAGGTGCTAATTTGGAGGACTAAACATATATGAAAACTCACCAAACTTCACCCAAAATTGTCCCCCAACTGAAATTTTAGTATTTTAATGGAATCAAAAGAGGGCATGGCCAAGCAACTCCACAGCACCCCCTAACGTGAGCTAGACCAACTGGTAAATCTTAGAGAGCTGAAACTTGGTACATAGATAGATTCCCCTAAAGCAGGGAAAAAAGTCTCTTGGAGGTATGCCCTAAACCCAACAGGAAGTCAGCCGTTTTGGGTCAAAGTGTCAATTTTGGCCGTTTTTCAATTTTCATACATGTCGAACTTTAACGAACTCCTCCTAAAGATTTGGAGCTATCAACTTCAAACTTGGTCACTATATCCTTAAGGCACTGAGGATTAAAAGTTATCAAAATCTTGAGCTTTTGAGTATTTAAAGGGCCTAAAAGTTGACCTATTCGCCATTAATTTCGAACAGCTATAACTTTCACAGTAAAAGATCAATCTGCACCAAACTTGGTGGATTGACATCTATGTTGGTTGGATTGTCATCTATGTTGGATGCCCAATAGTCATTGGGCATCTGCTGTCAGCATATGATCATTATGTGGTCATATGCTGATGTCATCTAAGCCACAACCCCTCAGAACAGAAAGTCAATTTTTTTACTTGAAAAGCTCCATCTCTTACCCGTTTAATCTAATCAAACATGACCTTGTGTCAAAAGACAGAAAACAAGTTGTTCTCACTTGCTTTAACACACCAAGAATTTTCAGTTCAGTGTGTGTCTGTGGAAGACAGACATCACGCCGTTGCAATATGTTTGGCTCTAAATTCCACAAATTCAAATGGAGCTGCACAAAACTCAGGATTGATCTTAATCAAGCCCCCTACTGGAATCCTGCCCAATATTTGGTGGGTGTGGTCTAATTCCTCTACAGTGGCAAATTTAAATCTTTAAAAAAATCAGCCCCAAGCCATGCTTTCACTGACAATCATGAAACCTGGTACACGTGTATCATGTCATGACCTACAAAAAAAGTCTCTTGGAGCCATGGTCCAAACCCAACAGGAAGCTGGCTATTTTGGATCAAATTTGTAATTTTGCTCACACCGGTGGACAAGTTTGGTACTGCAGTTTTCCTATTCTTAAAAACAATAAATTGGCTATTTGGAGGACAAAACATATTCAAAAAGTCACCAAACTCTACCCAAAATTGTCACCCGCGAGAACTTAAATGATTTTAATGGAACTGAAAGTGGGTGGGGCCAAACTGCTCTACAGCGCTCCCTAATGTGAGATAGGACAAACCGTACATCGTAGGCTATGAATGATTTGGCTATAATTGCTTATGGCAATTATTAATAAAATAGTAATTTAGATCAAAAATTACCAAGTCGGGGCACCATCTTTCTCTGCAAAGAGAAAGAAAATATGTATATTATAGCCAAAAGTTCAGTCTCAGTTATTATTTATCATACCTGGCTGATAAGGTCTAGGTTTTAAAATAATAGACGAAGGCATAAGTCCAGCACTGGCGTTATCTGAACAGCAATATTCTACACGTGTGTTGAATAAACACAGACAACTTCTCTCACATATACAAAAGTTTATTATTCACAAAATGCTTGAACTTCACAGTTAAGACATTTCATTTAACAAACTCACCACACAAGTAACATGCATGGGTAAAACTACTAAGAGAAAGATAAAAAGGATGAAACTAAACTACTAGAAATAAAAGAACATTAAAAATAGATACAAATAGAATCAAAGAAATGGTGTAGTGATGTCATAGTTCCATGTAAATTATGAATATTGAGAACCCAGATTTGTTCCATAAGGAAAGCGGAATGTATTAATTAAAACTAATTAAGGTTTGATTACACCAAAATATGCTGTTTATTCTTCATGCAGCTACACCAGAAAACGTGCAATAATAAAACATTATTTTGAGAAAGTAATGTCTTATTAAAAACCTGACAAATAGAAATCATTAACCCTTTTGGAAAGTTTGATTCTTAATTTATCAGTTCACATATTGATAATAAGGTTGGTATATGATTGCAGAACGGGAGCATTTTGCTACTGACAAAATTACATCTTAAATGGACTGAAATAATCAGATCTTTTCCTGTTTAAACTCTCATTTAGATCCAAAACACCGTAAATAACCATGTTAACCAGTCATAAACGTTGTCAATCCACCACGGTGAACTATGCTGGAAGAAAAGTTATTTTTTGGAATGAGAAGCCCTAAAATGTCTTAACATCTAGCACTACATACCATAGCTTGAATGAAAACACAGGTAAACATGGTGAACACACGTTGCATGAATGAAAATGATCCTTTATGGTTCAACACCCTTATGAAACAATAATAAAGAATACTTAAAGTGAATATCCTCACCTATTATTACTGCCCAAGTACCACACCTTCTGTGAACACAGTCCGATGGATGGCGAGATGAGCTTCGGATGTTGGAGACAGTGAGTGGACAGCTGGCAGCATGTTGTTGGTTAGCGCACTTTAGGTGCTGGCTACCAGCTAATAGCTTCCAGTTCAGGTTAGCATGGGGCGCTCAGCAATGGTAAACATCCTCACAGCCTTGCGTCTTCGGGACGGCTGGAGAGCTGTTCAGGAGTTGGGTTACCTTTAGAGGGTGGCAGGGAAAAAGGGCAGTGGTCCAGAATCTCCTCCTCAGCTCTGGATCATCCTCAGCTGCCATGTTTATCCATTGGCGCAGGGGAAGGGGAGCCAGTGTCGGTAGTGGGTGAATCTGTAAATACAAGGTTTTTTTCTGCAGAAACTCTCATAATGGACCAGATTAAGGTTTATTCCTCCAGACAATCAGTGCAATACAGTTCACCTACATAGTTTTTGGTCTAAAAATCCTGCAGTTCTAGGAGCAGGTCACTGCCTGGAGAGAAGTGGGGAGTCTTCCCCATGCTGCTCTTAAGAGCAGCCGGTCCAGAAGAGGGAAGGCGCAGAAGAGAGCAAATTCCAGTTTGGGCTGGGGGTTTAAAGGAGCCTGCGACATCAGAGTTTCCTCCCGAAGCACTTCCTTTTCTGGCCAAGCAGTTATTCCAAAATAAAAGTTGAATCAATAGTCATACTAGCTTTGAGACCATTTCAGTCCTTCATGGCTTGATGTCCAACACACATTTATTTCTTGTTGTTGTGATTTTGTAATTGTATTGTTTTTAGTTTGGTGATGTGGTGCAGTCTCAGCTCAGTTTGTGAAACACATAAACAAGTGACATCAGTACATAGTGATGGTTATCAGTTCCACACTATTTCCTGAATGTGCTCACCTAGACCAAACACATTGTCAGCACCAACATCAGGCGGTACAAACTGGTTGATATATGACAAGTTGACAGCTTGCCCGGACACAGACTGGTGAATGAAACGCTCAGCTGATCTGTCTATCCTTTAAGTCCCCTGAGATGGAACCATTACCCCCCACCCCCTTTGTTTTCCAGTAGGAGTAAGTGGTAGCTCTGATCAAATGATGCAGTATCAGTGACCAAGCTACCATGGCACACATCACACAACAGCTTCTTTAAAATTGCCAAACCACAAACTCTGAGATGTAGACAAGGGCACTGTCGTCAAGGCCACCAAAGAGGGTTGGCAGACAGCCGCGGTTGTGTACAATTGCAGAAGTGTTTGCAAAAGGGGATGGCAGCTCTTCGCTTTCTTCTGCTCTGGAGGAAGATTGCATTTCTAAGGCCGACAGAAACACAGTTGTTTCCTGTACTGCCACATTTCCTGATGCAGTTGGAGACACCCCACACTGCACCATCAAATGACGGAAAATGGCTTGGAACTGGCCTGCTGAAGGATTATTGTTCCAGCCCCCTAAGAAAACATAAAAGCACAGATTCAACACATTCACATATCACCTAGTTGTACTTAACTTTATCTGAAAGAAAAAGAAAATAAATAAAGCAATATATAAATGTCTGTCTGGGGATGTAATGACAACACTGTTAACAGGGAGGGACATGCATGCATACAAACAAACCAAAAGAGAGAAAACTAAATTTGAAATTCCTACCTGATCTCCTGACTGAACTGAAGAGCAGCTTCAAGAGATCTTGGTTAAAGTGATAGGTAGTGATAGGTGCAGATGTGTCGCTGAAGCTGTTTAGGAATCATCATCATCAATGTTGATGATAAATCAACTGCTATTTTAATTGCCTTGTTGCTGAAATGTTCAATACAAATAAACTTAACTTGACTTTACATATCATCAATTCCTTCACACTCAAAAGAAAATGTGGTAGAGAATGGCATTCATTTATCTTCCAACCTATAGTGACATACGTCCATACGTTTTGAAGGTGAGCTGGGAAATGGAAAACAGAAGGAATAGCTCCATCTCTGATCCATACTGTCTGACCTGTTCTGTCAAAGTCTTCCAGCTTGAAATGCTCACTACAGAGCGCTCAACATGAAATGGCAGAAAAGCCTTCCCTTCTCAGAGCAACCTCCCACTCTCTCCTCCTAGCGCTATCTTTTGGAAACCTTTACTGAGGTACAACAGTTAGCTAAACATAGCAAAAACACTTTAAAAATGTTTAAAGTAATTTCAGAAATTACTTTAAAATGAAAAGGATGACAACTATACAGTTTAAAAGTGAATTTGACAGAGATAATTCATTTATTTCTTCTGAATATCAATATATCAATATTATTTCTAAGGGATAAAGTTGGTAACAATATTGTAACAAATTTTTAACAGTTCCTTTCTGACTATAAATATATTTACTGAGTTGTTATATCTTTAACTGCATGTATTTTGATTAATAGATATAATACCGTGAGCAGACTAAAGTCAATACCATGAAACAAACACATGAATTCTGTGCGGGATTCTATGGTATTTTTCCATAACGTTAACAAGCTAAACTCTGGAGAAAAAAAAGTTATAATGGAGAAAATCATGCAGACTATGGCTGAAACATAATCAAGAGTAATTGTTAAGACTTATCTGTAAAAGGTAATTCTAACCGATTTGGTTTGGATACCTAAACAATTAGAATAATTCCATGCAGCACATGTATGAGGCATTTTGCCATCTCTGAATCCTGACTCCACAAAGATGTGGATGTGGGAACGCCATTTAGAATTCGATGGAGCATCTACGTATGTCTATGGTATAGACAAAATCGCGATTACATACTTTCGGTGAGCAAATGTGAGCTGCCATTTTTGTGTGACAAAACAACTCGCTGGCAACAATAGAGTCTAGGCAGAGTAATAACAATTATTGTTTAAAACAGCAAAATGCCCGTCAGTTGTTGAGATTCTACAGGATTGTAATGCCACATTATGCAATAATGCTGCAATATGTAATAATGTAATAAAACTGGGCTTCATAATGTTATAAAACATCATTAAAACTGCATTATGTAATAATCGATGTAAAATGTAATAAAACCTTTGAAAGTATTTTGTAATACTTTCTGCTGCATTATGGAATAATATTACATTTTGAGCTTATTTAGAAATGGTAATGTAATAATGTGGTGCCTTGTGTAATAAATGATAACAAACCACTGTTTGTGTTCACCCTAATCAAAATACTCCTAATAACTATGTTGTAGATCCTATACGCATTTAAATATTTGAAACTTTGGACAATAAATGCCAGCTTTACTATCCTGATTCCTGTTAAATAAATTATTCCAATTTATAGCCACTTTGTAGCGGGATCACCAGCAGCTTTGTGCATGCATGATTCCATTGCATTGTGGAAACGGAATGGAGTGGGTCTCCTCTGCTCTACAGCTGTCAATCAGACAGAGGTGGAAGGGGCTCACGGCAGCTCTCACTGTAATTGAAGCACTATCGGTGCTTTCCCATTTTGTCGCCAAAGTCTCCAATAAACCAGAGAAAGTTGCTAGATCTGTCGCTAGTCACTTTTAAATAGGAAAAATCCCTAGAAGGAAGGATCTGAAAAGTCGCAAAATATACTGACCACATTACTAAGTTGGCAACAGTGCTCCCACTTCAAGATGATGCCATGTTCTGCTTGGCTTTACGGCAGTATTGTTGCATGTGTTGTCTTGAGACAAGTCTAACTTTGTACCACCACATAATGATAGATACCAGCTGTCATTATTCCAATTTGGGTTTAGAATATATATATATATATATATATATATATATATATATATATATATATATATATATATATATATATATATATATAGATAGATAGATAGATAGATAGATAGATAGATAGATAGATAGCGGCTGGGTAGCTCAATGGGTAAGTCACCCGACCTTCACCCGGGAGACCGGGGTTCGAATCCAGGCCGGGTCGCTTGGTTGACATATCCAAAATCTCAATCGCGCTACTGCCTACCTCATGATGAGTGACAAAGGAATACACGCCATGCCGACTCAGACGTCGCCCGGTCAAACAAGGTCTGTGTCAGGTACTTGGGGAGTTAGCTTCAACTCCCCACCCGCAGATTGGGTATGCAGCCCCAATAATGAACGAACCATCACAGCTGAACGAGGCAGCAACTGACCTGAGAGGTAGGATCGTGGCTCGAATGAACACCAGGCAATCCCGATGCCAATTACAACGGCTGAGTGAAGTACCATCAGAAAGTCTCATTGAAGATGTGAATGCAGCATTGAGAACGATCCCTACCAACACCATAACGGAAACCAATGAGCTGGTGTACAACTCAGCATCAGTGATCCTTGAGATGCTCGGCTATAGGAACAACCATGAGATTCAATACCCACCATGGAAAAGATGGTTAGAGGCTAAAATCAAGGTAACAAGGAGGGAAGTGAGCCAATTGTCAGAGCTCCAAAGAGGTGCAATCAAAAGACCAGTACCCAAGCGGTACAGCCAGATGCCCATACCTGAAGCGCTCGAAACTGCCAAACAAAGGCTCCAAGCCTTGGCCAGTCGCCTAAAGAGGTACACGAGAGAAAATGAAGCCAGGAGGATTAACCGGCTCTTCTCCACCCAACCAGCTAAAGTGTACTCTCAATGGCAGGGTAATAACAACAGAGCAGACCCACCAAGGCTGGAGACCCAACAGTACTGGAAAGGCATATGGGAAAGGGAGGCGACCCACAACAGCAATGCACAGTGGCTAATCTCTCTACGAGATGACCACAGCAACCTCCCTGAGCAAGGCCCAGTAACTATCACAGTGGCAGATGCTCAAATGAACCAGCTGCTACAAAGTGGGACTCACCCTGAATGGTTAACTGAAGGGCGCACAATCCTGATCCAGAAGGATCCCTCAAAGGGTTCGGTCCCATCCAACTATCGGCCAATAACCTGTCTCTCTACAGCATGGAAGCTCATGTCAGGCATCATAGCAGCGAAGATAGGTGGGCACATGGATAAATACATGAGTACAGTACAGAAGGGCATCGGCATAAATACCAACTCCTGGTAGACCAAACAGTCGCCCGAGACTGCAAAACCCGACACACCAACCTGTGCACGGCTTGGATTGATTACAAGAAAGCCTATGACTCAATGCCACACACTTGGATCATTGAATGCTTAGAGATGTACAACATCAACAGGACTCTAAGAGCCTTCATTGCAGCCTCGATGGGGATGTGGAAAACCACCCTTGAAGCCAACTACAAGCCAATTGCACAAGTGTCCATCAAATGTGGCATATACCAAGGAGACGCTCTGTCCCCACTGCTGTTCTGCATAGGTCTGAACCCCCTCAGCCAAGTCATCAACAAGACTGGCTACGGATACCAACTCAAGAACGGAGCCACCATCAGTCACCTCCTCTACATGGATGACATCAAGCTGTACGCTAAGAGCAAACGAGACATCGACTCACTGATCCACACCACCAGGATCTACAGCACTGACATTGGGATGTCATTCGGACTAGAGAAGTGTGGTCGGATGGTTACACAGAGAGGGAAGGTCATCCACACAGAAGGGGTCTCACTCCCAGAGGGAACAATAGCAGACATTGAGGACAGTTACAAGTACCTGGGAATACCACAAGCAAATGGCAGCCTCGATGAGGTCACAAGGAAATGAGCCACAGCCAAATACCTCCAACGAGTAAGGCAAGTCCTCAGAAGCCAGCTCAATGGCAAGAACAAGATCCGTGCGATAAATAGCTATGCCTTGCCAGTAATCAGATACCCCGCAGGAATAATAAGCTGGCCAAAGGAAGAGATAAAGACCATGGATGTTAAAACTTGGAAACTACTAACCATGCATGGAGGGTTCCACCCTAAATCCAGCATCCTGAGACTATACGCGAGCCGTAAGGACGGAGGCAGAGGACTAGCGAGTGTGAGAGCCACTGTCCAGGATGAAACATCCAAGATCCATAAATACATCAAGGTCAAAG
The DNA here is from genome assembly GCA_014839685.1 of Anableps anableps. NCBI lineage: Eukaryota > Metazoa > Chordata > Actinopteri > Cyprinodontiformes > Anablepidae > Anableps > Anableps anableps. The sequence continues at coordinate 1,343,392 of CM026083.1, forward strand.
CCTCAACCGACGATGTGCTCAGCGAATGTCTCAAACAATGGGGACCAGAGGATGAGGTGCTGGAGGAACCATCATGGGAGGATAAGACCCTACATGGGATGTACCACCGACAAATAACTGAAGTGGCTGATATCAGGAAATCCTACCAATGGCTGGAAAAAGCTGGACTCAAGGACAGCACAGAGGCACTCATCCTGACTGCACAGGAACAGGCCCTAAACACCAGAGCAATAGAGGCTCAGATCTACCACACCAGACAAGATCCAAGGTGTAGATTGTGCAAGGAGGCCCCTGAGACAGTCCAACACATAACAGCAGGGTGCAAGATGCTGGCAGGGAAAGCGTATATGGAACGTCATAACCAAGTGGCGGGCATAGTGTACAGAAACATCTGTGCAGGATATGGACTGGAAGCCCCAAGATCAAAGTGGGGCACACCCCCAAAGGTGGTGGAGAATGACCGAGCTAAGATCCTGTGGGACTTCCAGATCCAGACAGACAAAATGGTAATGGCGAACCAACCGGACATCGTGGTGGTGGATAAACAACAGAGGAAAGCCGTTGTGGTGGATGTAGCAATACCAAGCGATTGCAACATCAGGAAAAAGGAACACGAGAAACTGGAGAAATACCAGGGCCTCAGAGAGGAACTGGAGAAGGCCTGGAAGGTGAAGACCACAGTGGTGCCTGTGGTCATCGGGGCCCTCGGGGCAGTCACCCCCAAACTGGAGCAGTGGCTAAAACAGATCCCAGGAACAACGTCAGACATCTCAGTCCAGAAATGCGCAGTTCTCGGCACAGCCAAGATACTACGCAGAACCCTCAAGCTCCCAGGCCTCTGGTAGAGGACCCGAGCTCAGAGGTTGAGAAAGACCACCCGTGGAGGGTGAGAAGGGAATTTATATATATATATATATCAGGCCTGATTTCCGATCATATGATAAGATTGGGACATCCCTAGTTAGATCATATGCTTCTTTTATTTAATGTAAACAGAAACATTATCCTTAATTCTGAAAGGTAATGTGCTTGAAAAAGCTGTTTACATGTCTTGATTGTTTTGCCTTAAACAACATGTAGGGTAATACCAGTAATACCAAGGGTTCTGGCTATGAGTCTGAAAAGGCAACTAAATGACCAAACGTTTACCATTTATAGACCAAAGTTTCAAATATTAAAATGCATATGAATAAATTAAAAAGAATTAAAAAGAGATTAAAAAGAACAAAGCTGGTTCTAAATCAAAGCCGCATGAGCCAAAGTGTCATGGAGCCACTTTTATTAACTTGAAGCCTCATGGTGTTAATGTGGACATGAAAAATAACATTGAAAACATGACATATAAAATAAAAACTTCTTAAAAATATAAATGAGTGATAAGTTCCTTTTAGACTTAAGATTTCAATAAGCTTATTATGGTTACAGATTCCTTCTGGAAAATATATGAAATAAATATCATTAGCCCTTCCCACTTCGGTCACCTGACCGTGGTCGGGGGTGGACTGGGGAGAAAAAATGGCTTGGGAGTTCCCAACAAGACTGCCCCACCTACTGCTGCTTGGTTAAAAGTATAATTAAAAAAAAAAATTATATATATATATATATATATATATATATATATATATATATATATATATATTAGTTTTATGATGATTTTTATTCTGAGATGACCGACGTAATTTTTCATAATGTCCAAAATAGCAACCTATAAGCAGGTATTAAATATGCTTTTCATTAAGGCAACATTTCTTTTGTTAAAATGCTTTTTTTTTTTAATTGGTTGGATATAATAGTCTAACCTTAAATATCATGTTTTCATTGCTGTAAGCAGAAAATCCTCACATTACCAGAAAAAAAGGTTTGAAAAGATCAGTCTGAGTGTAATTAATCTATATAATGTATTTCACTTTGTGAATCAAGTTTTTCTTCTTTTCAATATAAAATTTTTCTTTTCAACAATATTCTAATTTATTGAATTTGACTATTTGGTTTTAGTACATGACTTATTGAGAAAAGATTATTGTTATTCTAACCATAGTGCTTTGCCTTCATTCTTATAAATGCTCTTCAGGCAGCTCTTCTCCTTTCCCCATATCAAAATCTAAGCTTTGGTCCCTCTGGCTTTCTGTTTGCTTAACTGGTTCATCCTCAGCCACAGTCAATGCAAGAAATTAGTCTTGTTAATGTGTAAAGGGCTATGTACAAAACATGCCATATCAACAAAAATATTTTCACATTAGAAATATAATATATGCTAACCTCACTTAAGCTGCTGCAGGCAGCGTCAACTGACCTTTCATGTCTGGTGGAGATACGAGACCCAGAACTATGGGAAGGCTCACCAAGCAGGTCAGAAAGTTTTACATTCGTTAACGCACTCTCCTGCAGGGCTTTCTTTTTTCCTCTCTCTCATCTTTTTAGCACCAACTTTGCTTTTGCTGTTCCATGTTTACGTGGAGTTGTTTAATGTTGCTTATAGTGACAGTGATTGACAGGTAATGTTCCGCGGAGGAATGAGATGACGAACTAGAGCCGCTGCACTGCGCATCTATCTCTCTGCTGGATGCCAGAGACAAACAGAGATTTAATTTATGTGGCACAAGGCATTTCTTATTTTGTGAATGTTTAGTTTTTAATAAGCTACCCCGGGTTCATTGAGACGAATTTTTCTGATCTTAGCTTTTCATTGTCATCTCAGCAGGCCGGCCCTGCAGCGCTTGTCCATGTGTTATATGTGCCGCGCGTAGCAGAGCTGATCTGCCTGATTGGAGCAGAGGACAGGTAGAGAAGTCATTTGACATGGCATAGTTTGGGACACAATGGCCCATCAACGCATCAGTGCCCCAGAACCGGTCGGCTCTTGCGTACTTGCTGTCGTTCCCCTGTGTGCGAGCAGAGCGGCCAAGTTACTGTCCAGAAGAGAGCTTACAATGAGCGTTTGCGTTTTTTTTGCCACCTGGACAGTGCGGAGCTGTAGGAGGAACACATACGGATCCAGAAACGAAGACCCACGGAACGCTGGAAAAAGACCCGGTATGCCTAGGGGTAACATTTTAAAGTGCTGGTACTGTGTACCAGTGCATACCTCCCCACTTAAAGCACTGCGAATAGATCTGAAACAGACAACTTGAAGACTGAAATATTTTCAGATTCTCTTTCTATTTATACAGCAATGAGCTCTGTTCCTGATGTTCAAGATAGTTAGAATAGTGGTCTTTAATCATGTCACTGTCCAAGGCATTACACTAAAAAGGGACTGTTTTTTTTTTATTTTTTTTTTTTTAACTATTCGTCATGACGTCTACTTCGATTTCAATAGTTTCTGTTTGGCTTTTTAGGTGCAGATCTGTACAGAGGAGCCAGTTCCAGTGTCTTCACCCTCTCCAGACATCTGCCCTCCGGATATTCGTATTTCAGGTACAACTGAACTGACATTTATTTTGAGTTTTGCTCATAGTAACAGCTGTACCATCCCTCAGACCAGGTAGTTACTCATCCATTCCCAAAGCTATCAATATGAGGTGTCTGTGTCACTCTTCTGACTTCACTTTCAGTTTGTTTAATCTTTATTATCCAAAAATGCATGTGGAAATTTGCCTTTGGCATCGCATGGTGCTTATTAACACAATGCATAATAAAAAGGATCACAACACATTTAAAATCTATAAACCTAAAGCTTAGAAATTGTTTGTTTTTACATTATTGCTGCTCAACACTAAATCACAGTCTCTCTAGGATGGTGTTATTTCACAATTTTTAGGCCCTTGTTGAAGTACTATATTTTGGTCAAACGTAGCTTTCACTACTGTTTATTAAAAGTTGCCTATATCCATTTAAGAGTGATACTCAAAAAAACACTATGAATTATTTTCCTCTCTAGTACATTTCTTGAATTTGTTTTAAGAAATAACTACAACAGGAGAATAAATTCTTCCACAAACATTGTTTACATTTTATTTTCACCTAAATTATATTTACTTGTATAATATAGTTTAAAAGGGAGTACTGTGTATTTTCCACACATGTAGTGCCATTTTATAGCACAATCAAGTAACTGTTATCGTCAGTAGTTATGAAAATATTGTATATATCAAATATAAAAGAAATTTGACTTTGCATTATATCCTTATCTGTTGCCTTGAAATTGCTCTCTGTCTCTTTAAGAAACTCCTGCTCTTTCCCACACGCCACCTTCAACACATCATCACGTTTTCCATGATTTTGATTACAATCATTCTTAGGAGCGTTTTATGTCCTACGATTAAGCATCGCTCTTAGAAGTACTTTGTATTGCAGACTTAATAGAGGAAGAATTGAGATACAAACACGACATGTAAGTTTTACATTATTTTGATGGAATATATCATTATAAGTGCCTCAAGGCCATTAGAAGCATGTTACATTACTCAGAAGCAACAGTTAATTAGATTCAGCAGCATAATTATGACATAATTATCTCTTATTAAGGAGAATGAAAGTGGAGGTAAATGGTCAATCATTACATGATTGCGTTTTGAGTATAGTTCAATCAAGCAGTATGTACACAAACTAACAAAATGTACCAGATCAGAACTGGAAGGATCAGTTCTGGTGAGGGATTTTTAATCAGCTGCTTGTGCAGTAATTGGATTATGTTTCACAAACACAAATATTCAGTAGGATTTATGGTATACTGCCCTAAAAACAGATATATAACCAAGCCCATGCACAGTAAGTAAAGGTAAAGGTTATGCGCAAACACATTCAAACAATTGAATACACAAGTGCCATTAAATTTTTCTTTTTGACCCTCATAAATGTAATAATGTCAGAAGTAAGACCACAGATGTCTTTAACTTATCTGTCGGGAGGTGTTTTTTCAGCTGATGTTTGAATTAAAGAAAAAAATCTGAGCAATAGAGCTTCAACCATTGAGAGCTTTGGAAGAGTCATCTAATAAAATGCTTACTTCTTATCCCATACCATGCCTAGCTATATCATACTGTACCATATCATACCAAATATTATCATGCCATGCCATGCCCTGTCCTACCCTCCCCTGCCATACCATACCATGAAATGTCATGCCATCCTATCTAATACCATACCAAAGCATGCCTTGCTATACCATGCCATCCCATACCATTTAATTCATTAAGCATTTTAAAAACTTTATATATTTGTTTTAAAGCATTATTATTTTTTTATTTTAAATAAGCAAAACTTTAAAATGTGAAATACTGATACCAAAAAATTTAAAACGGATGCTTAATGCCACTGACTAAAAACTGACTTGAAAAATGGAGAATGATGAAAGGTGTTAAAACTAAATTAGCTTAAAATGTTGGAATTGGAAACATAAGAACCAATAAAATTAGTTTTATACTGTTGGAAATAAACTTTGAACCATTTCAGTTAAAGTGTTTCAAAACTAACATTAGGTCACGTAGTGGTGTGTAGTACTGTTCACATATTAAAAACTACCAGCAATGTCCTTAAAAGCAAATCTTCAGGAAGAAAAAATGTGAGTGTATCTGTGGAACACTGATGTTACAACGACAACCACACGAAGTTTCTGTACAAATAGTTTACACCCAACAGGAAGGCATCTGGAAGAACCTTCACCATACTTTCTCTTCATTTGAATCATGGAAGGAGACATAGTGTACGTTACCACAAAAAGAGGTTCGCTCAGCAACTGTAAACCTATTTTAAAGTCACTGACTTTACTTTGGACTTTATTTTCTTTAGTGGAGAGTAGAAGTGGAGAGATGGATCACAGATTGCCAAGCACCTCTTGTTTTGTTCAGTGACAACATTTTATCGTTTGACAATCATGCATGACTTGTCATACAGTACACAGTTAGAGAGAAGGTCATTATTAACAATGAAATATGCTGAAAAACAAGATTATTGTCTTAAATGTAAGAATATTTGGTGACTAGTAAGATAACCAGAGATCATTAACCTCCACAAGTGTCATGATGACCATTGCCTTATGATGACCTTCTGTGTTTTAATGCAGCTTTACTTGAAGAGGTCAGGCTCTGTCAGCCTGTTCAGTCCACTACAGTCTTCCCTGCCTAAACATTCATCAGACCCAACAGCAGACAGTTCTGAGCTGAATTAAGCCAAGAGTTTCCTACCTGAAAAACGAAACAACTTCAGTATGTCTATTGGTATTTTCTCCGCTAGTCAGGGAATCTACCCTGGGCTAGTGAAGAATGTAACATTTGTTATCAAATTGTCTGAATGTAGCCCATTGTTTAGTTATTGTCATGATAGCATATTTTAAATAGGAGAGCATTGAGTTTATCATATCAAGTTCTCTTGTCAACAAATAGCTGTTAATCAGAGATATTAAGTGCTTTTCTTTTTGACATAGCTAATTACAATCCAAATGAGTTTCATAGAAGAGCTTCTGTGTTCATCTATCAAAACCGCAATTGACCACTACACCTAATATAAACTCTAGCTTTTTTAGTTCCCTAGGTAAGACTAGGGTTTACCCACAAATGGCCCCACCCAAATGTAATTTGGCAACAGTTCTATATATCGAAGGTTTGATCATGCCGTTAAATATTTCAGGTGTTATAAGTCCAGTAGAAAACTTAAATAAATAATGATAGTTGCAGACTGCAGGCTGTGTTTCCTTTCTAAACCACATTTATCATTTCATATATAGTATTTTATAATAATACTTCTACCATAATAGAAGTGTGTAGGAGAGTTTTTGATATGATACTGAAATTATATATATATATATATATATATATATATATATATATATATATATATATATATATATATATATATAAAGATACTGATAATTGAATTGTTTACAAAGGTCAAAATCTGTCAAAGCTGTATTCTTATGAAAATAAGACAATTAACAATATTTTCTGCCTCTTTGGAAGTTTAGAGACGTTAAAAGGTTTTGCCATATTATTGATGAAAAGTAAAATAGTCTTTTAGAGCTTCCATGTGTGTAAAAAAAAATAGGGCAAATAGTTCCTCAGAGCATCTGCCCAGGACCAATGTAGATTAGATTTATCTGTTGCTGAATATGCAGCAACAGTAGCCAGATCTAGTTGAGATTCTGGATTTATAAAATAAGACAACCCACCACACTTATACAGTTAGACAGCAGCTACAGCAGAATTATTAGGAAATTTTTCTTTATTTTAATTCATTTATAAAGATTTTTCTGAGATTTTCAGAAATAAATGTTCATTTTCAACCTGGTATGACCTCTCCTTGTCCTATTCACAGAGGAAGTACGGTCCAACAACCATTCAGCAGGTAAAGTCACATAAAGCTGTTCTAACATCAGATCTCAGCTGTTTCAGGTGGGAAACACAAACCGAGAACCAAATCTGTCAAACTACAGATCATACACTAATTTCAGCTTGAAACAACAGAACCTCCTGTTGATGATATTTAGCTCTACTGTAGCTTAAGGAACATGTTAGAAAGGTTAGCATTCACTCTCAGAAATTCTGCAAAATATAGTTTTAAGATCCTCTGAAGAGAAAACCTAAAAATGAAATAATTTACACATTTATTTACCTACTCACATTGGATTAGCTGATTGTGGCACATCGGCAGGAATGTTCAACTTTCAACCTATTTCAAAGCGCGGGGAGGTCTCTCAAATAAGAAATAACAGGGGCACAGAGGGCGTAGTTGTTTTATATTTCTGATTTTTATTTTTGATGCAGGCCATGAACAAAGGGCAGGAGTCAGGCCTGCACAGCCTATGCCAAGAGCCAGTGGTAAATATGCAGTATGTTGCCATACAATAAATTCTGACTGTTGTAAGGGACATAAATTAATATTTTCTTTGGGATAGGAGCTAAGAAACGTAGTAGGAGTAAATGTGCTTCATAATTAAGATATTTGCCTCAGAGCAGAGGCTGTGGTGTGAAGGGTGGCCCATAGCCCGTGGCTGGAAGCCATCCAACAGCTTGTTCCAATCCTATTGACCGGGATTACCCCTGCCAAGGTTATATCCTAAGTGCATTGTCCACTTAGCACCCTTCCAGCCTGGGAGGGGTGGGGTAGGGGAGTAGCCCCTCTACTCTACCCTACATTCCTGCTCAGTATGGGGGATTACTGCACAGTTCACACCTCCATGCAATCAACAATCTACTGTTGCTATGTGCTCATTCAAGAGGAGTGAATGCCACAAGTCAGAAACTCGACACAATCTGCTAGGTTTCCTTAGATAGAAGACTTTTTAATCAATTTCAATAATAAACTGAACTTGATGCATTGTTTGATAACTAAAATCAGTTGAATTGACTTTTTACTGTAAAGTGCCTGGAGACAACATTGGTTGTGAATTAGCTCTGTATAGATAAACTAAATTGTACTGAATCGAATTAGTGTTTTTTGTTTGTTTTTTTTAACGTGTCCTGTCTAGCAGTGTGGCACTCAGAATTGTTGTCTGAGTGTCAAGATGAGGCCCAACAGATTTACTTTCACAAGTGGAGCATTGCGGCTTTCACCATGATGTTCCACTTGCTATATATATATATGAAACTTTATTAGAAATTGCTTTGGGTTTATTTCAAATGCAATGGACACAAAGATGAAAAAGAGAGAAAGGAAAGGGAGAACAGTGGGGAAAAGGCTTAAAGGAAAAGGAGATAGTAGAGGAGAGTAAGAAGCATAGAGAGAACACAAGCCAACACCCTTGAAGTTGGCCTCTTGACCTGCGGAAAGAGAAAAAACAAAACCAAAAAACTACAACAACAAACATGTGCATATATAATAGTAAGTTATAACATCAACCAGACCCCCTCAGAGAATAGCAAAGGAGACCTCTGGGTGACACCCCCCCCCCCCCAAGCAGTCACAATGCAGAAGCCCCAGGGGTCTACAGCGATGAGTCAATAGGCTCCGCTGGCAACCCACTACACCGGAGCAGATTCAGCCATGGACACAGAGATCCGAGCCCCGAGGGCACACCATCACCCTAGCCTAGCCTAGCAGGACCGACCAAGCCAGGGCACCCAGGCCCCGACAAGCAGCCACCAGGGTGAGCCGGCACATACCCAAGCACCCAGCCCCAGACACCGAGAGCCACCAATGGACTGGCAGGCAGAGGCATCAGCCACCGGAGGGGAGTGTGACGGGAGGAGGTAGGACCCACATTTATTGTGGGGCCCAAGATGATCCAGGAGATGGGGCAGCCCAAAATCCAACCTGACAGATAAACAGGCACACACAGACATAATCATATGTTCCCACCCTCATGTTCACACACAGACATTCACACCCACTCATCCATTGTAAACACACACTAGAAATGGATGTCATACACCCACTCGCACTCACCATACATACACTCTGTACTCCCAGGTCCAAGTAACATCCCCCCCAGAGGGGCAACCTGTTCCTGGATGCAGGAGATGGTTCCCTTCTTTCTGGGGTGGAGAAGCAGACCACCCAACCCTCCGCACCAGCAGAGCACCTCATCAGCCCGGACAATGGCTGGGCACCACCCAAACAACCCGCGCCCAGACGTTGGCCCCGACCCCATCCAGAGACAGGGCCAGAAACAGTCCACCCAGTCCCAACGAGCCAGCCAACCAGAGCAGCCCCAGGGCAAAACAGTCCCAACCTCCCAGCGAGCCCTAATCTCAACTCCATGGAACCCCCCACAAGCCCTGACATGGGTCACTTAAAATTATTTCTTTTAAATCCTGGCAATACTGCTGGCTGTAGGCTCTTGAGCCACCTGGAGGGGGATTATTGACTGATATCAGTGTAAAGTGCAACATAATAATAAAAGCAACATTAGACATGAGCAGAAGTTACTGTAGACAAGCAATATTACTTTAAGTGCGTCTTTGAAAAAAAAAAACCCAAAAAAACCTTTCTGGTTTAAGCCAAACTTACAGATTCTTAAAACTAAACATGTTTGACCTGAAATTGTTCACATGAAATTTGATATTTATTCAAATTTTACTGTAAAATTGATCAGGATGCTGGGCTCTGTGAACTTTTAAATCAGAGGTTAGTGTCATTTGTACAAAAAAATAAGTCGACCATCTTTTAAAATAAGTTCACCAAGTTGCTGTTACTAAGAGTGACCACAAAGGCTATTATTTATTCTGTTCTCTGTAGATTTTAGGCCTTTAAATTAAATATATTTGTTTACCAGAGTTTTTCCACATATACAGACTTTGATAACAGATGTTTTTTCTCTTTTTTTTTTAACATAGGCTATAACTGAACACATATCCAATCATACAACTTATCATAAACCCTATATATTACCATATGTTGAGCTTGTTGACTCAAAAGATGGATTCTCTGATAGAGATACTCTCTCTCTCTCTCTCTCTCTCTCTCTCTCTCTCTCTCTCTCTCACACACACACACACACACACACACACACACACACACACACACACACACACACACACACACACACACACACAGGGGTTGTTATTACTTTCGTATGCAGCTTTACATATCTGGGACAAAGTCATTACATTAATATTATGCATTGGCCCTTTGCCCTCCCTACTCATGCTGTTTTGCTCTCTCATCTGTATAATCATCCATCTTTCTTCCACTTCCCTTCTTTTAATCATCTGCTTTTATTCCACCCCCCTACACACACAGATGTCTATCGCCACAGCCAGCTACCCCCCTCTGATTTTGCAGATAATCCAATGATATTTTTCCTCTCATTGTTTACCAAGTGTCCCATGTCCCCAAATATACTTCTTTATTCTTTATTTTGTCAATAGCGCATGCATTTTCTGTCCATATTTTCTTGACATAGAGATTTTGCTATAAACTGAGGCCAAGTATATATTTTTTATTGAGCTTCCTCTTTCTTCATACAGGTTCCACCAGCCAAAGGTCTCCAACAGGGACAAAACCTAGAATAACACTTGACCCATACATCCGCCTCAAATCGGACAAGTTAGACTTGGTGAGTGCTGTTGGTTAGAAAATGTACTTTAGTTAAATTCAGATAAAAATCACTACCGAGCAAGACAGAGCTTTGCAAAAGTATTCACACCTTAAACTTTCTGACGTTTTGTTACATTATAACCACAAACCTCCCTGTATTGTACTGGGAGTTTATGTGATATACCAACATTAAATGGTGCATTATTATAAAGAGGAGGGCAAATCATCCATCCAGCCATGGGATATCCATCCTGGGACACAGGAGCTCGATTATACAGTAACGCAATGGAAGCCTAAGCAGGGCTGAAGAGATGCGAATTTCACATGGAGGAACCTCAACCTCTGAGGGAGGAGAGTGACATGGAACCACGGCTCTGAGAGCTACTGGGATGGCAACAGGAGGGGGACCGTGGCGCAAAGAACGCAGTGGTAACCCAAAGAGCAGGAAAAAAACTACAGGAGTTTCACAGAGGACTGTCATGTTGTAGTGGTTGTGGTGGATGACCCAAATGCAGAGAGGCAGAGGCGGCATGTAGATTTAGTAATTTATAGTAAAAAGTGAAGAACAAAAACTTACAAAAACCACAGGGAGCCAGAGCTGAACAAAAACATTGGAATTCATTTGGGAAGTAATGGAAAGGTAAAGGGAGGAAGAAAAGAAAATTAAAACAGAAACAGTCACACAACGAAATTGGCAAAACAGTAAAAAGTCCATGTACAAATAATTAAACATGCTGAACAAAATCAAGTCCAATTACGTTTGAAATGTATCTGAATAATGGCCTGGCTAATAAGTGTTTCCATCAATTTGTTCTTGATTTGGACTGCCTGAATCTCTTCCCAAATGGTAGTTAAAGAGCTCAAATTCACCACGGAGTGGGTGATTTGGCGAGTGAATTATGTGTTCTGCCTTTTGTAGTAAAAAGTTTTAAAAAGTTTCTTTTAAATCGAGTAATTCAACTCCTATAATTTTGCCAGCTTCTTTTACAATTTGCTTGATCCTGTTCTTGTCCCCAACTGATAGACTGCCAAACCAGGTAATAAAAGCAAAAGTGAGGACAGATTCAATCAGAGAATTATAGAAAATGACCATAAACTTTTTACACACTCCAAACTTATTTAATTTACGGAGGAAGTGCAGTCTTTGATGAGCTTTTTTGTTAACCTTATCAACATTTTCACTTAATGTCAGTTTCTTGTCAATGACAGCTCCCAGATATTTATAGGACAGAACACTCTCCACAGGTTCATCTTTAATGAAAACTGAAGATGCTGGACTGAACTTCATTCTAAAATCTATACACATATCTTTGGTTTTAGAGACATTTAATTTCAAATAGGAATTTTCACACCACATAATAAAATCCTCCACTAGCTGACCAGTGAAATGAAATGAATGTAATGCCGAGGCCATTGGTGTGCTTAAAAATTAAGTTAAGAAGTGTTAAGATGGCGTTGTCAACTCCTCTATCACATCTATAAGCAAATAGTAAAGGATCTAGTTTGTCCTTGACAGATTTGGCCAACTTCTTCTTGATTCGTTTTTCAGAAGCTTTCATGACTAAAGATGTGAGAGCCACAGGTCTAAAATCACTTGTCTTTAGGGAACTTGTTCTTTGGTACAAGAACAATTGTGGATTTTTTTTTCCCCACGATGCTGGAACCCTTTGCTGCTCTAATGACTGCCTAAAAATATAATGAGAAACATCAGAGAGTTGGTCTGCACAATGTCTAAGGAGATGCCCTGAAATATTATCTGGACCAGGGCTCTTGGTGATTTTAGTTCTACTAAGCATATTCTTGACATCGTGAACATTAAACATAAAATCTGAAAATGGGGAAGAAGAAATCTCTTGTTTGATTTGGTTAATTTGATCTCTAAAATCCTTACTATTAAAGTATTAAAGTAAGTATTAAAGTAAGTATTAAAATTATTGGCTAGATCATCGTCTGAATGAAATCCATTTAATTTGATATGTGAATTATGTACTTTCTGAGTCCCAGTCATAGCTGACATGCCATTCCACGCTGTTTTTAAATTACTACTCTTAAAATGTTGTTCAAGTTTTTCCTTATGAATAAGTTTAGCTTTTTTAAATTTCTGTTCTAAACTGTTTCTTGGCTTCTTTTTCTCGTCCAGCATTACCCTCTTTAAAACATGTACGTTTTTCTGTTATTCATTTTTTCAGGGACTTATTTATCCATGGCTCTTATTGTTAGGGTATATTTTCACATGAGAAATGGGAATACGTGATTCTTCACAAAAGTTGATGTAACTACATACAGTGAAGGTCAGTTCGTTAAGGTCCATTTTATCTGCGAGGAGATCTTGCTGTCCCTCTGGATAGCAGAACAGTCAGTGCATTCCAAACTGCTCTGCAGATGCTGGATGGCATCCTTGGTCCACTGTTTCACAGTTTTTATTGGGACAGGCTCTCTTTTTAAAACATGAGTCTTGTAGATGGGTACCAAATGAACAGTGCTATGATCTGAGGAACCCAAAGAAGGGAGCAAGAAGGATCTATATGCATCCTTAGCAGAGATCAAGAGTTTTGTTAAACAGATCTGGTGAGATTATCCTCACTTATCATTCTGCCACTAGAAACATTATTTTATTTATTTTTAAGAGAGGTGACACAGCCACTCACACAAAGCTATGGTTGGACCAATAAGATCGGAAAATTGCAACCTCCAAGATCGCAATCCCTCCTTAACATAGGGCTCTCTCCAAATGGGAATATTAGAATTCTCCTTATTCCCCACCAATGAGGTCTGCAAGCTATGTAAGTCTCTTTGTTTAGAAGTCACTTTCAGTGTTCTTTTTGTGTTCTGAACATATGTTCTTATAGTTCTTCTGCTTTTGGGGTTTAAACTGGGGGTGTCTTGATGCTAGATTTTTCCAGAACGAGTACAAGTACCTTACTTACTTGCCAATATCAATTACCGACACTGAGTAGTTAACAAGTTGGTACTTATACATCACACAGTAACTTATGAAAACAAATTTATTTTTATTTAGAACAGGGTAGCTGCTTCTCTTTTTAACCCTACAGTCCCTCTGACTGTTTTAACAAATCATAAGTAGAGCATGACATACAGATTGTTTAGTCTTCAAATGCTTTATAAAATTATTCATTAAACGACACATTTTTCACTAGAGTTTGGATATATGACCCGAGCCTGACTAGAAATTCAGGCCGGGTCGGGCCAAAATTGTTTGCTTGATGGTCGGGTCAGGTCAGATGAGGTCAGGCTTGGGCTTCTGTGGCGCGTGTTTAATAAGCCTACAATACAACCAGCACAGAGAAACCAAAAGATGCGCAACATAAAGTTGTGTTGATCTCCTTATTATAATCTAAGCAGAGGAGGAGGCAGCTTACCATGTTGAGGAAGGACAGAAATTGAGATGCAGAAATTGAGATTCATTAAACTGTAACAAGTGCAGCGCATTGCACAATAAATGCCCACACACCTTTGCCCAGCTCCACTCCTATCAATCATACATCCTAGATGATTTGCACTTGATACACCCTGCGACAAGCGACAAAATGGAGCTGAAAAATGTTAAACAAAAGCTAAAACTGGGAGAAGTTCCACCGCTTACTCAAATTATGGTCTAAAAATGAAAGTAGTAAAATTTTAATTAAAATAATATGTTGGGTTTACTTCGGGCTCAGGCCTATAATTAATGTTAATTAGTCAAGTCGGATCATTCTCGGACACAATGCCTATGGGCTCGATATGGGTTGGATTTTTTTAGGCACGATCTAAAGTCTATTTTTCGCCCCTCATCTTGACAGCTTAGCTGAGCACAGAGGACATCTGCTTGTTTAGTATCCTCTGTGTTTACCTTGAATTATCTCCAAGCTAAGGACATTTTCACCCTCTCCCGCCATCTGACTTCTCCCGTCTTTTTCAGTTTCTTTCTTTTTTTTTTTTTTTTTTGCAGGATCAGCAGATAACTTATAGGTTTATTACCACCACCACCTGGTATGAAGTGTTGTTTAGCCTTTGAGTTGCACCACAGCACAGCCCAGGAGGAAACTCCAGCACAAAAGTGGTATCAGTTTGAAGTATCAGCTTGCTTTTACAAGTATTAGTGCTGGACTCTGGTATTGGGCCCACTAGTGTAAACATTCTGTTAGTTTTTCTACTTGACAGGACAAACCCACGATAGAAGAATGTAGTCTTTAAATGGTAATGGAATTAGTAATCCTGTCAAAAGAAGCTAGTTACTGGCTAAGATTAAAAGGGACAAGGCAAAGATTATATTTTTGCAAGAAACACATACATCTCGAATAGAATATAAACTTAATAAGTATGGTGCCTAAACCCTTTCTTATGTTCCTGCAAGAATTGTCGGAAAAGAGGACCACTCTGTTGTGTTTGTATTGAACACTGGAGATGATAGTGCAAGATCAAGAAGCTTTATTTTCAGCTTTAACAATCGCTTACATTTCCATCTCTCTTACTTTGATCCTCTCTCACTTCTTCTTTCTCTTTACATTGTCACGCAAGAAGGAGCAACAGCATTAATTGAAGCACATACTATTCACATTCATTGTACATAAGCTTGTAAACACAGTATCTCCCCTTTTACTCGAAAAGCAATTCTCAGCTAACTTAAAGTGCAAATATTGTTAAAACATTTAAGAACATTTTTACCCTAATAGCACCTATGTAACACTTCAGTCAAGTTTTTTTTTTTTTTCTAGTAACAAATTGTAATGGCAAAATAGTGACAGTGATGAACCATGTAGATCAAAAGGGCAAAATAACACATGTGCCATTAACTTAATTTATCCAACTTAATTTATCCAACTTAATTTATCCAACTTTTTTTCTGGTCTTGTCATTTTATAAACTAGATAAGGCTTACTCTTTGTCCTTTTCTTTTCAAAACAACAAAACACTGTCAGAAGCCATAACTGAAATTAAGCACCAGTATTTTAAATCAAACTCACTTTTTTTCCACAAACTTTCTTTGTCAGATCTGCAAAACAGTGTCTGCTACAGCCGGACGTCTGCCTTAATCTCTGACCTGTTTCATAACATAGTTGTTAGTCCATGTTGGGGGTTCTCTTTCCCTTTGCAAAGGGGAATGTGTGACTGTGTAAAGCTGATGATTTCTATTGCTGTATCAGCTCTTGAAGCAGTTCTCTAACCAGTTTTCCAGGGTTGCTGAGTAGCTGGAGTCCATTAGTACTCTGTTAAAGCGTTCCCACACAACCATTCGTTTGATGATGGTATACGCTTGTGCTGATATGGTTTATGCCACATTCAGTCAGAAACTCAGCAAAGTCAGATGATGTGAACTGTGGTCCATTATCGTTGGTAATGGTACAGAAGTTAGGAATGCAATCACAGTCGCAGGTGTGGCATTTGGGGTGAATGCAACTTCAGGCCACTCACTAAAATAGTCAGCAAACCTGTAGGCATAGGCTCCATGTTCAAATGGACCAACATTTCTGGAAATGTGTTGGGTTGTAACAGGTGAAACAGTAGCTGTTTTATCACAATGCCTAGTAGGTTGTGCATGCTGACAGAATTTTGTGTATAAGCTCATCCATGTGTGGCCACCAGTATAGTTCTCAAAGCCGTTGTTTGGTGCGAACTATGCCTTGATGTCCTTTGTGGGCCTTTTTCTCACAGAGATTTAGGGACTATGAGCCTGGTTCCTCTAAATATCAGAGGCAACTCTGCTGCTAGTTCATGGTGTACAAGGAAATAAGGTTTGACTTCATCTGGCAGACTTCTTCACTTTCGGCCAGCCTGAAAGAATAGTCAGTCTCAGTATGGTTAGTTCAGGACAATCTTCACATTCTGCTTTGAAATCAGTAAGTGGGAGTGCTGTTAAGCGAGGAGAAATCTCAGCTATCTCCATGATTAGATCCTGTTCAGAGTCTTCAGTTGTGTTCGTGGTGTGCAGGTGAACATGTGACGGGCAGTCTGCCATGATGTTCTGGCTTCCTGGATGGTATTCCAAGTCATATTGGAAACACATCAGTCTAGCTGATCGACAAGCAATCCTCACGATAGCTCCCTTTAGTGCTTAGCAGAGTGGTAAAAGCTTGATGATCCGTTCTGAGGGTAAATCTGCATCCCCAGATTTACGTCCTCCATCTTTCAACTGCCCATACGCAGGTGAGGTCCTCTTTTTCTGTTGTGGAATATTTCCTCTCAGCTGGAGAAAGGGTGCGGGAGTCAAAAGCACCAATTTGTTCCTCGTTGTCTGAGAGTAGCTGTGTCAGAACAGCTCCTGTTCCATAATCTCTTTAGGTGGACACTTCGGTACTGAAGTGCTCATCCTCCTTGCCAATTTGTTGTGTTTGTATTGAACACTGGAGATGATAGCCCAAGTTTAGAAGCTCTATATTCAGCTTTCACAACTGCTTACATCTCTCTTACTCTGATCCCCTCTCACTTCTTCTTCTCTCTTTACATTGTCACACAGCGGCCACTCTGGTGTGAAGGAGTAACAGCATTAACTGAAGCACATACTGTTCACATTCATTGTACACAAGCTTGTAAACACAACACATTCCTCTTCTTCATAACTTTGAATTAATTTAAGAAAAAGGGGATAAAGATGGTAGGTTTATCATAGTAAAAAGGAAAACTGAAAAGAAAATGATCATTTTCGTTAATGTATATCGCCTGCCAGGAAATAAATTATTTAAGATGTTTTTTGGGAATATCATTTCAGAGTGAAGGCATCTTTATCAGTGCAGGAGACTGGAACACAAATCTGAATCACCTCATGGATACTACAAGTATAAAAAAAAAAGCATAGAATTAATAAATCGAAAGATCTCAGTGCAATAATTAAAGATTCTGGGCTAATTGATGCTTGGAGAGATTTTCATGATTCAGAGAATTACTCACTGAATGCACTATAGAATAGGAATAGGTTATTTTCTAACGAATAACATAGATAGACACAGACTGAAGGGTACCATCTAATCACAACACCATTTGTCTAACCTTATTTCTGAGTGTTATGCAGCCCACATGAGGTATATTGTCTGTTGGTGTTCACCTGAGTACCAGGCAAAATTGAAACATAATGAATTACATTTAAATGACATTTTACCTCTGTTTAAATTAGGGGGAGAAACTATCATAGACAAAGACAAATTTACTTAATTGTTGAACATACATTTAGTTGGTTTGAAGGTCAGAAGGTAATAGAGTCACAGACATATTCACTGCAACATATAAGGGGGTCCCAGTTAAATCTACCTCAAAGCTGTACAAAAGTCTACAAAACATCAATGGCTCTGACACCTTGTGTGATAAAAAGCATTGGGAAAAAGAATTTCATATCATATTAGAATAGTGACTGGTTTCCTATGTGTGACAGACAGCGAACCTCCATCAAGTCTAAAAGATGGAGAGAATTTGGCTGGAAGATTTTAAGGCTTCACTGCATTACTCCTCGAAATGGGTGCAAACGATCAGTTATACAACAACAGTGCTGGAGGCAATGTGGTGGAATGAATGTTAATCAGGCCCAGATTGGCTAATTAGGAGATTCTGGACAGATCCAAATGGGCCGGTCTGATGTTTGGGCCACAAGGGCCGGTTTTATCTTTTTATTTTTAAAATCTGGCTGGTTTTTCCAGTCACAGCACTGGGCAGACCCGACGCCAGAAGGCGGGTCACACCGGCCCATTAAGGTACTAGGTAGTAGTGTTTAATCCATTGTTAACATGCCATACCATGTTTTTTCTGAGCCATCTTTAAATGTGCCATGAGCGTTCACACGTTAATGGTGCGATAAAGACATGCTACGGGGCAGAAGCTGCATTTTTTAATCATAAGGATCAGATATCTGTGAATACTAGTTTGCTTGATATTTGATATTGCCAAAAAGGAAATAGTGCTGGGGATTTGCCCTTTAACTCATGTTCTCATATTTGTGAAATCTAAATTGTGATGGAACTGTTTCCTTAAAAAAGACAGGATGGTGTTATAAGAAAGTTCAACACTTTCAGTTTTTAAAATTTGATATTTAATATTTTTCTTTACTCTTTCATTTCATTTTCAAAGTTCTGCTATCTCTGAAAGCTCATTGAAACAATATCAATTCTGATACTGTTGAAAAGGACGTGATGTAAAGAATATTGTTTGAGATGTGCTCTCATGGTGAAATGAATCTACATTGTGGAGTAACTCTTACCTGCACTCAACTGGACACTTACTTGTATAGCGCTTTATCTAGTCTAGGGGACTCCAAAGCACTTCACACTATGTTCATTCATTCATTCATTCACTGACGGTGGTGAGCTACTTTGCAGATTAACAGAAGCAAGGCTGCCATACTGTCAGCCCACCAGGCCCTCTGACCACCACCAGCAGTCAAGGCAGGTGAAGTGTCTTGCCCAAGAACACAGCAGCTGGGATGAACAGAGCGGGGGCTCGAATCGACAACCCACCAGTTACAGGAAGAACTCCTACTTCCTGAGCCACCATCACAGATATACATTTAATATTACATTCTATTAATGAAGAAACATGTCACATAAGCAGCCTTCCCTGAACAAAACATGGCATTTCACTGCATTTGAACTTGTTTGACAGATGTAGCCCTTTTGTGTGCCTTGTTGTTGCACATAAGCCAACCCCTCCCTCTTCTTACTTAACCTATTGGACTGACTTATGACCAACTCTCCATCTAACGGGTCCGGAAAATCCCCAAACCTGTAGGGTATTACCCTGTACAAAGATTCCTGGGATAATCTGTTTAAGATGGCGTCGAGGAAAACTCATCTAGCCTCTCACTACCTCCTGTTCCAGATGTCATACCCCTTTTCAGTTCATGAAATGACCAACTGAGTAGCCTAGCAACAGCCTGACTCCATGAACCACACCTGTTAACGGTAGCTTTTCCTCTAAATACAATGTGCACTTGTCACCAACTAGATGAATTTTAGTAACTTGGCCTGAGTTCCAGGGGTATTGTTATAAATTTGACTTAAGGTAACCATTAAAAACCTCCCAACTTTACTAGAACCATGTACCATTGCATATTTTACACACTTTAGAGAACTCTGCTTGTAAGATGACTCAATTAATTGGAATGTCCACAACTTCTCTAGAATTTTCCATGCTTCTTTATTTTAGCATGCTTTAGCAGGGTTAAGTATTAGCAGAAATCTAAACAAAATCATTATCTTTAATTATACAAAGACCTAATCAACTTTTCTTCCCTAACACTGATACCAAACATCTAAGCTCTGCAACTCAATTTCATACCCCAGATGTAACAGTCCTCATAACAGATGACTCTTTGAAGTCCTTGGGTGGAAGGGTGCCTTTACTAGACGACGTCTTCCTGTTGATGGTTACATGATAAATCCATGTTGTTGATTCCTGGATCATTTAGTCCTCCGTTGAAATGTTGAGTATTATCCATCCACCAAGTCCATTAGAGGTTGTTGGGGTATCCTTTGCAGAAATCTAAGAACAGCAGCCCGATCTGGAACCACAGCTGAGAGCATTGGCTTTTCCCCGTTCCAGCGATGCAGAGTTCTCCGTCGTGCTGTGGCTCCTGGGTTCGGTCCTTTTGGTTCCTCTTTCTGCGTTCCAAGTTGACTTGACTCCTGCAGCGGGGAATAAGCAAGCTCTTCCTCTTTTCAAGATCTTATATACCCTTCCATCCCATTGTTGTGTATTGCAAGGTGCTACGTGCCTTTTTGCATGACTCTTGGTTCGTTCAAGTCCTTTGTGCAACTTGGGTGTCCACTCTTAACAGCCATCTGGACTCACTTCCCCAATTTGACTCCTAAGCCAGCTCTCTGTTCCTCTTTTGTACTTTTCCACTCACTGACCTTAATTAACCTTATCAACTTCAACTGATTACACTTATTGTCAAAATCACAATGTGTTTAACTTGACTTACAATCAGTTCCCATATTAATAAATGCTTAAAATCAACATTAAATCATCACTCAATAATCAGATCAATCACAACACCAGTTACATATACTTCATTTTAATCACTTTTTACTTTAATCATTCATAAAAAAGGGAAAACACCTTTCAGTGTGCAGAATATATGCCCGTTTATCTCTCAGGCTTTTACTTCAATTGAAAAAGAATCATTACTTGTATAAGAATTGGTGAATAAATAAATATTTTTGCATGAAACTGGAATGATCTCACCATATGTCAGTTTGCTCAACACCCTCCACCCTCAGAGCTGTCTTTATCTTGCATTTGACATCTAATGTACAGTCTCTCTCTCTCGTTGCTTTGAGTTATATTTGCACTGTTCATTTATAGGCTTTTTTTTACGCTATCAGCACATTCTCTCCCCCCTGAGTGCCCCTCCTCTTCCCAGCCCTTCAGCAACCCAACTGTCTCCTGATGAGTTTTGCTCTCTGCTTCTCTCTGCAGCTGTCTGTACAGTTTAACAATATTTAACTTTGATTTTAATTTTGCCCAGATGCTGCTCAGCTGTAGGTTGACCCTAATCTACCAATTCATTAGTGGGATTATAAAGAAAAGGGAGAGATTAAACACCGAACACAAGAATTCTCTGTTGATGTAGTGCAGTGGTTCCCAACCCTGATCCTCAGGTAGGGGGACCCGAGGACCTACATAATTTAGTAATGTCTCTATTCCGACACAGCTGATTCAAATGATTGCATGACCTCCTCTGAATGCCATCTAGTGCTGCTGAAGCCTGTTAATCACCCAGTTATTTAAGTCAGGTGTGTGGCAACAATGAGACACCTAAAACATGCAGGACAGGGAGGCTTGAGGACCAGAGGGCTGTTTCACAAATGCACGTTATTAGCAGCCCCCTTGATAGAGGTACAAGGTATGTATATGATGCAAATAAGTTATTGTTTTAAATATTGTGTGACTTAAACTATGCATTTGTTTAATTATATCCTCCTGAGAACTGAAGAAAAAAAGGGTCTTCCATTTTCTTTTTATGTGATTTCCTATTATTTAGGCCCAAAAATTACACCTTACAATTTTATTTTTTTAACATAGCTTTTTTAATTTTACAGTATGTCCGCTGTAGTGGACTGTTTTAAATTTAAATTGTACTGTTGTACAATTTACGTCTATAGTTATGACTGAATTTAAAAAATGAAAAATGAACAGGAACTGATTAAATTTGCTTAAAAATACATTGTTTGATCAAAAACAAATGCTTTCATCATTCTTAGTCATATTCTGTTGCTTGTTACTTGCAATGAAAATAACTCATGGATTTAGTTGAAAAGAGAGCCATAATGCCTTTCCCATACTTCATCCGAAGCCAAACAGTCCACACGTGCTCATGTGGCTGTGGGACACCTGGTCTACACGGCACAGACCACCTGGGGGCACCCCTCCGACTTCAGTATACATCACGACCCTACCCACCAGGATTCCCACTCTCTCCCTGCATCCTGTTTTCCTTTTATGAAATGGTCACAGAGAGAGCATCACACTTTCCTCAGACAGCATCCTCCATGGACAATGATGTTACAGTTCCCATCCAGTGGTTTTTTTTTTTTTTTTTTTTTTTTTTTTTTAGTCATGCGACAGTCTTTGTGGTTATTTAGTGAAGAATTGCACAAATGTACATAATTCCTCATGGCATCTGATAAAAGTATTCATGACATAAATTCAAAGGTATTCATGTCTCCTGCAGATATGATTGTGGAAGCAGACTAGTTGAAGTGAAATATCAACGTTGCTGTCCGAACGCATTTTTTCAAAAATCACAGCAATAAACTTCTGACCAATCTTGCTGCATGCCGTGTCAAGAGGGAGGTGGATGCCTACCTTGCAAACAAAAGGATGCAAATTTCATCATGTGACTAAATGAATGAGAGCCGATTTCGACACTTTGGATGAAGTATGTGAGACCCTTTAAGCTTCTCTCATACTTCATCCAAAGCCGAACAGTTGAATCATGGTCATGTGGTAGCAGGGCGTTTGTACTTGCACACACCTTTCATACAACGGTGGAGAGTGTCATGGTTTTAGGGTGACTCTGGTGCAAGCAGCATTTACGGACACAGGAATAAAATGTTTTGAAATGGTTTATTGAATTGAGAAAGGTTCTTTCTGGATCAGCTGGCATGTTGGAGGGAAAACACCAAGCCCGGAATGGGTCTGTACTAGAAGACGGGGGAGATGATTAAAGGTTGCTAAAGACAGTTCCAAACAAAGATGGAGGTTGGGTTCTTACTTTGAATGAAGGAGTTGTGGCCAAGAGGGAGCATGGAGTATCCCCAGAACCAATGGTTGGCTGTTTGTTGGGTGAGACGGTGGTTTGTGTTTGTGATTTGGCCTGTTTCTTTCGCAGGAGAGGAGTGTTCTGGTTCGGTCTGCAGTTTCCCTTTGTAGGAGAGGAAGTACTGTTGGAGGGTGGATGGGCAGGTGAGTATGGAGAGGATCTTCAGGTGGGCAGCTAGAGCGGTGAGGAGAACGAGACGCTGGGGAAGCAAACCCTGAGAGTTGCGAAGTCAGCATGGAAGCTGAACACCAAAACTCTGGGAGGAACCTTCAGAGAGGTAATCTATCAGGAGAAAGAAAAACATTGCTAAGTTCTAGGAGAGTTGAACTAAGCAGCTCAGAGGAAGCAGCCGTACCACTAGTCATAGTTAACCATCTGGCGTCCGTCTCAGGAAATCCAGGTGAGTTTGGGTTTGGCTCCTTGAGAGGAGCAGAAAGTCTTCCAAACCTGAGAAATGAATTGAGGTCCTCGATTTGAAAGAATTTCAGTGGGGATATCGTGGAGTCTGAAGACATGGAAGACCAGGAGTCGGGCTGTAGCGTGTGTGGCGGCTTTTTGGATGAGTCTTTTAATGTCCCAAGCCAGGCTCCCCACAGTGCAGGAAGAATGGGTTTGGCGATGTCTTCAGAGTCATCCAGGGAGAACTGTCGGGAGAGAGCATCAGGTTTGATATTGTGCGTACCTGGTTGGTAGGTGATGTTTAGGTTGAATCTGAAGAAGAACAGGGTCCGATGAGATTGTCTTGGGTTGAGTCTTTTGGCATTCTGCAAATAAGTCAGATTTTTGTGATCAGTCCAGACTATTACCGGAGTCTGTATCTTCTAACCAATGTCTCCATTCATCAAGGGACAGCTTTATAGCCAGGAGTTCTCTGTCCCCAACATTGTAGTTTCTTTCAGGGGGAGAGAAGCGTTTGGAAAAGAAGGCACAGGAATGGAGCTTGTTGTCTTCAGGGGACTGTTGTGACAGGACTGCCCGGACCCCAGTGTTGGAGGTGTCAACCTCCAGGATAAACTGAGAGTCAGGGTCAAGGTAAATGAGAATGGGAGCCTGGAAAAACCTCTGTTTTAACCCAGAAAAACTTTGTTGGCCTCTGAGGACCATGAAAATGATTTCTTGGTGGAGGTGAAAGGAGAAGCAATGATACTGAAGTTTCTTATAAACCTGCGGTAGAAGTTGGTGAATCCCAAGAAGCGCTGAAGTTGCTTCCTGGGTTCTGGAACTGGCTACTCCACCACTGCTCGAACCTTGTCAGGATTGTCATCCATCCTCAAAAACAAAACCCGTGAGACATGAAATTCACATTTTTCGGCCTTGACATAGAGATTGTTTTCCAGGAGTCTGTGAAGAACCTTTCAGACATGGATTTGGTGTTGCTCTAGGTCTTCTGAGAAGATCAGAATGTCATCCAGGTAGACGAAGACAAACATGTTAAGGAAGTCCTTTAGGATGTCATTAACCAGGACCTGGAATTAGCAGGAGCATTACAGAGCTCAAAGGGCATCACTAAATAGTCAAAATGACCTATCTGCCTTCGTGGATTCGAACAAGATGGTAAGCATTTCGAAGATCTAATTTAGAAAAGATGGATGCCTTCTGGACTGGTTCAAAGGCTAATGAGATCAGAGGAAGGGAATACTTGTTCTTGATTTGATTTAAACCTCTGTAATCGATGTAGGACCTGAGAGTCTTAGCTTTCTTTTCAACAAAGAAAAAATCTGCACCCTGGGGTGAGGACGCGGGCCAGATGATTCCTGCATCAAGAGACTCATTGATGTATTTTTCCATAGCCTGCCGTTCAGGACGAGAAATGTTAAACAGCCGACCAGAAGGAAGGCAGGCGCCAGGGAGCAAATCAATAGGGCAGTCATAAGGTCTATGAGGGGCAAGTGAGAGAGCCCGAACCTTACTGAAAACCTGCTCAAGATCATGGTACTCTGGAGGAATGTTGGATAAATCAGGCCGAGACAGTTCCTTTACAGAAGCAGGATCTTTGGGTGGAATGGCTGAATGTAAACAGTTTCTGAGACATCTTGAACTCCAAGACTCAGTACGGGACTCAAACCAATTTATTTGTGGGTTGTGTTCCTGCAATCATGGACAGCCCAAAACCACTGAGGCATTTTTGGTGGGAAAGACCAGAAAGGAGGTTTGCTCATGATGGTTACCAGAGTATATGAAATCGACGGGTTCAGTTTGGTGAGTAATGGCTTCCAACGGACTCCCATCCAAGGCAAAGACCAGGATGGGGTGAGAAAGACGTTGGATGGGGATTTGGCAATGTCAGACATGTTTGGGAGTGATTAAGTTTTGCTCAGAACCAGAGTCATTGAAGAAGAGAACAGGAATGACTTGGTGGTTGAAGTAAAATGAAGCTTCAACAGTCAATGGGGGAGATTTTGCAATGAGCTGAATGGCCCGCCAGAACCCCTAGGACTACTGATGGGCTGCGGCTTTTGGGCGAATAGGACAGTCAGCAATGAGATGATGAGATGAGCCACAATAAAGACAGCGGCCTCATGCCAGGTGGAACTGGCGCTCTTCCTTTAACTGGGTTTGACCAGTCTGCATGAGTTCATGCTCAGGAGGTGGTGAAGGAGGACAAATAGAATGAGCGGAAGACTCAAGTTCTCAAATGGTTTATTGCCATTAAACCTAAAAATTCATTAGTAGTGTCATCCTTCATTCGGGATGGTAAGCTACAACTTCTATGGCCTAACTTGATAACACGAATCCCCTCAACACTGCAATAGTCTATTAAAAGCCTTTCTGTCAAACTTAGAACATTAGGCTTCAGAACCACAATTGAACAGTAACAATGCCCACGTGGATAATTATAACATTGATAATGGTATATTTTAACATCATAGTGTTAAAATAACAGTATTGACTGAAAACCAAAATGAATCAGTGGTATTTTACTGCAAGCTGATTAAAAAGATCAAAACAGACAGATAAAGCAGAATCACTGGCAAAACAAATTGGTTTCTGATAGGTGTGACCGCTGACTGAACGGATAAGGCACCAGGATTAACTAAGCCTGGCTGTTAGCCTGGTCTGGAGCAGGGCAGCTGCACAGGATAAATCGCCATGGTAACTGATGTGCTACTGTATTTGTGAAACCGAGTCCAGGGTTAATGCAACCAGGATATCCGCTTAATCCGCTGTCCTGCTATTGTGAAATAGCCCTCAGGGTTGGGAACCACTGATGTAGTGGATTCTTTGCAAAAATAATGAATAGCAAATGGATTATAGATTGCTGTGGCTGAAAGATACTGTGTTGGTGAAGAAATGTCAGATTTGTCACTCTTTCTAAGGCTTATGTGGAATCGTGTATGTTGGGATTTCCTGTTTCTGCAATTGTGGTAGCTATAAAGTTATAAGTGTATGAATGTGAAGTGGTTTTGTAAATATACCCTACAGAGAGACACCAAGACCACATCTCTGCAGCAATTAATAACTTCAGATATATTAAACATCAAAACATTCCCCACTACAACAAACACAACCCAAACTCAAAGAATGTTGACATAATTGTTCTTAAATCCTTTTTATCTTCAACCTTATTCATTTAAAGTGTTAATGAAAACACTGACTAGTTTAAGGTGAACGTTACTTTCAGTATAAAACCTTGGATAAATGTTCTTTAGCAAGTAGCAAGACCGATCCAATCAGAGGAGTGGTCAAATAGCTTCAATCATCCCAAAACCTTGATGGCTACAAAAATGTTACTTCTCTGTAACTTCTTCACTCAATTCTTTCTTCAAACATTCTTTGAACTTACTTGTTATATAATTATACTGCATTGAAAAAAGAAGTTCAAATGCATCATTGAAAACCCAAGTCAAGTTTGTGTATCACATTTCAGCAACATGGGAGTTCAAAGTGTTTTACACCAAAGAAACACAATACAGTAACCAATTATGAAACAGCAATAAACATTACATTTTGTCAAATGCCATCATCAAAATAATCAATCAAATATACATTAAATATAGTGATCAATGTTCCACTTACTAGGTATCAAAAGCAACAGTAAACAGGTGGGGTTTTAGCCTTGCTTTAAAGGAACTCTGTGTTTTGGCTGTTTTGCAGTTTTCTGGAAGTTTGTTCCAGATTAGTGGAGCATAGAAACTGAAAGCTGCTTCTCCATGTTTGGTTCTGGGTATTCAGAGTAGACTAGACCTTAGTGGTCTGGAAGGTTGATTTAATGACAAGTCTTTTTCTTTTTTTAATACATTATATTTATTTAATTTTTTTATATTACAAAACAAGCAAGTGGTAGTGGTACAGTTGACATAAAACTTAAAACTAAAACTAAAATTTACACTAACCCACTTAATCCCTAAAATCACTAAGATGACTAATATCCTACAGCAATACCAATTTTGTGCAGCAGGACAACCTAATAATTCCAGCGCATCATCACGTTGTGGCTCAACACCGATATATCTGGGTGCCCTTGGTCTAAAGCCCAGAAAGGTGGCGCAGATTATATTTGTCTGCTGCATGTTCCACGAATTGTGTTGGCAAAAGATGACTGGGTGGAATAGATAAGTGCAGCTGGACCACTGAGAATATTTATGGAATAAAACCAAAATGAAAAACAACATGATTAAACTTTAAGATTCTTCCATGTTATTTAACAAACAACAATGATATTAACAGCACCAGAGAACAGAAAACCATCATGGCGCCAAAGGGATATTGAAGATGAAACATAAAAATATCGCTCCCCCCCCCCATCCAAAAAGTTCCTTCACAGGCATGTATGAAACACATTCATATTTTGCATAAACAATGTAGCACTCCTTTTTTGAAATCTTTTAAGATCACACCTGTGAGCTTTAATGTCAATTTCTACATGGTTTCCTGCAAATAACTTCACCGACCTAATGAATGACTAGTTCGAAATTTCTTTTCCTATCTTCTTTGCTGTAGTGTTGGCAAATGAGGCAAAAATTCCTCACCAAACGTCTCAGATAACGCTGTGAGCTTCACTACCTTCACCTTGTAACCGTGTTTTTTTTTTTTTTTTTTTTTTTTTCCCCAACTTTACTTAGATCTTTACTTCTCTTACAAGTATTACATCAGTCTTGAAAAAAATAGTGCACATCTAAGAACGTAGGATGTAACAGAGAAGGAAAACACAAAACATAAAACCAAAAAATAAACAAATGACAAAACAGGACTAAAAGGAAAGAAAAAAATAAAAGGTGTGAATAAATGTGAGTAACAAAGTTAAATCGTATACATTACAAATATTTTTGTTTTTATTGCCTTTTTGTTGTTTGAATCTGAGATTGAATTAAGATACAGTTTGAAATCCATTCCAAAGAGGTCAAAAAGCAGTTTCTGATGCATTGTTTTACTTTTATGAATATGAAACCTAGAAAGAAACATAATCAGGTTGATAAGAAATATGGCAGAGGAGTTTTTCATCTTGAAATCTGTGATGGCAAACAACACATTTTCAAAATAGAGTAGGAAATCTGGTTTGATTTTATTGGAGATCAGAGCAGCAATGTCATGTCAAGTTTATTTGTATTGCACATTTCAGCAACAAGGCAGTTAAAAGTGCTTTATATAATAAAAACATCAATCAATAATACATCAAAATCGAGCAAAAAAATGATCAAAATAATAAAGCAAGCATACAGTAAAATGATCAAAATCATAAAACAAGCACACAGCAAAATGATCAAAATCATAAAGCAAGTATCAATGCAACACAATCATAAATATCATCAAGCAAATAAAGAAATATTGATCAATGTTCCAGTTACTACTAATCAAAGGCAACTCTAAACAAGTGGGTTTTTAGCTTTGATTTAAAGGAACTCAATGTTAGGGTTAGGGTTAAGGGTTAGGGTTTTGCAGTTTTCTGGAAGTTTGTTCCAGATTTGTGGTGCATAAAAACTGAATGCTGGGGCTGTTGCAAATGATTTAGTTTGAAAATGATTATGTGTAACAATTACCAACGATTTAGTGCAAACGAGTAATCTATTGATTATTCTGACGATTAACTGAGTAATCAAATAAAAAATTTGATAAAATAAAGTATTGGTAAATTCTGCCATAACAGCAGTATTAATATTAGAGCTCAGTATCATCCCAAATTTTCATATCTGTTCATCCCTTACAATTACTTTTCAGTAGCTTAGAAAATTAACCTGTAACAGTAGCTTATTTTTTAAGTCAACCTGGTCCAAAATTATACAAACATGAAGCAGGTTGACAAAGACACTTAAAAAAGTAAAAGACTACTCCAGTTTTTAGTTTACGTATTCATCTTCAGTCAATTTAATAGGTGAATTCTCACTTTATATTTCCTTTTTTAGCTTTATATAGCTTTAATTACTAAAGCTGCATGCTGACTCTAGATTGTTCCTCTTTAGGTTCAAAGATCATAACTTCAATTTTGTTTCTGTTCAGCTGAAGACAGTTTTGGCACACCCATTCAATGATTTGTTCTTAGCATCTGTTCAGTGCTTGGATGGGTTCGGAGTCACCTGGTGATATCGTAATGTAGAGTTGTGCATCATCTACGTAGTTATGGTAGCTAATCTTATTACTTATTAACCTGAGCTAGTAGGAGCATGTGGATATTAAATAGGAGGGGTCCCAAAATTGAATCTTGGGGTACTCCACATGTGACTTCTGTCTGCTCCGATGAGAAGTTGCCTGTTGACACAAAGAAATCCCTGTTCTTTAGGTAGGATTCAAACCAACTGAGTACCGTACTAGAGGGTCCGACACAGCTCTCCAGTAGCTTCAATAATATCTCATGGTCAACAGTGTCAAATGCTGCGCTGAGGTCCACCAGAACCAACACTGTGGTTCTTCCACAGTTTGTATTGTGTGGATGTCATTAAACACTTTGACGAGGGCAGCCTCAGTGCTTTGGTGAGCACGGAAACCGGACTGAAAGACATCAAAGCTGTTTGTCATAAGAAGCTATTTAACTGCTGAAACACAGCTTTTTCAATAATTTTGCTGATGAATGGAAGGTTGGAGATTGGTCTGTAATTCTGCAATAGTGATTTGTCCAGATTGTTCTTTTTTAATAATGGTCTTTTTTTTTTTTTTTTAGCAATGATAAATGCTGTTTTTAAAGCTTAGGGGAAAACACCTGATGAGAGGGATGAGTTTACTGTTTGAATCAGGTGAGATGCAATGAAAAGCAGAACTTTCTTTAGGAAAGTTGTAGGTGGGATTAAAGACAGCAGTAGGATGAGCTTAATTGTTTTATAATTTCTTCTAAGTTTTCATGGTTGAGTTGGTGAAATTCAGCCATTTTCTCTGCATTTGTTATGTTTGGGCATAGCATCGTTATTGGATTTGGTGTGGATGTGCAGGTTAACCCTCTAATTTTTTGATTTTTTTCTGTAAAAAATTGACAGATTTATTGCAGTAGAGTGGAGTTCTGGTGGTAAAATCACAGGCAAGTTTGTCAGTTGTCAACTGTGGCAAACAAGGCTCGAGCATTGTTTGTTTTTGTTTGATTTTTGCAAAGAACATTTCCCTTGTATGCTGTAGTGATGAGTGATAGCTTTGCAGCCTTTCTTTGTAGCTTTCATAATAAATGTGAAGTTGAGTTTTATGCCATTTATGTTTAGCCCTTTGACTTCTTTTGTTTCTTACAAGTGGAGTATTTATCCACGGAAATTTCAATGATGAATCAATGATGTCTGAAATTTTAGAGGAGGAGTTATCTACCAGCTCATCTACTGGTTTGCAACATGAAAGTGAGGTGGAGGAGTAGATCTGATTAAAAGTTACCGTTGTGTTGTCTGTAAAAGAGCATTTTGTAATATGTTTTACTAAGCATGTCAACAGAAATTGTACTTTCAAAAACAGAAAAATGATCAGACAGAGTGACATCAATTACAGAGACCTAGCAGATATTTACACCGTTTCTGATAATCAAATCCAGAGTGTGTCCTCGATTGTGTGTCGGCTGTTTAACATGTTGAGTCAAACCAAAGTTTTGAAGTACATCATTGAGCTTTTTTGCCTCTGTCAATTGGGTTGTCAACATCGGTGTTAAAATCTCCCACAATTATGAAACAGCCATAATCAATGCATATCATAGATAACAGCCAGCTAAAGTCATTGAAAAAATTTGCCACATATTTTTGGGGTTTTGTATAGAGTTAGTGTCAGTGGTCATTTGTGGCCTTTTACCTCAATTCCCAAATATTCGGGAGTCAAAATTGCCCTCAAAAGCTTTTTACAGTTTAGTGAATCATGAAATATTGTAGCAACCCCTCTGCCCCTCTTATGTTTTCAATTCTCACTTCAAAAATTGTAATTAAGAGGAACTGAGTCAATAAGTACAGGTGTTTCATTGTCTTCCAACCATGTTTCTGCAAGAAACATAGCATCAAGATTATGCTCAGTAATGAAGTCATTAACGAAAAGTCCTTTTGCTCATAGTGATCTTATGTTCAGCAGAATCAGTTTAAGTTATTTGTGGATGGATAATTCTGCAGTTTGAGGTTATTTGAGGTTATACAGGGGATAAATCTTAGATTTGAATTCAGATCATTACATTTAGTTTCTGTTTTCTGTTAATTTTCTTTAGTGATCTGGACAGGGACAGATGGATTCTGAAGGAACATTGTCATGATTTGTAGTGTGATGGACCCAAATGCAGAGATGACAGAGGCGGCGAGTAGATTTTGTATGTTTAATAAAAATGGTGAACTAAAAACTTACACAAACTAGAGGGAATGCAGAAAGACAGAGTAGAACAAGGAGTGAGAGCTGGAAAGGAGCTTAAATGCTGGGAGTGTGAATGCTGAAACAAAGGACTGGGGCTGATTGGCTAACAGTTTAAAAGTGGGAGGAAATAGAGCTGAAGGGAGACTGAGGAGAGAGAGAGAATGGCAGCAGGTGGCGAGGGAGAGTAAACAGGGGAGCAAGGAAAATGAATCTAACAGTAACAGAATAACTAGACACAAGTAATAGACATATTTAAACTAGAATCGCTAAGAAAAGACTGAACCAAAGTAAAATAGAAACAAGGCTAATTTAATCAAAATAAGAAACTAAGGAACAATTAAATTAAAGCTGCAAGGAGCACTGGGCGGCCCTCGCAGCTCAGTGCCGCTCCGGCCTTGCTACCGTGGGAGATTCAGCACCAGCACCCCAACGTTGTCGTCAACGCTCTTATGGCGTTCCAGCACTTGTCCACTTGGTGGAGCATTTGGCAGATCTCCCAAAATTGCCTTTCATCCACATCAGTATAAGACAAGAAGCATGTGTGCAAAGTTTAAGTGAAATCTGAAGTTATTGTCACTTCCTGTTTTGTGGTGAAAGATTGGCGAGGATTTTCTGCACGCTGTTTAACTTGTCATGTGTGGTTATCAAAAGTTAGTGGATACGGTTTCTATCACTTCAAATCTGTAGGAGTCAAAGAGTAAAAGGAGGACAACCAGCAGCAAAACATGTCACTTCCTGTTCAAATGGGGCGGGGCTTAGTAATGTCACCAAATGATGATGAGAAAGTGATGGGTGCTGGTCTGTTATGACACACAGAAAGTTTCATTAAGCCACGACCTTGTATATGGAAGTTATTCCACCTCGATATTTTATGGCGAAGGGGCAGATTTTGAGGCTTGACCATGCTCACATGCTTTGATGTAGCAAAAAGTTTTTGATAACGTTTGCCCTTCAGTGCTTCAAGACTCTGCAGACTCTGAAGTCTCCATGTTAAAAGTTGTAGGAGAAGTTCGCTCAGATACAACATGTGTAAAAGAGACAAAATGGTGGTTTTGATCCAAAATGGCCAACTACCTGAGGGTTTTGGACCAGGGCTCCAAGAGACTTTTTCGCAGGACCTGACACCTCATACATGTGTGCTGAATTTCATGATTGTCAGTCAAAGCATTTTTTTTTTTTTTTTTTTTTTTTTTTTAAGATTTCTTGGGGCACTGTTGAGGTAGCAAACCTCTTTATGTTTGAGAATGTTGCTAAGTTTCTGGTAGGAAGATTTAAAATGAGAAACGTGTTAAAGGGATGCAGATAAGAATGGCTTTATGGTCAGATGGGGGTGAAGAAGAATTCTTGCAACTCTATTACTTACTTCTTTAGAGATGAGCCAACAATCAGTCCTTGATTGACCTGATAGAGATTTATTAGACCAAGTATATTCTTTTTGAAATGGATGCTTTTCACACCAGATGTCAGTTAGACAATGTCTTTCAATGAAAAGGTTTAGAAAATTATTTTGAGAGCTGCTGTTGCTTCTTTTAAAGCTATTAAAGTCCCAACCAATAATAACGTAAGAATTTGGATATTTGGTTAAAAAGTATAATTTTGTCTATATTTTGTCATTTTATCTATAAAAACAGAATTCTTCTGCTGATTATTGAATCTGTGAATATTTACTAAGCTTAACATACGGTTTCCTGTTTCCACCACAAGTATTGCATAGTGACTTTCTTTATCACATTCAGAAACTAAAACAATTTTTGAGGATCCATATACCAGCCGGGTGCTTTGACCTATGGATCCAAAGATCCGATCCCTACTGCAACCTCCAAAAGTTGGGATCTTGTAAAGTGGAATGGAATTCTTGAAGAAAGCAAAGTCTGTGTTTTTTACAGTAAAGAAATGTGGCCTTATGTTTTAAATAATTTATAAGACCTCTCGCATTTAAAGAAATAATAGATAAAGACATAAAAATTTAAAATAAAAAAGATGAATTAGAACAAGAAAAACCAGGGATTATTAAAGTCTTCTTACACTAATACAGCATAACCGTGTTTGTTTGTCAGAGGTTCACTCTACCTGAGTACACTTCCATGTGGACAAAGCAGTCTTGCCATGACTGTCCTGTAAATTCCCCAGCAGTTGCAGTGTCTTGTTGCCCATTAAGTTCAATGTAGATTCATAATGCTAGTGTGCAAAAGGTAAGGCATTTTAACAAGGAAGGCACGAAAGTTATGTTGCTTGAGTTTAAATGAACATGTCTAATTAAGTTTGTGCAATTTATTCTTTCCTATCACAAATTATAGTAACAGATAAATTCCTAAAGTGCCATTTCTTTTGTTTGTAAGACTTAAACAGATTTAATAGAAAGGATTTGCTCATTATTATGCTAGTTATTCCAGACCTTTGCATGTTTGAACCTATTTGGAAAATCCCTCTTATTCACTATCATAATATTATTTGTGTATCACAAACAGAAACACATAGCAGATGTCTGCTATTGTTCCTGCCATGGAAAGTCTGCTTTTCATTTTACCAAAGGATTATTTCCTGATTTATTCTGTAAACATGGCTTTATGGATAGAATGCTGTGTGTGTATGTATTTTTGGTCTTACATTCATGTCTCTCTGTCTCAGGCTTTGTCCTTTCTTGGATTGGATGTCAGTGAAGAGAAGAGGAAGAACCTGAGGCATAGCCTGACCCCTGACCCACAAGGCACTGTAGCGTATGGAGGTGAGGCACATGCACACTCAAATTCACACATTAAAATAAGCCATGCATGCATCCAGACTTGTCAACAGCAGAGACAGATATCTGTGTTGATGTGCTGTCACAGGCTCTGTATGATGTCAGCATGTTGCTGACTAGCTGTGACGTTGCTGTTCAGTGTCACATTAAGGCAGTGTGATGTGTCTGTATCTAGGTGGTCAGTCAAAGGGAAGTATTCATAAATACTCTTGCTGAATTTCCTGTCTTTACCTGTTATTCAGGCAACAAAAGCTGGTTGGATTTTAGCAAGGAGGGACCCTGTAGACCTGTGCTGAAGCATGTAGGAGTTCAGCTGGTATGTCTGTCTTTTACCCGTGGGAACATTTTGTCTTAGGTTATAGAACACTATTATAAGAGTATGTAAAAAAAAAAAACTTTGCTTGTCTCCCTGAGAGGATAAAGCCAAAGCAACAAAGGATGCATAATTTTTGGGATAAATCCTGCTCCTTGATATCCTTAGCCATATCGCTGAAGGAGCTGCTAATATTTGCTCTCTGACTTGGTTGCTTATTGGAAGTCTGGACTCAAGTCATGTGATTTGGAATTGAGTCAGACTCAAGTCACAAATTTAATGACTTCAGACTTTAAACAAAA
The DNA here is from genome assembly GCA_014839685.1 of Anableps anableps. Classification (NCBI taxonomy): domain Eukaryota; kingdom Metazoa; phylum Chordata; class Actinopteri; order Cyprinodontiformes; family Anablepidae; genus Anableps; species Anableps anableps. Next base: position 1,378,635 of record CM026083.1, read on the forward strand.
AACAAACAACACTTGACTTGGACTTTCACACCAGAGACTTGTGACTTCGCTTGGACCTGAGGTGATTTACTTCAAAATACTTGATATCTTACACCAAACATAAAGTGTGTTATAATGGGATTGTGTCTGGAATGTGATCCAGTCTGTTGAGCCCTTCTTGCCGTTTCTACGGTATTGTTCACCTGCTTTTTTTGATGACACCAAAGACACTGGTTTTTTGGAAGCAGGTGCAATAACATAATTGTCATGTCTAAGGTGATATTTATTAATAATATTTTAAAGTGTAACTAACCCCCAAAACAACTTTTTTTGCTGATAAACTGTCTAAATAGGTTATTTAGGGTTCTATCTTCATGTTTCTGTGTGAATTTTTACATTTTTGCGTAAATTTGTTGAATTCTGCAGTATTTTGTCTAAAAACGTCTCAGTGCTGGCTTCCTTCAGTGGCCAGCACTGAGACGGTCGAAAGGTTCTTAGGCAGTTGAATTTTCCTATTGGTTACAGCAGTACAGCTGGTCACCACTCCGCGTTTGGGTATAAAACCATCTCACTCAGACACACAGCCCCGCCCGCCTAGTGGTGAGTCAGGAGTTGGAATAGTGAGTCAGGTGTGACCACGGCGAGCATTGATCAATAGCGTTACTCGGCTTAGCAAATGTGTGATTTATTTACAATGTGGACATGGAGTGGAATGGGTCTCCTCTGCTCTGACTATTGGTGATGGTATACTGCAGGACGGATGAATGTCAGACTGACTGCAGGGCTTGGGAAGCGGGAAGTTCTCACCGCAGCTCTCTACTTACTCAGGACACAGCAGGGCCGCAGCTAATCTGCAAAGCGTTGTCGCCATAAAAGTTTCCAACAACACAGAAAAAAGTCGCTAGATTTGTCTTATTAAAAAGTTGCTAAATATAGCGAGAAAGTTTATACAAAAATAAATCTTCGTTCTTCCTAACCCCAGCCCCGCTTACCTACTCCTCTCATCCCCAGACTCCGCTGTACCTTTCAGTATCTCTCGGCGCCGCCCACTTTACTGGAATTTTTCAATATGTGTGGTGGGCTTAAGCTTTCGCAGGGGGCGTTAGTTACACTTTAATTTTGTTCATCACCTCTTAAATAAACGTTGGCTGTTTGTTTCTATGATTTAAGAAAGATTTTTTCCCCATTTATTTTCTGAAATGTCCCTGTTTAAACCCCCTTTCCATGACTCAAGTCTGGGTGATGTTTCTGAAGAGTCCAATTAGAGCCAGTTGTAAAATAATGAAATTAAACCTTTGTTAAAGCAATTTCTTGTCACCAATTCTTTTAGGGATATGAGAAGAGGCATTTGAAAGGATTGGTTTTGTGTTAATGAGATAAAGCTTTTCATATGTAAAGAATTGAAGAAGTGTTTTCTTGATTTGTCAAATTTCAAAACAATTTATTAAGATACCAAGATCCCCTCAATAAAAAGGTAACTTATTTTACAAAGACCCTTGTTTTTGCTGCTTCCATTCTTACCAAGATCACCCTTGTGATAAAGGTCTTGACTTCAGTGTGTTTTTTTAATCTGGTTAAATAAAGGTTTAGTAATAAAAACAACAAAAGCCCGATTGGGACTGGAATCAATGATTGCAGGTTTGCAATCATTAAAATTCCCAAAATTTTGAGCCATCCATTTTTGTTTGTCATAGCCTCATTAAAAGAATTAAAATGCAATAATTTCACCAAATGTAAGAAGATCCCACTGAATCCAAATCTACCAGTGACTTCAAATAGATAAGCCTATGCGATTTGATCAAACACCGATTACCAGCTGGTGGCACTGACCTCCATTATGAAATCCTTAGAGAAACTATTATTACAGGTACTGTATTCAGAGGTTGAATCATCCCTCGATCAATATCAGTTTGTCTACATGAGAAAACACAGTACAAATTATGCCATCTTAAAAATAATGTATGTGTTTATTAAACACATTGAAAATCCCTCTGCATTTGTTAGACTTCTTTTTATTAAATTTAGCTCAACTTGTAATTCAATTCAGCTACACATTCTTTTGAGAAAACTGCTCTACTTGAATGCAAATCCCTGTTTGATTAAATGGTACCATTCGTTTCTTTGAAATAGGCCACAGCAGGAGAAATTCAATCTGGAGAGACAGAGACAATTATCGAGTTTTAATGACTTAAAGTTCTTTTGCGCTCAGACCCCGGCAGAAGACGTGTGTTCTGAGAATCACCATGACCTCGAATGAAGAACATAAGGTGATGATTTAGGGTCATCTTCCCCCCAACAGAGGGTGCCGAGGCCAAGCTAAGGGATGAGGAAGATGGGTTAACGGTGCAGGAGTAAGAGGGAGAGTCGATGGGTTAAAGACGGTGACAAAGTAAGGTTTGCTGAAGAATAGGTGAGAGATAGTGAAGGTGCACATCTGTTAAGGTGAAGAGAAGGTTGACCTGGCTGCATTAGCGAGAGGCTGCATGGGGCCTAGCGAAAAGGCTGAGTTGGGCCTCGCCAGAGGCTGCATGGGGCCTTCCGAGAGGCGAAGAAAGAAAAGTTTAGATACGATAAAACACTCCACCACCAGTAAGTGCTAGGTGGGCTTAACTTTATGCTAAGAGCGACAGACAGCTAGAACAGAAAGGAGGTCCAGGCATATATGGAAGGAGAAGGCAGATGATGACCAGCAGAAAAAGCTACTGAAGTTACGCTATGAGCATACCCTGAGTGACTGCGGCGATGCGGCCCCTAGCCTAAATGGGTGGCTAAAGGATGGTTTGGGAGGTTTATGGGACACTAGAATTTCCAGAAAAATACCAGGCAGTGAACATGAGGAAGCCTTCAGGAGTGGGGACAGAGGTTTCGAGGGAGAGCTGACGAGCAAATCTGAGTGAGACGTGAAAGGGCACAGAAAGATGGGACAAGAGTTTTCCCTTTTGGACGTTTGAGATTATTTAAGAAGTTGTCGACAGGATGGCTCAAAAAGAGGTTTTGAGAGCTACAAGGTTGCTAGCGTTGGAGAAGAGAAAAGACTGCTATTAAGCTACGGATAAAAGGAGCTAAAAAGTGGCGATGATCGAGGTAAAAAATGATGATCAGAGTCAAGAGATAACAGGAAAGGGGAGTTGTGTGAGTGGCATGAAATCTAGCCGAGCTGGCCATGCTGAGGCTAAGGACTAGCGAGAGTGTATTGCGAGGATGTTAAGAGAATGTTAATGACAGACAGCTAGGTGAAGCGACGAAGAATAGGAATAATGAACTCGGAGTGGAGCAGCTTTAATTAGTAGCTATGACCACAGTGGCTTATTGTGTGGGCAATGATGCACATTATTCCTATGAAGGCCCTCCAGACAACAGGCTACTGCAATAGGAATGATTCCCATAAAGAGTGCTGGGGACTGACAGAAGGAATAAAGGGGCCATTCATCAACGAACTGCCCTGAACCCACCCCCAAAACCTGAGGATGGGCGGCGTCCGAGTAGCACTTGAGAAAATCAGCGTAATGTGTGCCAACAGCATGGGAGAACCAGAGAACCGATCAGGCCTGAAAGCCAGGTGTGGAGATGGAGTCAGACCTGAACCTACAGACTCCTGAGACTGTTACAAAGTGGGCGTACTAAGACCTAAAAGAGGTACCATGAGCAAGGAACAAACTACCAGCAACAGCGAGAAATTAGACATCCGTTGATCAGCAGTCGCACTGAGTAGTGCAACGCTACTACTCAGTAGTAGCTGCTTAAAAGCCAAACGGCTGCGGCTGATCAGGAACGTGTCATTCGGGAATTCACTTAACCAGGAAGACAAAGCACGACCCCCGGCTATAAAGTCCCTACACCGGCTCCCTGTAGCTCGTAGAATAAACCGCAAGGCACTTGGAAGTTCATAGCTCTGGCTTGGCATGAAAAACACGTTAAGGACCCATTACTGTTGCAACCTCAGGGAATTAAGAGAGGGAATCCCAATACTCACGTCATTGGGTGAAGGTTTACTTTCAGGGAAATTCTTGGAAAGGACCACTGGTCTTCAGCTTTCATTGAAGTTTTTGTGTTCCTTTTTGCTATGGGTTAAAATATAAAACACGACACTTAAAAACAACTTGAAAAGGTTTCAGTATCCCACAGTTTATTGTAATACACAATACATCACTAATTGCTAAATATGCAAAAAGGTAAAAAAAAAAAAAAAACAGGTTTAGCAAGGTGTGATATTAATTTTTGTTTTACATATAAATCATAGAAATCTCTGTTGGCATGAACAGTAAAAAATTAAATAAAAAACACACCCACCCTTTGGAGATGAGATGGGGAGCTGAAGACAGATGGGGTCACGTCATCTCTAAGCCTGATAATGTGACCCATCCTGTCAAAGTCCTCTGGCTTGAGATGTTCACTGCAGAGCTTAAAATGACTTTGTGGCAACAAAACCTTCCCTTCTTATTGAAACTTCGCATTGCCTCCTGAAGTCTATGTTACTTGGAAATCTTCAAAGTCAGCAACAATGAGATAAAATTATAAATGGTCAATTAACCAAAAATTTTGTTTAAACGTACTTGTGAAGGGTAATCCCACATGATTTACATTCAATATTGCGTTGGTTATTGCAACCGCAGGCTCCACAAAATACAGGGATAGGTGAGGAGAGACCCATCCAACATGGCGGCGGCGTGGAATGCGCTCCAGCATAGAAGAAGAAGAGTTTCCACTGACGTCACTCTACTGCGCCGCTTGGAATTGCGAATTCAAATTTATTTATGGGACGCTTTTTGCGGGGTCGGGCATGAAAACGAAAAAGCAGTTTCCTCGTAGTTTTCTATGTAGTTGTGTCGCACAATGAGCAGTCATGGAGACGAAAATGAAAACACAGTTTGGATGTTCTATTAGCAATTTCATTTATGAGTCAAAAAAAAAAAAAATGCAGCTTTGACTTTGAAATGAAAAAGCATTTCTGCTAATACATTTTAATTTTCAAATTTGACATTTCGAACTGAATTTTGGTCACTTTTTACAGGGACATATTTTGAAAATTAACTGTTAAACATTATTTTATTCATTTTAATTAATTTTCAAATTGAGCATTTTCGGAGAAGAAAATGAAAATGCAGTTTGGATGATTTATTTTTCATTTTATTTATGAGTCAAAAAATGCTGCTTCATTTTGAAAATGAAAAAGCATCTCTATTAATCCATTTTAATTTGAAAATTGAGACACATTTGCTTCCATAAAGTAAGAGGTTTTCTTCATAATATGGATTTAATGAGGGCACATCTCAAACAAGAGTCTTCACTACACATCCTTTTCAACAATATCAGAGTCCATATATTCTTCAAATAAGTGTTCAGATATATCTAATCCTAAAAAATAAAAGCGTAAATAAAAATACTGAATATCAAATTCAAGAAAATAAAATAAAAACTGTTGTACTTAAAATAATTGCACTGTTCACTGGAAGTTTGTTGTTCACATTATGACTTTCCAATGACTCATCTTTTTTTTCCCTCTGCTGAGACTATTTTTAAAGAAACAGCCCTAAAACATTAATATATGCCCGAGCAGTGGACTGATCTCTGCAACTTTGTCTATAACAGTAACATTGTCTAAAGAAATGGGAATTTCTTTCTCAGCTCCTGGCTTTGCTTCTGAGACTAAATCACATTTTAAAAATGGCCATAATTTTCATCACAAATCTCCCATGTGTCAGACTCTTGTGTTGTTTTGGGTTAAGATTTTTGATTCTAGTTGCCTCTGTTTTCCTTATTCTTATTTTGTTTAGATCGACCTTGTTTCTGTTTTACCTCAGCTCAGTCCTTTCTTAGTTATTCAAGTTAGATTGTTTATTTATTCCTTGTGTCTAGTTATTCTTTGTTACAGTAAGATTCATTGTATGAATGCTGTAGGCATTTACACTATTGAGATCCATTTTCTTTTATCATCATTATTATTATTATTATTATTATTATTCTGGTTGCTTCCGTACACTTTTTGCCGTACTACTACTTCTGTATACTTTGTGTTATTTTCACCATTCAACATTTATACTATTCAGCTTATTCTTCTCTTTCCGGCTATGACTTATGCTATTTATAACCTTTATACTTTTTAAAATATTCAGCTTTTTATGAATTTTTCAGCTCCATTGAAATAAATGGAAAACCACAAAAATTCTTCTAAAACTTGCCTGTTTTGCAAACTTAACTACTTCCACATACTTTCACCTAGAAATGCCATTCAAATTTTAAAATGTAGACATATCCTTCAACTACTTCTGTATGTTTCAGCTTTTTCATATCTTCTACCGTTTGCATAAAATCCATCCTCAACTTTTTGGTCGCACTTTGCTCATAATTCATCTTTATAATGGATTTCAATGATGGAATTCTTCAACGGCTTGAGAGCGTCACTCTAACTGGATGAGGATTCTGAAGGTCCCCGAACAACTTCAGCTAACTCGCTCAATTTTGCACTCTTTTGACCCATATTATACGTCAAAACGTAGGAATCTATGTTTGGATTCAGAAAATGTAATATTCATTGATAAGGGACTAGCAGTTTTCTGGCAAATCGCCCTCAAAAAATGAGGCGCACCAAATCGGGAATAGGAGACTATATTGTGGGAGAGGAAAAAAAAAAAATTAGCAAAATGCAGCTGTATTCGGATACGTATTCGTATCGTCATATCTCCTAAACGATGTGACGTAGAAACAAGAACTTTGACATAATTTTATTTGATCTTCCTGATGCTTATGATTCATTCATTTTTTTTCATACCTGTTACAGTTTTGCCATAAATTTTGTCTGTTCAAGAGTTGCAAATGTTTTTCGCAAAATCAGGCATATATTTACATCATCACAGCTCAGAGTCAGAAAAGGGTACATGCATGAAACATGGCAAAGTTTGTTCACTGCTCATTCCCTATAGCTACGGTGAAAGAATCATATCCCTAAAAGCTTCTGGGCCACATGACATAGTTTGAGACCTAGTAAAGATGATTTTCAGCACTCATCCATTTTATCAACATTTTTGACATTTTATGCCTTTAATATATTTTCAAAAATTTTAGTTGGTTAGGAACATTCCTCCATCCTTTGATTAAAAACGGTCCATGAATGACATCAATAGCCCTTACGGTTCTCAAAATATTGAGATTTGTTCGGAGGCATGTTCGAAGGCATTTCTTCCTGTTTAAAAGGCTGTGAGGCTGACGGTCAAAAGTGTCAGGCCTGCGGTAGAGTCAGCGACAGCGACACAGCTGCCAGTCTATTAATAGCTCTTGTTGCTACAGTAACAGGCCAGTGGCATTCCCAGCAGTTATTATTTTTCAAGGGTGGCTTTATATACTTCTTCATATAAGCTGTTGTATCCATTTTACATGGATTAGGCAATGAGATTGTCTTCCTGCAGCAGTGGGTCAGTAAATGAAGGGCCCTTCCATTCCCTCACCTGGAGCTCCCTCCTGTGGCAGGATTGAGAATTACAATACATTATGTCTGCATATAGAGCTTGTATTTCAGTTCCTGTCAAGCTCATTACAGTGAGTCATTAAGTTTCAGAGCTCTCATGGAGGAAAAAAGACAGTGGGCATTTTGTGTTATGTTTTTAAACAGCTTTTTCTGCCATTTCAGTACCTGGACAACAGTGATTAGTTTTAAAAGGCAGTTTCATAGAGTTTTGCATATAGGCTGCTTTAGGCATTTTACATTGGTATCTACTTTCTATTTTTGGACATTGTACTAATATTAGCATTTAAGCTAACATTAGCTTGATAGTGAATTTTGACTTAGCAGCTAAAGTTAACTAATTGAATGGACTGATTTTATGTTATCCATCATGCTAGTTTAAGCTAGCATGATAATGATAGGTTTTAAGCTAACATTAGCATTTTAGCTAATTTTAGGTTTAACATAACTTTTTGCATAATAAATGGAGCATGTTGCTGTATATCAACATACAAGTGATAACTCTGGTGCTAATGCAAGCATCTTTGCCAACATTAGCATTTTAGCTATTTTTGATTTAACAGCTAAAACATTCAGCAAAAACATTCAGCTTACAGCATTCACATTGCATTTTCGCAGGAAATGGAAATTTTTCTAGTTTCCCTGTCTGTGTACTCTCCCTCGACTGTGCCATTTTCTCATGCTATCGCTCTCTCTCTCTCTCTCTCTCTCTCTCTCTCTCTCTCTCTCTCTCTCTCTCTCTCTCTCTCTCCCCCCATACCTGCAACCCGTTAGCTAATCAGCCCGTCTTTTGTTACAGTGTTCGCCCTCCGAGCATTTATAAACTTCACTCCTTGCTGGTTCCTCCCATTATACCCAGCTGTCTTCATACTATACATACTAAAATACATATTAAATGTAAAGAACCATAACAAAATAACTGAACTAACAGAGGGTAAATAGGAACTCTATAATATAAAGAGATGAGAGAAGCAAAAATCCAAAAGATACAGGATATGACAGGACCCCCACCCCAAAGAGGACCATGAGGTCGGCCATGAGGCTGGTTGAACCCACGAACAGGATCTGGAGGTCGGCCGTGAGGTCGTTGAACCCAGGAAGACAGCCTGGAGGACAGCCGTGAGGCCGTTTGAACCCACGATGAGAGTCTGGAGGCTCAGCTGTGCTGCTGGTTGAACCCATGAAGAGGATCTGGAGGTCAGCCATGTGGCTGGTTGAACCCACGAAGAGACTTGGGAGGAAGGAGTTTGTGCTAGATCTCTGGGAGCCATCGCCAAGATGACCCAGGAGGTTGATAGCATAGGCACTGGAAGTCTGCTGTTCAGCTATGCTGATGGCCCAGATGGCTGCAGCGAAGCAGCTGAATCTCTGTGAGATGACAACTGAGGACCTTGAAGCCCGGAGGCTGGCAACGACTGTAGATCTTCAAACCTGGAGGCATGCAACACTGGAGCTTGGAGACCGCAGGACTACAGAGTAGGGAGGCTGCAGTTCTGTGGCAATGGTGGAGTTTGAGGCTGCACAACTGCAGAGCTTGGAGGCCACAGGTCTGCAGCAGCAGTGGAGCTTGGAAACTGCAGGTCTGCAGTGACGCAGAGTCTCTGGAAGCCAGTACCTGAAGGGTCCATACTGATAACCGGCTAGAAGGTTCTAAAGTCATCATCAGGAGACCTGAAGATGACAGTTAAGGAGCTGGGGAAGATGACTCATGATGGGGCTTTGAAGACTCATGAAGAAGTTCTGTTTGTGGGGAAAGTGACCCACGGAGGGGGCTGGGAGACAAGGAACATCCACGGAAGGATCCTGGGGAAGAAGACCCATGGATAGGCCTAGGAGACAAAGAACGCCCACGGAAGGACTCTGGGGGAGAAGACCCACGAAGGGGTACTGGAGACTGAAACCCTTAAGAAGGCCCTGCAGCCTGGAACCCACAATGAGATTCTGCAGAGACTACTGGTTCTGCTGCAGGCGGAGAGACTGACGATGCAGCTGATTCTGATGCCAGCGGAGGAGCTGCATGTGTTGTTGCAGGTGATGAAGCTGTTGTGGGTGGAAGAGCGGCACCAGGAACTGAGCATGGTTTGCCTTGGCAGCAACACAGTTTACGACGTGGGATCAGAGGTGAAAGTGGAGCAGGAGAAGACGGAGGAGAGGCTGTTGGTTGAGCTGCAGGAGACTGAAAGGATGATGGTAAGTTTCTGAGAGACGGCTTTAAAGTTCTGAGGTGTGGAGCAAATTGAGGATCTTGGAGATGGTGACACATGACGAGGAGCAATGGAGAACCCAACCTGACCTCCTGGAGAAGCTGTGGAGGCATCAGACACTGAAAGTGGATGAGGAGATGCCAAAGCAGCTGAAGATACAGATGAGGAGAGAGGTGGTGGTTGAGGTGGGGGAAGTTAAACAGCTGGGCAAAGCAGCTTGCCTGTTCCACTCTACTTCTTCAAAAAACCCTGTTAGTACAAGGGAAGATAGGAGTGCAATTTCTGTTTCTTAAATGTCCTTAACTTTTGTGCAGCAGCACTCACCTGCTTCCAAGGCGGGCTGAGAGTGGAGATATTGTCCAAAGTTAATCTAATATGCTTTAAGAAACTTCTCAAGCCTTCACCATTCCTTTTCACTCTGTACACTTCAGACAACCAACACAAGTCAGACTCCTGTCATCTACAGAAATACTCAGATGACTCTGCAGTGTTCAGGTATATCAGAGATGGACAAGAAGCTGAGTACAGAGAGCTGGTGGACCGCTTTGTGGCATGGTGTGGAAACAATCATCTTGAATATGAACAAAACAAAGGAGATGATTTTATGTAAAACAAGGATTTTACATAAAATCAAGAAAATTGACAACCCTGACCATCCTCTTCATGAGACTGTCATTGGAATAACAGAGTCTCTTCAGTCAGAGGCTTCTTCATATTGGTTGTAAAATGGACCGCTACAGGATCTTTCCTGCCCACGGCCATCACCATCTATAATAACTCCTCAATTAAATGAGTTACATCAAGAGTTAATTTCCCTTTGGGATAAATAAAGTATTTTTTAATTTGAATTAAATTTGAATTTGAATCCTGGGTGGGCTCTGCTGGGTCCATGTGGCTGGATTCTTATGATGTGTAGAGGTAGTTGTGGACTCAAATGCAGAGAGGCAGAGGCAGTGATTAGTCTTTGAAGATTTAATAAAAATGAACAAAAAACTGAAAACCACAGGGAATTAAGAGAGCCAGAGCAAAATACAAACAGGAATCCAGGAAGCAAAAACTATGGAGAACAACGGGGAAGAAAACAGGTAAGTAACAGGTTTACAACAGGAGAATCCAACAAGGAGTGGGAGCAAGAAAGGAGTTTAAATACTGGGAGTGTGAATGCTGAAATAATGGACTGGGGCTGACTGGCTAACAGTTTGCAGGTGTGAGGAAAGAGAGCTGAATGAGAAACTGAGGAGAGAGAGTAAGAGTAAACAGGGGAGCAAGGAAAATGAATCTAACAGAGGATAACCAGACACAAGGAATAAACATATTTCAGCTAGAATCACTAAGAAAGGACTGAACTAGTAAGTAAAACAGAAACAAGGTTAATCTAATCAAAATAAGAAACTAAGGAACGGAGGATAATCAGAACCAGAATCAAACCCCAAAACCACCCAGGTTCTGAAAAACATAGGTGTAATGTTAGTGTGAGGGAGAGTAAACAGGGGAGCAAGGAAAATTAATCTAACAATAACAGGATAACTGGACACAAGGAGTAAATAAACTAGAATACCTAGGAAAAGACTGAACTAAAGTGAAAACAGAAACATGGCTGGGCAAACAGTAAAACTGACTGAGAAGATAAGAGATAAAACATCAAATCTAACAGGACCAATCAGAAGGAATAAAATAGAAGGGGGGGGGAATGAAAATACATACTAAATTTAAAGAACCATAACAAAATAACTGAACTAACAGAGGGAAATTTGAAAATCAATAAAGAGATGACAGAAGCAAAAGTCCAAAAGATACGGGATATAACAATCAGACCAATAAAAAACATTACAGAAAAGTGGGCTTAATGAAAAGAATGCATAATGCCTTCTTAAAAGGTTGTTCTTTTTAAAAGGTACTTTTAATCAAACTACTGAGCCTCATCAGAATATATATTCTAATTTATTGGGTATGTCTGTAGAGTTGTAAAAATAAATTTATTTCATGATCTAATATCACTCATGAAATATTGTAAAAGCAGGTTTGTGCTGTTGCAGTTGGCTGATATGGAGATAATTTTTTATGTTGTATAGAAATACTTCCACGTCTTTACTTGCGACTTGAGACTTGGGTGAAAAGATTTGAAACTTTCTTGTGATTTCCAAAACAAGGACTTGGTCCCATTTTTGTTGCTTTTCCTTCAACTGGTAGATGTGCAGTTGGCATCATAGATTGTATAAAAGAAAAAGTTACATTGTCTGTGGTCAACTCCTCTTCCTCTTGACTGTTAGACTCAGAACTGTCCAAGGTTGTAGCACGGCTATATTTGAGAGCAATACGGTTGAGTTGTGACCTGTATCTGTTTCTATGAGCTAAAAACTCCATTGTCTTAACACTTGGACTGTCTGGTCCAGGTCCTGGTTGCTCTTCTTCTCACAGAGGATCTGACTCTGCTTTCATTTATCATCTCAGTGAAATGAACAAAAGCTTGAACCTGCTGTTACTTCAATACTGTTTGTATTAGTGATGCATCGATCAGAACTGAGGCTGGTTTCCATTCTCCACTTTTTGTAAAGCCTTGACCTGCTGATTCTGATTTTAGTTGATCCTGATTAGTTAAGGAAATATTTCCTCAGTAGATATGAAAACAACATTTAGTTATTCATCAATTATTTATATTAGGAGAACAGCTGACATGGTACCATAGTGTGAAAGAGCTATCGCTACAAAACATGTTTTTAGTGTTATTTTAAAACAGTGACCGAATGGTTTGGAGTTTACTGTTTAGAATACTCCGAGACAGTAGTCTCTGTTTATTCCATACAGTCCCTTACATCTGAGATGTTTAAAAGGCTGCCAACATTTCCTAATCCAGCATGTTCCAGAACTGACAGAGGTTGAAAGCTCAAAAGAATAAGGCACAGCAACTATCTTATCTGCTTAAAGTCCAGTGTTGCCAACTCCTCAGTAAGAAAAGCTTTTATTGGCTGTTCTAAAAGCCACTGAAAGCTGCATAAATGCCCATTTACATGAAATTGTAATGGATACTGTAAGAGGAAAAATAAGATGATTAAAAAGTATGTTTAGAACTACAAAAGAACTTTCTGTTGATTCATTTGTTTTTAATCTTATAACTCGACCCCTCATACTTTATCTGGACAAGAATGACCAAAAACAGCCACTTTGGAGTGGAGTGACTTTGACTTTTTTTTTAATGATTATCTTTTAGCTTTCTTGTGTTTGGTGTGATTTTTGTCACTTGCAAGACTACAACATTAACCCTGCCAGTAGTGGCTTCAAGCAGGCACAATTCATTTTCAGAGTGGCAGCAGAGGGGTGAAAGTCTCAGGGGGACCACAGGCCCTCTGTGCATCACAAGAAGTCAAGGCGGGTGTCTTGCACAAGAACACAAGGACAGAGCAGGGGTTGAACCACCAAGTAAGACAAACTCCTGCCACAGTCGCCCCACACAACAATATGTGCTCTGACATTCGTCTCCAATAACACTGGAAAAGGTCGCTATATTAATTGCTAGTTACTTTCTTAAAAAAAAGAGGCCTTGGACAGTTCAGAATGATTATTAAGTTGGCAGGTTAAGTTCTTAATTCTCTGTATTTCTCTGTTTGTATTTCTAAGCACCTCACTGATAGTGAAAATAATAAACACAGGATTAAAATTCTGTTTTCTGGGCCTGTGAACACCTGTCAGTTCCCGCCATTTAGCAACTGTTTTCAGGCTGTGGCATTTGCTTTTCTCTGTGCCTGATAATGCCGTTGACGAATCACTGGGGGGGCAAAGTGGTGATGGGAGTGTGTGACAGGAGGTGCAGTTCACATGTCAATCGTTCTAATTAGCATTTTAATCACAACACCATGATTTACAAGAAAAATCTGTGATTGGCTGGTTCTATAGCTGTGTAAAACCTATAGGATGGTATATTTGTCACTACTGGTCACTGTGGCTCAATATTATGCAGGTCTTATCATGGTTTTGTTTAGATATCTGACCCACATGCACAAAACTCTTGAGAGGAACAGTAAAATTGTAAAAAAAAAAAAAAAAAAAGATGAATAATGATAGTTGATCACTCCTGGGAAATACAAGCACTTGGAACTGCTTTACTACAGAGAGAAAGAGATGTGAACAAGGGTTTTGAAGAGAGAAGTTTGCTGAGAGGAATTGGTTTCTTACTTTGATGGAGAATGGTGAAATCCAGAAGAGAGGAAGTGGGATCCGGGGTACTCTGCGTAGAAGTGCCAGGAAGATGCCAATGTTATTTGGGACCAGTTAGGTGGAATGTTGGAGGGCGCACAACTAGATAGATAGATCGATAGATGTACACTTTATTGTCCTCACTGGGAAATTTGTCTTGGACATCGTATGCTAAACAAAGCTGCACAGGTTGCATATAGAAGGTTAATCTCAGGAGGTAGAAGCCATGGTTCTGAAGATTTGAAAGGTTATTATTTCTCTGATGGAGGTTTTCAGGGTAATAGTCAGAAGAGGTTTCCACATGAGAAGGTTACTTGGGAACTCAGGGGAATCCAATTTGGAAGTTCCTGGAGGAGACATGAGAGGTTAAACAGGGTTTCACAAGAAGTCAGAGAAGTCACTTGAGAATGTAGGGGGCTTTGGTTTTACCTCGAGGTTCAACAATCAAGTGACAAGACAGCTAGCTCCTGATATGCTGCTTCAGGTAATCACTGCACTGATGATTTCCAGGTGTGTGAAGACACAGGTGTCCAGGTAACGGTCCCATGGTGCCGTCTGGTGGAAATCTGAAAGATAACACTAACCACATAGAGAACACCTCAGATCCCTGGGGTCTGTGTTTCCCTCTAACCATTATGCTGCTTATAATGCAGTTTCCAGACATTTCTCACCCCCAAATAAGACAGAAAATAAAAAAACCCTGTTGATCTCTAATGAGCTTAATTGAAAGCATGCACATTCCGGTGACACTTTATTTTACATTTACAATGTAATTACTAAGTATGTAGTAAGTTACAGTATATAATTTTGTAATTAAAACAAATTTTAGATGGTAATTACCATCAAATTACTATTTAACAGTGCCTAAATTACCCAGTATTTACTAATGGCTTATGCAGGGAAGTCCCACATTTTACCAGGTGATTGCTGTCGCTATAATTACCAAGTAAGTATGTAGTAAGTTACAGTGTATTGCTTTTGTTGTGGAATTATCTTACTAAAGAGGGAGAGACAACTGTTCAATAAACTAGAGAAAGCTCGATCTTTGTCTTTATGAGCTTTATTCGAAGGCACACAGTGTTCGAAGACTGTCACTGAGCAACTCTGATAATAAGCAGAGCCCCGAGATGAGTTACAGACAGTCATTTATACATTTTTACCACGTCCTGGTTTCACAACCCTTGTCATGTATACATTATAAAAAAAGAGAATAGGTTCTTCTGAAAAACAACTCCATATATGAAAGTTCAACCTTGCCCCAAAAGGGGGAAGTGAGCGCTCTGTCCTCTGACAGTAAAGCTTTAGGGTAAAGGACGTTACTCTGGACATTTCTTCTCTAATTATATTTTATCACATGTTCACTTCAACTTCCCTAGATACAAGCATCGTCATTATCATAAAAATTTCCATTACATTTTGTAATTAAAACTAATTTTAGAGGGTAATTACAATCAAATTACTGTTTAATAGTGCCTAAATTTCCCAATATTTACCATCAGCTCTCGCAGTATATTCCACATATTACCAGGTAAGTGCTGTTATTAAATTTAAGCAGACAATGAAAAGGTTTAACTTCCAAAGTGTAAACAGTTACTACCAACTCTTCCTGTACAGGTTTCATTTAACCTGTTAATAAACTAGCAACAATAAAGTACTGTGTCTTTACCAAGAAAAACATGACACATTACCCAGTTAGTAAAGGGAAACTGTACTTCAAAAGAAAGTCTGTCTTCTTTGGTAAATTTTAAACAGTTATTATCATGTAACTCTCACAGGACCGTATGTTTGTTTGTTTTTACCGTGTTGATAAAGTAGCAGCAGTAAAATACTTAATTATTACAAAGTAAAACACAACAAATTACCCAGTAAGTAAAAGGAAACTGTACTGAAAAAGAAAGCCTGTCTTGATGCTTAGATTTTAAACAGATATTACCATTTAACTCACATTAGATTGTACCTTTCTTTCATTTAATCTGTTCAAATACGAGCAGCAATGAAGTTCTGCATGATTACCAAGTAAAACACAACATTTTACCTAGTAAGTAAAGGGAAACTGCACTGTAAAAGAAAGCCTTTTTCTTTGTTGTTTTTTTTGTTTGTTTTGTTTTTTGTTTTTGTGGGAGATTTAAAACAGTTATTACCATGTAACTCATGCAGGAGCCTGTGTTTTTATTTAATCTGTTCATTCAGTACCACCAGTAAAATACTGCATCATTACCAGTAAAACACAACAAATTATCCAATAAGTAAAGTGAAACTGTACTGTAAAAGAAAGCCAGACTTGTTTGGGTGGAATTTAAACAGTTATTACTAAGTAACTCACACAGGATTGTATGTATTTGACTTCATAAACTAGCAGAAGTAAAGTAGTGTAGTATTACCAACTAAAGCACAACATATGACCCGGTAAGTAAAGGGAAACTGCACTGTAAAAGAAAGCCAGTCTTGTTTGGTGGTTAAGATCAAAAGCGAGTTCTTTTATTTTCAGTCTAAGTCAGCTAACAAAAACTCTATGCCCAAAAACTAAGACAACAACATCATTTATAATACAAGACCTTTATGAAAATTGGCATCAATGTAATCACTTCTTAGTCATGGCAGGTATGGTTCTGTATTATGTTATTTTTAGCATTGGGTCTAGTACAAACAGAAGTACAGATATGAAAGTTCAAATATAGTGTATAATTCACCTATCAGGTAACAGAGTTCTTAAAAAAAATATTTAAAAAAAACTCTTGATTTCTTTCCTCAAGAGGTTCAGTTTCCTCATTGCATGGCTTGCAAGTTTTCACAAAGCGCTGATAGTATCCACATCAGTAAACATGTGGATTGGTCCAAAGTTTTTGCCCTCTGTAGGAATTATGACTTCAGCAAAA
Source organism: Anableps anableps (assembly GCA_014839685.1). Taxonomy (NCBI): domain Eukaryota; kingdom Metazoa; phylum Chordata; class Actinopteri; order Cyprinodontiformes; family Anablepidae; genus Anableps; species Anableps anableps. The sequence goes on from CM026083.1 coordinate 1,395,344, forward strand.
ACAGCAGAGACAGCAACTGTGTTTTGGTCCCCATTCATTGTGTTGCAGCTGAGGCTAATTCTTCTTATATGCTTAAACTCTTTTAGAACAGCATCCTGTGGATTCTGGACAACAGAAAAAAACACAGTCATTAGACAGTTTTATTTGTGATTTTATTTTATATTTGCATGTTCTTTTTTCTCACTGGTCAAAAAGGATTTAAACTTCTGGATTTACTGTTAAATGTTCATATGTAAGTTACAATTCAACAAGTCTTTATTTTAAAACTAAACTGGAAGAAAACAAAGTATTGACACTAGACATACTGTATCCCACAGTGAAAGCCTTGTCTTTAAGAAACAGTAAGAAAGGATTTTTTTAAAAAATGAGCAAAGACCTGACACAAAAGTTAAGAGATACTTCATCCTTCAGCTGCTCATCTACTGTAAGTAACTTTCAGCTAATAACTTTTTGAAATCACCTTGTTTGTCATAAATCATAATTTTGGCCACTACAGGTGAGGTACTAGTCCTGAACTGAAAATAAAAGGAAAAAACAGTCCAAAGGAAACTTAGAAGCAAGTTCAGCAATAGAAGTCTGAGTGTTGCAGCTGGGATTTACAGAAAGTTGTAAACAAATTTCTTTATTGCATATTAACTTTTAGGCTTATTTGATTTATCATGCCCAGAAATTGTGAACTGTAATATTAAATATCCAAAGAGTCAAAGTTTTTTCTGAATCTGATTCAGAAAGCCTGGTATAACTAATGATCACAGCAACTTAAAAGCACGTCTGTGTTCTTTAAAGCAAAATGTAAAGAAAATAGGGGTGACAAAGAATTAATTTCACATATATCCCCTCCTTCTAAATGCAGCTGCTTTTGCCTTTTGCTTCTTTCTCTTTTTTGTACTCCTCACATTTTCAGGGGAGGATTTAGGTGTTTCGATCAGCTGCCTGTTCTTCATTCCTTAAAGACAGTAGGATGCTGTTAGCAGTTTTCCTCATTGCGTTTAGCTTGAAATTTTGTTAACAGAAAAAGTGGCTTAATCTCTTTGGCACAATTCAGAAAGTGGTTAAAATATTCCCCTAAGAAATGGGACAGAATCATGATCAGTTCTAAATAATTCCTACTATGTGTACAGTTGTGACCTAATATGCCCATATACATTCTTTCAGCAGTTATTAATCCTGCCGCATGTTAAGGAAGAATAAACATGTGACTTGAGCTTTATCGTTAGCTTCACATGGTGTCGGACTGTTTACTACCTGCACCATCTGTGTACTAAAGACATGCATGTAGTCAAGATTTCATATCTCTTGGGGGATTTTGCAACACGGTCTTCCAACCAGTAAAGGCGGGTTTCAGTAAGACGGTAAGTACTCATTTTAAATCCATCTACACATTTTTAATTGTTGCCAATTGCTTGATTCAGTAACATACATATAGAAAAAACATTTCTGAATCTTTAATTTTAAAGAAGTCAGTGTTTTTCCCTCTTTCTTAGCACATGTTTGATTACAAGAAGTCATATCGCCACATTGATAATAATAAATAGTAACAATTGTTGAATATGTCCCAAATGTTCTATCTCACCCTCTTCTTTAGTGAAATGACTGACAATTCTTCAGAAGACTGCAGAAAGGCGAAAATACTTTATCAGGTGACTGCAGGCAGAAAAACTGTTAACCGGGAAAACGATGTCCGGTGTGCAAGTGTGTCAGGGAATTATAAGAGAAAGCACAATGGTGTCCCCAAGTCCCACTTTGATGGGACATGGAAGGAACATTTTCCTGCTTTCTGGTCAAGGTTCAATGTTACTTAACCACAGTATGTTATGTGTTTCAGGAGCTGCAGAAAGGTAAAACAGACAGGGGCATCACTCGAGCTGTCATTCTCTCAAGATCTCCCTTTTCACTACCCTCTTTGGATAAACATAATGCACAGGTAAAATAAACTTTATGCACGCTCAGAATCTCTTTCTGCACATATATTTTTATTTCGTCAAATAGCAGGATCAGTAATTTTCATGTTTTGTCTCCGTCTGTCACAGGGGTTGAGAAGAAGACAGGTGGAATTGCTGAAGGAGGGGGTGACTGGTAGCAGCAAATTACTGATGATGACTGATGAAATTCAGACACAAAAGAAAAGTAACTTTTTACTTATTATATCTGTTAATTGCTTTATTTATAGTTATTCATGGTGTTTTGCTGACAAACATAATAAAATGTAAAGCCGTAAACACTGTAGTGTTGCATGTATGTCATGGACTATGAAACCCCACAGGGTCAGTCAGAAACATTGAACTTCTACAAAATTGTTGATTTCTATTGACTTTAACCATCAATGTTGTATTCACAGTTGTCCATTTTTAAGGAAATAATTTTTGCTGACATTTTACTTATTTTTTTTAGTATGGACGTGTATGATGTGGACTCACCTGGACAAGATGTTCCTGGGTCTTTGGACTTGGGGAAGTAAAAAAGTCCCAGCGGCGACCAAGATATTTTAGTTTTAATTTGTGAAAAATTGATCCAAGAGGAAATTGCTTTCAATAATAAGAAAGCCAAACCTGGAAGTTCTGTGATCTGTGGCTGCTGAAGTGCATAAAATGGTTTGTCATGTAACTGGTATATTCACTATACATTTTAGTTTTTAAGGGTATGGAAAATTTCAAGGCATAATATTGTCAATGGCTACCATAGATGCATTTTTCACATACTTCAGCTTGTTAAATAAACTATGCTTTGAATTGTGTGGCCTGAATGGTGGAAGTTTCTGTTTTACATCTTTGTTCAACAGACTAATCCAGTGTGAGTTACATGGTAATAACAGTTTAAAATCTATGAAACAAGCCTGACTATTTTTACAGTACAGTTTCGCTTTACTTACAGGGTAATTTGTTTTGGTTTACTTGGTAACAATGCAATATTTTACTGGTGTTACTGAATGAACAGGTTAAATACAATCATACAATCCTGCGTGAGTTACATGGTAATTACTGTTTAAAATTGATCAAACAAGCCTGGCTTTCTTTTACAGTACAGTTTCTCTATAGTAATTGGGTGAAATGTTTGGTTTTACTTTGTAATAATGAAGTATTTTACTGCTGCTACTTTATGAACGGGATAAAACAAACATACGGTCCTGTGTGAGTTACTTGATAATAGCTGTTTAAAATTTACCAAAGAAGACAGGCTTTCTTTTACAGTACAGTTTCCCTTTACTAACTGGGTAATATGTCATGTTTTACTTAGTAATGACGCAGTACTACATTGAAATGCTGTAACAGTGCCATAATTCGAGCTTCTCTACTTTTACACACTCTGCCTTGCTGCCAGTAACTGGACACATCCAAGAAAAACAATAACAGTGGATCAGTTTTGCATACAAATATCTGATTTTTCACAAGTCCCTCAAGTGAACTCATAAGTCACTGAACTTAGCCCCAAAATATACTGGATCCATTTTGGCATCTGATCTGATCAAAAATCCATTTGAATGATGTACGCAGCAATTAGAACGTCAATAGAGCCTCGCAGATCACTAGAGGTTCCCTCTCCGACTGTCCAGTCAAGATAGACCTGAGATCTATTTTGGTCAGAACTACGCAGCAATTTGACAGGAATGTCGTGAGTGAGATGAGGTGGCAAAGTAAAACGAATACGCTTAGGGGGAACATACAAACTAAAATCTTTTATTTGCAAAAAAAAATAGTGTATTACAGAAAAAAGTGAAAGAGTGAAACAGCGACCTTGTTCGAGTTGCTTTGAGTTTACTGCCGGACCGTCTTGTCTGGTCCGTAGAGGGACTGTCGTGTCAGAGCCTGTGTGTCGTGTCAAAATCTGGTCAGAGCGCGAAAAGTCATATGCAAGCAGTGTGTTTTGGGCCTTGTTCTCATTCTTCTTTGTCGACTCCTGGCCGAATTCATTTAAGAGATGACTTTTGCTGGAAGGTCCGGTTGCTGGTACCTAAAGTTTCTTTGTGGAGTCTCAAAACATGTCTTGCAAGCAGCTGGAATAAAAGTTAATCCATTTTAAAACAATGTAGATACATTCAAATTAAAACTGAGCGGGGCTCAGTCTATAATAAAAAAGAGATGAGTATTTCAAGAGTTTATAACATTAAATGTGAACAAAAAAATTCTCACCCTTGCTCTGGCTCATAGCGACTGTTCATTTTAGTGTTGTGAAAATGATAGCTCTCTTCCTGTAAAATCAAAGATGATGGTCAGTTTAGCAAGTAAACACAATACTATTCTGTATACAGTACACATGTTTGTGATTATGTGTGCCACATTAACAGCTTTCAATGAGTTTGGTATTGTTGTAACATTTTCTTTTGTGGGTTTCCACCATACCAGAATCCTTTTCCCATTTCTCTTCCAAGTCAGTCATCTGGTTGATAGTGCCAACAATGTTTCAATGTCTGCTAGTGTACCAGGGCTGGCTGGGGAGTAGCATTACCAGCACGACCGTAAAAATTTGAGACACTGTTGACACATCACTTTTGTATCTATATCCAGTGTAAAAACTGCATACCAAAACTGTGTTTTTGTCAATACGCAGCTGGAGCTTCATCTTTTTAACTTTCTATGCTCATAAGAAGAAAAAGATGTGATTGTCTGAAAGAAGTTTTTCATGCAATCACATCTTTTTCTTCTTCTTCTTATGTTTTTATATGGCAGTTGGTAAACCACTTTTAAGTGCATTACTGCCACCTTCTGAATTGGAATATAGATCAGAATCGAATTCCTACCACTATATTCTTTTAAAAATTACTTCAAAAATGCAAAAATATTCCCAAAGACTAAATCACCTGAATTTTTTTTTTGAAGTAATTCCCTTAGTCTTAACTTACTCTTATTAAGATTTCTAACTATTTCCCTCTTATGTGCATATTTAAGACATACTAAGAATACATACTGTACTGTTTCTAGTTGATTACAACACTCACTATAGCCTGTATCATGTTTATTGAACATTTTAAGTGTACTATTTATGCCATATGACCAAACTTATGACTTTTCCTGAACTCTCCCGCTTTCTTTTCAATACTATACTAACACCAAGCCTGAACTTCGTCCCACTGGTCTTGCCATTTTTATTAATAAATAATTTCACTATACTTTTAACTTCACTTCTGCTCTATTTTACATTCCATTATTCCATTCTACTCCATCTTATTTTGCTACATTTTTTTTATCTTTTTTTTTTTTTTTTTTTTTTTTTTTTTAGCCAATTCATTTCCTTCAACTCCAATATATACAGGGATCCACAATAACTGAACCTCTATAACACTTCTCTTAATTCTGAATACTGATAATTCTACTGGTAATACTGGTAATTCTATCATAATGTGCTGCCTTGAATTTGAAACCAAGGTTCCACATATTAAAGTAAATCCCATTTTTCATGCAAATGATTAGCATGTCTATGGCTTCCAGCAGTTGTACTTACATAATACAACAAATCATATAGCAAGGACTGGGGCTGGGAGGGGTGAGGGGAAGGCCTGCTATTGTCTTTGAGTTTGCAAACAGTCGCAACACAAATTTCACTTCAATTTCAGGCCATTTCCATCTGATTCCGGAGAGGTTTCCAAATTGACATGAACAACTGTTTGCCTTAATTTCCATGGCAATTCACATGGCTGCATACTGATGAAAATCCCCCTTTTCATGCCATGAAAAGAACTGAATTAATATAGCACCTTTCTAGTCATACTGACCACTCAAAGCACTTTACACTACAGCAACATTCACCTATTTGCACTCATAAACACACATACATTTTTACATCGATATGCAGATTGGTAGCCAACTTGGGGTTAAGTGCCTTGTTCAGGGGCACATCAACATGTGACAGGAGGAAGCTGGAATCACACCTACAACCTTGCAATTGCAAGAAGATTACTCTACCATTGAGTCACAGTTGCCCTTAAACATTTAATCATCTTTCCTTAATGATAACATCTACCTATAAGAGTGTTGTTATCAGTGCAACATGGTATTTATCAGGCATGATGGGTTCTGATCGGAAAAGGTTCTGATCTGCCAGAAGGATGCCACAGGTGGAGGAGCTTAGCAGCTAATGCTAACACCAGCTATCCAAGTGAAGACTGAACAGCGGTAAACTGCAAAAATAACACAAAGATATGGCAGTTAAAGAGGATATGGAAAAGATTAAGTGATCACTAAGCTTTTGTCAGGGGAGCTGAGAAAGTTAGCATTGCATCAGAAGCATTTGCTCAAAGTTATAAATTAAGTGAAGTCAAAACAAACGATGCTGACAGAAAGGGATAAGAAAATTGCTTTGCTAGAGGAGAGAATCAGCAAACTGGAACAATATACACGGAGAGCTAATGCGAATACAACAGAGGATGCACCGAAGGAAGAACTGCTGTCTCTGGAACAACAGGTGGTCGGTTTATCTGCAGAGTCAAGACATGCACAATGACAGTGAGACAATATCTATTTGGCACACACTAAATTCAGACCCGTTATTATAATCAGATTCATCATCAGGTAATAGAGGAATAAGGTGTTCATGCAAGCAACAAAAACTAAAGGGAACATACATGTTCATAAATTAATATTTAACAAAAAGGAATGGGAGCATTGCTCGAGAAGGGAGTAGGCTAAGAAATCTGAAGAAAATCTTTGGAACATGGACTAGGAATTGGGAACATATGGATTCGAGACCTAGCTGGAACTGTGAAGATAAGTATACAAAGAGAAAGATCCAGGAGGATGAAGCCTGTAACTAAAAAGGAACAGGTACTCTAAGGAAAGAGGAACCAGGTTAGACACACGTTATTAAATTTCCTCATTTCCTCATATGAACACAGCTGACAAAATTAAAGATGAGATTTGTGATTCAGAGAAGGATGTTGATCACAATGTATTTATTCCTGTTAATAAATGTAAATATTAAGAGGAAGAATTTAATAATATAATAGGTCCTGTGACTGACAGAGTACTGTCTATCATCTATTTCAATAGTTTAAACTGTAATCTAGTAAAAATAATGGATTACTTGAATCAACTCAGTAAAAGTTTCAATGTAAATGCGGCATCAGAGAATTGGTTAAAGGAAACCAATATAAATGAAGTCCAGATGGAGGGTTGTCGATTGTATTGTCCAAACAGAATTGACATTAGGTGAGGAGGCATTGCCCTATATATAAATGCAAATTTAAAATGTAAACCACAACAACTGTTTTTAATAACATCATGGAAATGGTTACAGTAGAAATAACAAACATATTTTTACTTGTGTGTTTATATAGAAAACAATTTATGGATAAAATAACAGAGATGAATGACAAAATTCAAAGTAATTCAGCAGTCCTATGTGGTGATTTTAATATAGATCTTGAAAGAGGACAACAGGCATCATATGAGTTTATGAACTCTAGCTACAGTACGGGGTTGTTTCTCGTGATAACTAAACCAACTAGAATTTCAACACTGAAACCGTTATTGTCAATATCTTTGTCAATACAAGGAATCACAGAATGTGATTAGGTGGAATTTATTATTATTAAGTGGAATTTTAATGATTGATGTGAGTGATCATCTCCCTGTATTTATAATTTATGAGAATCAATATAATATAGTACAAGATTCAATAGAGATATTTATAAGGAATAGATGAGCTGAGGCCTTGAATGTCTTGAAAGAAGATGAAGTACTGAAGTGTATAAGGATGACATGAATATTGTCTATGACTCATTTATGAATTTATTGACCAGTTTGCATAATAAGAACTGTCAGCTAACCAAAATAGGAGGTAAAATCAAGAAAAATATTAACAAACCCTGGATGACAAATGGGATCAAAAAATGCTTGCAAGAAAAAAAAAACATATTCCTACAGAATGTTTTAAAAATCAAGGACAAAAGATTCAGAAGAGAGGTATAAAAAATACAAAAATTGACATGGATCGTAAGAAGACAGAAAAAGGAATATTATAGTAAATTGTTAAACAAGAATAAAGATGGTACAAAGAAATATGGGTCATAATTAAAAGTTATAAAAAAAAAAAGACAAAGCACAATTTAAAATCCCAAACTATTTCATTAAAGACAACAAAGATATTTATGAGAATAAGGCCCAACAAATACCCAAAGTTAGAAACAATTATAATATTGGAAAAGTAGCAGTTGATGATACTGATAGCATTTTTCTTGATAAAGTGGAGAAGAGTGAAATACTATAAATTGCACAACAGGGTCCAAATAAGACCTCTAATGACTATGTTAATATGAATTTTTAAAAAATGGTTTCATAGTAACATATTGTCCTTAAATATTGATAAAACACAGTTTATCATATTTTGTAGCAGTACATCAAATGCTGATGCACAATTACATGTTGAAGGACCCAAGATACAAAAAACAAAAATTTCCTTTTTGGGTGTTCTCATTGATGAACATTTGCATGGAAATCTTATATAAATCATATAAAAGTTAAATTATCCAAAACTACTGCTATTTTAAATAAGGGTAAAGGAATTACCAAACAAAAAGGCCTTGTATATTTTGCTCACTGATGGTTCCATATCCGTCTATATTGTGTGGAAGTGTGGGGTAGTACTTGTAAAACATTATATAGATTTGATTTTTCTTTTACAGAAGAGAGCTGTTAGTCATTAGTGCTAGTGGATACAGAGATCATACAAACTCAATACTGATACAGTTAAACTTATTGAAACTTAATGAATTAATAGAGTACAATATTTTAAAACTTATGTACAAAGTGCATACAATTTTTTTTAACCAAATATTCAAAACAGATTTGTGAAAACAGAAAGCATATACAACTAAAAAGGAACTGAGATTTTCAAAAAAATTAGATTCAGAACAGTGACGATGGAAAGATGCTTTTTAATTAAAGGTGTCAGTTTATGGAACAATCTTGACAGTGAGATAAAATGATCTAAATCCCTTTCTGCATTTAAAAGAAATTTGAAAGTCATGATGAATCAATATGACATTGAATAAGCTGATGTTTTGTTTTGTGTATTTCAAATATGTTTGTAATAATAATGAACATTACAGTTTATGAGACACTGAATATTTATGCTTTTAAACTATCAATGTTAGGGCCCCTAAAAGTCCATAAATAGTACTCACACATGTTCTAAGATGATCATTTTCTTCTGAAGCTTAAGTTTGAACAAGTTTCAGAATTTAGGAGATTTGTGTGTAAAACATAATATAAATACATATTAAAAGTTATCCTTGTTCTCTTGCTTTCCTGGTGTTTTCAGCCCCAATCATTTTATCTTTTTGATCGTAGATTTTGTGGAAGCTTGTCAGAACATCTTCCAGGAGGACCTAGAGGACTTGGGTTTAGGATCAGGTCCCTTCACCTTTTCCTATCATGAAGCAGCCAGTTTGATGGACACGTCAGCGTTTCATTCACCTGTAAGTTTCTCTCAGAGTCTTTCAGGCCAGCATCAACCCCAAGCATATGGCTAATAAGCTGGCCAAGATTAAGACAGAGAAGAACACATGGAGAGGGTTGCATGGAATAATCAGGGGTCTTCAACTCCAGGCCTTGAGGGCCAGTATCCTGCAACTTTTAGGTATGACCCTGGTTCAACACACCTGAATCAAATGGCTGAATCACCTCCTTAGTATGCAGTCAAGTTCTACAGAGTCCTGCTACTGTCCTCATGACTTGACTCACATCTGTTCAAACAGAGACACATCTAAAAGTTGCAAGACACCGGACATTGAGGCCTGGATTTGAGGAGCCCTAGATTAAAGTCTAGAGAACACACATACAGTTGAAACCATATATTTACATACACCGAATAAAAAGATATGTACACATTTTTTTCTTACTGTCTGAAGTTAAATTAGACCAAACTTTTCTTGTTTTAGGTCAGTCAGAATGACCAAAATTATTTCTATTGCTAAATGCCAGAAAACTTAGTGGAACATTTTTTAGAGATTTTTTTTTGTCACTTTCTTCAAATTCAGAAGTTTCCATACATTTGGTCAGTATCAGGGATAATTGTCTTTTAAACTGTATGACTTGGGTCAAACCTTTTGGGTTTCCTTCCATAAACCTCTGATAGGTTAACTAACACATGTAAGTTAACTGGAGGCTCACCTGTGGATGTATTTTAAGGCCACACCTGGAACTCACTACTTTCTGGTTTGACACGATGGGAAAGTCAACAGAAATCAGCCAAGATATCAGGAAGAGGATCATGGAGCTGCTCCAGCCTGGTTCATTCTTGGGAACAATTTCTAGAAGCTTGAAGGAGCCGCGTACATCTGTTCAATTATGCACAAGTAGAGACATGATGGGAATATCCAACCATCATACCGTTCAGGAAGGAGATGTGTCCTGTGTCCCAGAGATGAAAGTATTTTGGTCCAAAATGTGTAGACTGAGCTCAGAGCAAAAGCCAAAGACCTTGTGAAGATGCTGCTGAAACTGGTCAGACAGAGTCATTATACACAGTGAAGTGTGCTTTGTACTGAAGTGGGCTGAAAAGACACTGTGAGGAGGAAGCCATTACTAAACAAAAAAAACAAACACAAAAAGCGAGATAGCAGTTTGCAAATGTCCTCAGGGACAAAGACCTTAATTTCTGGAGATCTGATGAAACAAAAGTGGAACTATTTGGTCATAATGACCATTGTTACATTTGAAGGAAAAATGGAGATGCTGGTACCATCCTAGCTGTGAAGTACGGGGGTGGGAGCATCATGTTGTGGGTCTGTTTTGCATCATGAGGAGAGAATGTTATGTAGAAATATTGAAGCAACATCTAAAGACATCAGCCAGGAAGTTAAAGCTTGGCTGCAGATTGGTCTTTCAAATGAACTATGACCCTCAGCATGCAGCCACAGTGGTTATGAAGTGGCTTAAGGACAACAAGTCAATGCTTTGGCATGGCCATCATAAACCCTGATCTCAGTCCTATGGAGAAGTTGTGGGCAGATCTGAAAAGGCATGTGGAAGTGAGGCGGCCTATAAACCTGACTGAGTTCCACCAGTTCTGTCAGGAGGAATGGAGCAGAACTCCAGCAAACGGTTGAGAGAAACTTGTGGAAGGAAACCCAAAAGGTTTGGCCCAAGTCATACAGTTTAAAAGACAATTATCCCTGATACTGACCAATGTATGTAAACTTCTGAATTTGAAGAAAAAAAAATCTTTAAAAAAAATGTTCTCGCTAAGTTTTCTGGCATTTAGCAACAGAAATAATTTTGTTGATTCTGACCTTGTTGATTCTCTCATTTACTTCTCTAGTAAACGAGAGAAGTTTGGTCTGATTTAACTATAGACAGTAAGAAAAAAATGTGTCTTTTTATTCTGTGTATGTAAATGTATGGTTTCAACTGTAAGGGGTCACTATTAAACATGCACACAAAGAACAGTCTCATGATATTTATATATGACTGTGTGTGCCTCTGCAGACTTATGAATCAGAGTGCAGCTACAGCAGTGAGGAGATGGAGCAGTTTCAGACTGAGGTGAAGCAACTGCAGACCCAAATGAAGCAGCTCAAGGTGAACTTACTCTCTCTGAAAACCTAACAGACTGACAATACCCCTCTGATAGAGGTATCTTACTAGCTGCTGTACTTTGCTACAGTAAAGAGTTAAACAATTAAGTATTCACACATCTCAAACTTTTGCCACATTTTATCAAATTGCAACCACAAACTTTAGTGTATTCTGTTGGGATCTTATGTGAAAGACTGTTGCTAAATAGTGCATTATTGAAAAGGGGAAGCACATTATTTTTACAAAAAAAAACCTATGGACTATGAAAAGGTTTGCCCCCTTTCATCAGGTACCATAAAATCAAGTGTAAACAGGTGCCTTCAGAAGCCACTGAACTAGTAGATATATTCCAGCTGTGTGCAATTTCTGGCCTCAAAGGTTTCTTCAAGAACATTAGTAAACAAATAGCATCATGATGATCAAGGAATAGAGCAGACAGATCAAGAAGGTGGTTCTGGAGAAGTTTAAATCAGGGTTAGGTTCTAAAGCAACATACAGAGCTTTGAACATCTCCCAGAGCTCTGATCAATCTATCAGCTGAACACGGAGAGAGAATGGAGCACCTGCAACCCTACCAGGACATGGACGTCCATCTGGACTGACAGGCTGGAGGGGGAGTACATTAATCAGAGAAGCAGCCTAGGCATCCATGGTAACTTTGGAGAAGCAGCAGACATCCACAGCTCAGGTGGGTGAACCTGTTGACTGGACAACTGATAGTTATCGGCTCATAAATTTGACCTTCATTGGAAAGCTGCAATAAGAAAGCCATTATCTGACCAAAAAAAGAAGACCTATCTTTAGTTTAGATGGGAAACTTTTTGCCCTACTTGCATGTTCCAAAATTAACACTGCACGTCACTTTAAAATCACCATTCTTACTATGAAACATGATGCTGCCAGCATCATCCTGTGGAGATGCTTTTCCTCTACAGGGATATGGAAGCTTGTCAGGGTTGATTAGAAGATGCAAGATCAGGACAATGCTGGAAGAAAACCTATCAGAGGCTGCAAGAGACCTGAGACTGGGGTGGATGTTCACCTTCCAGCAGGCCAACCACCCTGAACATCCAGACAGAGAGATTATGGGATGGTTTAGATCAAAGCTGATTCATGGGTTAGAATGGCTTTGTCAAAGTTCAGACCGAAGTAGAATAGAATAGTTTAGAATAGAACAGAAATAACCTTCATTGTCTCTCAGTGGGGAAATTCAGGTGTACCAGCAGCAAAGTGACAGACAAATGGAAGCATGCAGATTCTCACAAAAGTAAAAGATATACAAACAAAAAAAATAACAGTACAGTAAGGGCAAATTTACAACAAAACAAAAATAACACTGTACAGTTAATAAAAATAGCATACATAGATTCTAAGAAATGTGCAACAGAGTAGGATTTATGCATTTATTTATGCTCAAATGTACATTTGAGCATAAAAACAACATTTGTAAACGACTATTTACAAGTAGGCCTGTCACGATAACAAATTTTGCTGGACGATAAATTGTGCCAGAAGTGATTGTGATAAACAATAAAATTATTGTATTGAGACCATTGTTAATTAATATAATGATAATGGAATAATAATGCAAGTACACCCTCTAAAAGATCAATAAACTAATTTCTAAAGAACACACTGGAACTGGAAGACATTTTAAATATCCTAAATAAATAAACAAACGAAAAACAAATAAAATGGATTGTGAAGTCTCTGTAAAAACTTGCCCTAAAAATATATCATTAGGCTCAGACATGAAAAACAGGCAATACTGCCAATTAGAACTTTAGTACTTAAAAAAAGCTATAAACTTCCTATTGTGTATTGAGTGTCAAATGTTTGCAGCAATTTTTGAACTGCTGGCTTTTCTGAGATTAAAGGACAGTATCTCCTTAGAGATTAAGCAAACTGCTGTTTTGGTGTACACCATTTTGCACTGGCCTTTTTGAATTTTGTTTGTCGATTTAATACCCCAGTGATTGTGGATTGTCAGTGAGCTGGAGACAGCCCATTGGGTATAGTTTTTTTTTTTTTTTTTTTTCCAAGCTGGAAAACCTACATTGGAAGATTATGTTTGAGGTGCAGAGATATGTTTGTTGTATTGGTGTGTTTAGTTGCCACTGTTTCACATCAAATGGAACATACCGGTTCACCACGGTCATTCAGTTAGAATTCAAAGTACTCCCAGACTGCAGCTGTTATGTCTGGCTTTTAAACCAGCGTTTCCTTGGCTTGCTCCTCCTCACCGGGCTTTCACGCTACACTCTGGTCAGAGTCTATGAGCCTGGCAGTAACTGATGTGAGAGTTCACTCATCTTTATAGGCTTGAAGAAGGGGAGAAGTCAGTTGATGCACCGGATTGAAACATTTGGTCATCCAGTCTCTTTGGTGGAAAAAGAGAGGGGCACGATGTAAAGACTCATTGATTTTGTTGGGAGCAGTGATGGTTCTAGAGTCTGCCATACAGTTATCTAAAAGAGAAGTAATAAATATTTCTTATCACTTTTATTGCTATCACAATATTACCACAAAATATTGTGAGAAAACTTTAAGTCCGTATCGCCAACCATTACTCTGTTGTGGCAGGTAATATACTGGATGAAGGTGAGGAGAGTGGAGGACAAGGAGACGTGATTAAAGGGATTTTTGCACTGCAGACCCTGGGCCTGGCCAGTCCAGCCACAGTCGGCCTGACCCTATTGTAATCTGGCCCTGGTTGCATTTGAATTGAGCAGAGTGCTACCTCGAAAGTGGGTGTGGATTGTCACATCAAAAATTAATTCTTGCCGAAGCCAGCAGAGGCCATTTTCCCAAAGACCACAGAACACTTTTTTGTTCATCTCTGATCTGGACTTGTGTTTGGTGAAACTGAACTACTGTTATGGGATTTCCTTCTGCTCCTCCTCCCGGTCAGGACTCGTGGACTCATTCAGAGTCCAATAGCTTCAATTGGAGAAATGTTCCCTGATTTCAAAACTTTGGCTGACGTGGTGCTGGTAATTCCAGTCTCCAGTGTCGCAGAGTGAGAATTCAGTCTCCAGATCAACATCAAAACCCTGAGACATTTGAGTACGCATGAGCGGGTGCATATAATTTCAGTGCTATCATTTAATTTAATTGTTTCTATGTCGTTACTGGGACCCATCAAAAATGGGCCTGGGAGTGCTGTCCAGCTGAGAATCTGTGGTAAGACTTGTAAACTGATGTTCACAGGTGTTCTCCATCCAATCTGACAGAGCTTGAGCTGTAGATGTTTAAATCTGGTACAGATATACCTCAAAAGACCTGCAACTGAAAATGCAGCAAAAGGTCATTCTACAAAGTATTGACTTAAGGGTAAGTGAATACAAATGCATACACCACTGTTGGGACCCAGCCATGAAGGAAAGAAGGAAGGAAGAGACTGGTATAAAACTGTAAATCCTAGGCTTTTCAGCAAAGGAAACTCTGTAATGTCAGAGGGAGTACATAACTGCAGAGAAGGACTTCCTGCCCTTTTGTCCGTAGTCTTCACAGGCTACATTCGACGGGACCTATCCTTCTACACCCTCCCCTTCTTCACTGGCAAAGTGAGGTACTGCATCTTTGAAGTAACCCTCAGCACTGGCTCACCCCAAGGCTGTGTGCTGAGCCCCCTCCTGCTGACGTATGACTGCTCTGCAACACATCCCAGCTGTCATAGTGAAATTTGCAGATGACACAGCAGTAGTGGGATGCATCACAAACAATGATGAGTCTAAATACAGAGAGGAAGTGGAACACCTGGTGCAGTGGTGCAGAGAAAATAATCTCTGCATCAATGTGAAGAAGAACAAGGAGATGGTGATGGATTTCAGAAGGGACAAGTGCTCCGTTCCTTCCCTGAACATCAGAAGAGCAGCTGTGGAGGTGGTTTCCAGCTACAGGTACCCGGGTGTGCATACATCCAGTGACCTCACCTGGAGTGCCAACACTTCCCGTCTGGTCAGGAAGGCCCACCGGCATCGCTACTTCCTCAGGAAGCTGCGGAAAGCTGGACTTGGGAACTCAGTCCTGAGGACCTTCTGTCACCTTGTGGTAGAGAGCGTTCTCTGCATCTGCACCACCGTGTGGCATGGCAGCTGCACTGCTACTGAGAGGATGGCTCTGCAGAGGGTGGTTAAGGCTGCACAGAGGACTGTGGGGAGCAGGCTTCCCTCCACCTTGGACCTCTACACATCATGATGCAGGGGGTGGATCATGAAGGACTCCACCCATCCTGCACACAGACTGTTTCAGCCTCTCCCCTCAGGCAGGTGGCTGAGAACCATTCAGATCAAGACTACCAGGCTCAGAGACAGTTTTTACCCTTCAGCTGTCAGATTGCTGAACTCGAGCCACACTTTATGGACTAAATACAGCTGTATCTCACTTTTTAATTTAATTATTTATATATCTATATTTATTTATTTATTATTTACTTGGCTTCTTGAACAGGGATCTGAGTTCAAATTTCGTACCACAAACATGCAAATGTGAACTGGTATGACAATAAAAAATGCTTGAATCCATGAATCCAAAGTAAATATTCAGTCCATCGTTTGTGTAAGCGATGACTGTATTACGGCTGAAGGAATCAGCCTTGACTCTGGCTTATTTGAAATTCTGCAGGAGTCTTTGAATTATAGATTCTCAAAAATAGATGCTGTGATCCCATCACTGAACTGATGCCAAGGCCATCCTGTCTGATCAAGGCTCCCTTCTTTTGCTCATCAGCCATGCAACCCTTTGTTCATCGGAGGACCTTCTTTTTCTTGACAACGTCTGAAG
The DNA here is from genome assembly GCA_014839685.1 of Anableps anableps. Classification (NCBI taxonomy): domain Eukaryota; kingdom Metazoa; phylum Chordata; class Actinopteri; order Cyprinodontiformes; family Anablepidae; genus Anableps; species Anableps anableps. The sequence continues at coordinate 1,411,639 of CM026083.1, forward strand.
TAAGGCTTTGTGTCTAAGCAGAGGTAATTTCGTTAGGATAAAACAACTTAAATATTGTTTTTTATTGTGTATTGTGGGTTTTTGCATTGTTTATGGTTAAAACAGTTCCAAAGAGAACAGGCCTTATAGCAAGCCAGAGCTGAGGCTATCAGTGACTCACACTAATCAAACTTTAATCAAAGTTGAAAGCTAATTTAGTCTAATTTCCAAAATATACAGATAAAACTTGCTTTCCCAACATTCACAGTTCAAACTGAACTGTGACGTCATGGCATCATTTTATTGGTTATTTGTTTCATTTCTTATTTATATATTTTACTGTTTTACCTTTTCGTAGGTTATTAGTTTCATTCTGTCATTTTTATCTTAGTAGTTTAGCTAAGAGTTACTAGCTTAGTTTGTTGATAAAAGTTTTTTCACTGGAAGGTTAAATTATTCTTGTTAATGAACTCTATATATATATATATATATATATATATATATAGGGGCTGCACAGTGGCGCAGTTAGTAGCACTATTGCCTTGCAGCAAGAAGGTCCTTGGCCTGGGTTCTTTCTGCATGGAGTTTGCATATTCTCCATGTGCATCCATGGGGTTTCTCCAGGTAATCCGACTGGTACTCCAGCTTCTTCCCACAGTCCAAAAATATGACTGTTAGGTTAACTGATCTCTCTAAATTCTCCTCAGGTGCATGCATGGTTGTTTGTCTGTCTATGTGTTGCCCTGCGATGGACTAGCGACCTGTCTAATGTGTACCCCACCTCTCACCCGATGACTGCTGTAGATGGCCACCAGCCCCCAATAAACTCTTATGTTTTGGAAAGAAGTAGTTTGTGTTTATTCCATATATCTATACAGCAATGCTGTTCAAAAATCTCAGTGCTGAACTTAAATCCTTCATCAATTGTATTTAGTAATTAAGCAGTTATAGTCAGGTATTCATAAGAAATCACTGAGACTGAAAGCTACTTGGCTATAATTTCCTGATAATTAGGTGGTGCTCCGACCACCTAATTAGTTTGATCGAAATTACTAAGTTCATCAACAACTGCCTTTGGCATTTATTATTAGTTATTCATAGCCAAACCAAACCTGTTGTTGCACTACACCAATTTTCAGATTTCTATGTGTGAAAAAGTTTGAAAACCATGTATTCTTTCCACTTTATAGTTGTTCCTCATCCTGGTCCTCAGGGCTCATTGTCTTGCATGTTTGAGGTGTTTCCTTGCTACCACACACCTGACCTAAATGAGTGGGTGATTAACAGCACCTGATAGCATGCAGAGGAGGTAATCTGCTTCTGTGAATCATGTGGGCTGTTGCCCATGAGGACCAGACTTGAGAACCACTGTACTACTTTGTGTTGGACTATGACCTAAAACCAGAATAAAACACATGGAAGTTTGTGGTTGTACTGTGAAATAGGTTAGCTTTGCAAGGAGCTGTAATTAAGCTAGCTCTCTCTGTGAAAAATCTGACATACAAACTGGCCTTTTTAAACTTTTTAAACAGGATTTTGCTTGATTGGAAGGAAAATAAATTTGGGCATTTGTCATTTGTCCTGCAGCCAAAGCCCAAACTCTTTATAAACTCCTGTTTCATGGAGGAAAGAAGAACGTTATTAGACTGATTTGCTTCTTCTGTTGGTAGGTGATTCTGAAAGACACAGAACAGAGTAAAAAAAGCCTGGAGGAGGAGCTGCAGAAGACATCAGAGGTAAGAGGGCAGACAAGAAACTGCATATCCTGTGCTTAAAACCAATTTTACAGCTGTTGGCATGTTCCACTTTTTTGTTATACATATTACTGAGTGTAATTTTTGAATAATTACCTATGATACATCAGAACAACACATGAAACCTCTAATTGTAACACATTGTGCTAAACTGTGCAGAAGGCCTGTTTGACTGTGGAGGAGAACACCCGTCTGAAGTGTCGTCTCCAAGCTGCTGAAGCCGAGGCAGTGCAGCGTCAGGCTACCAGTGCTGAGCAGGACTATGAGGAAGTTATCCAGCTGCTAGAAGCTGAGATCAGAGACCTGAAGAACCAGCTGGCAACTAAGAGGCAAGCCTGTGGAGCAGAGGCTAAAGTGAGTCTAAATATTCTACTTTTCCGAATCCTACTATTCACACTCCTTCACTGTTGGGAGGGAGACCGAAAATCAATATGAAAAACAGCATAATAATAATAATAATAATAATAATAATAATAATAATAATTTATTTATAATGCACTTGTAAGTGCTACAAAATGAAAATAAAAAAAATAACAAAATATGTAAAAATAATAAAAACTCATTTAAAGTATCAGTCATAAGATCTTAAGAACAAGAATGTTTTCAGTTCTTTATTGAAAGACCCCATAGTCTATGGCATCTTCAGGTGGTCCGGAAGCTCATTCCACAAGCGAGGAGCAACTGAGACAAACGCTCTGTCTCCCATTGATATTAACTTTGTTCAAGGAGTATGGAGAAGAAAGAGATAAGTGAGGTGCACTCCCATGAATGCACTGGTGAGTGAGGAGGCGGATCTTGTATTGAATCCAAACAGAAATGGGAAGTCAGTGAAGAGAGCACAGAATTGGGGGGGGGGGATGTGATCATATTTTCTTGATTGTGTAAGCAGTCTAGCAGAACTACTTTTGAAAACATTTCTTTGAAATTCCAAACAGCAAGGAATTGCAATAATCTGGCTTTGAACTGATGAATGCATGGATGAGTTTTTCAGCATCTGGTTGGGTAAGGGATGGACAAAGAGGCGCAATGTTTTTCAGATGAAAGAACAAAGTTTTTTGCAAATGTGTTTTATAGGGGTGTCAAAAGAGAGGTGAGAGTTGAACCATACACCAAGACTGGTGACAGAAGAGGAGAGTGCAATGTCCTGACCAGAAAATGCAAATGAGGTTATGGTAGATGACTGCAACTGATGTGGAGTGCCCACCAGAATAGCTTCCGTTTTTAAACTATTAAGTTTAAGGAAATTCCATGTCATCCATGTCTGTATCCTCTCCTAGCAAAGACTGAGTGAGGAGAGTGATGATGATGAAGATGAAGTGGATAATGAGGCAGAAGATGGCTGAGGATCTGTTTTAATACAAAGCTGTGTGATTTTACTAAGGTTAAGCATGTAAAGGATAAAAAGAGTGGGGCTCAGGTCTGATCTTTGAGGAACCTTACAAGTTATCCTAGGACTTGGTGATAAATCAGTTTTATCGATTTAATTGAATTTTTGGTTTTTGAAGATTTGAAGTGTGACTTCTGGAAGTAGCTTACCCCAAAGAAACATAGTCAGTCCTGTCAGTTAGGTAGGAGTGGAATCACTTGAATACATTGTCTTGCAGTTGAATCTGGAGGGAGCCTGTTAAGGAAAATGTCATGATCTGTATACTGTTGTTAAATCAAGCATAATGAGAAGAGAAGGCGTACCACCATCTGCTGTCATCAGCAAGTCATTAGTTACCCTGATGAGAGCTGTTTCGGTGCTATGCACAGGCCAGAATCCAGACTGAAACTTTTTGAACAGATGATTGGAAGTGAGATGGAAGTGGAACGGCTGTTGGTGGTTTTGGTGCAGAAAAAAATCCAAGAACCTATTGCAGTGGTCCTCTGTGAAATTTGAGTTTGAGGAGGTGCATGACTTGTAAAGATGATGGACTGTTGAAAAATGCTGTTTGGAAGTGAAATGGAAAAAAACCTTTAACAAAGATGGTTGAGACAGTTCTTCTGAGTCTTGAACTTTATTGCTTGGTTTGGCAAAGAGAACAGAACATCATATCCCCATGTACTCTGAGCACTGCTCTAAGCAATTCAAACTTCACACAGTCTTTTAACAGTCACCTAAACACACCCACAAAGTGAAACAATTCCTTGCACACACCCACAAAGTGAAACAATTCCTTGCACACATCACTTTAAAACATTCTGGAAACACACTACCCCTGTGATTAAAAATCTGTTCTGTCCAGTCTGAAAACTCAAACTAAACAGTTCTTTTAGCAACTTCCTCTTTGCATCCTCTGAATATACATTGTCCCCTTGATTAAAATCACAATTCACTCAGTTATCTAACACATGTTAAAAGGTCAGAGTGTCATATTATTGAGTGTTGCCACTTATTTTGCACAAACATTCAAATTTTCCACCACAGAAGTTCTAGGATTTTTCTGAATATTAGACAGGTAATGTGTCTGTGCCTCTCAGGGATCTTGCATATGTTTTTTGGTGATCCTGATAAGCTTGTCGGTGTACAGTAAGATTAGTAGCAATTAATCTTCAATCAAGAACGTGTCCAGCTGTCTTCATTTTCAGCAGATTGCTATACCAAGGATCGGAATGAGAAACGGTGACAGACCTGGTTTTGTTGGGAGCATGAAGATCCAAAATATCGGTCAAAGTCTTATTTTAAAGTGGCCTCATTGAGTGAGGATGGTATTGTAGACAGCCTAGATTGAAGGTCAGCTGCCATGGTATCAGGGTTGATATTTTTTATGTTCTGAAAAGATATCTTGGCGGTCTAATCCTTGGCTCCAGAAGCTGGCTCTGGAACATGGAATGTCACCTCTCTGGTGGGGAAGGAGTCTGAGCTGGTGTGCAAGGTTGAGAGGTTCCGGCTAGAAATAGTTGGACTCGCTTTGACGAATGGCTCTGGCTCTGGAACTAGTCTCTTTGAGAGGGGTTGGACAATATTTCACTCAGGAGTTGCCCCTGCTGAGAGGTGCTGAGCAGGAGTGGGCATACTTGCAGCCCCCATGTTGGTGCCTGTACATTGGGATTCACTCTAGTGAACGAGAGGATAGCCTCCCTCCTCCTACATGTGGGGGGATGGGTTCTGACTGTTGTTTATGCTTATATGCCAAATAGCAGTTCAATACCCACCCTTTTTGGAGTCCTTGGAGGGGTTGCTGGAGAGCACACCTCTGGGTGCTCCCTTGTTCTGCTGCGGGACTTCAACGCTCATGTGGGCAATGACAGTGGAGCCTGGAGGGGTATGGTTAGGATTGTGAACGTATTATGAGGGTCTGCTGGGAATGCCTGGTGGATTCCCTCATGAGATGAAGCTTTAACTTCCTCCTCCAGGAGAGCTTCAAACACATTACGGGGGAGGTGAGGGACACTGAGTCCGAGTGGGCAATGTTTCGTGCCTCCTTTCATACCAGGTGGTGAGGGATACTGTCAGGCAAGGAATCCTATTGGGTCTTTTTGACCTGTGGGACCCTGGAAACAGCTGATGGGCAGTCTAAGTGGTATGTAGCTCGGGTGGTCACGGAGGCAAAAGCTTGGACGTGGGAGAAGTTCAGAAAGGCCATGGAGAATGACTGCTGTATGGCTTTGAGGAGATTCTGGTCCAGCATCTCGGGGGAAGCAGTGCAACACCAACACATTTTATAGTGCCCCCACAACACGTTTTATAGTGGGGATAATGTGGTGCTGACCTCAACTTGGGACATCGTGGGTCAGTGGGCAGAATACTTTGAAGACCTCCTTAATCCCACCAGCACATCTTCCACTGAGGAAGTGAAGCCTGGTGACCTTGGGCCAGGCTCTCCAATCTCTGGTGCTCAGGTCACCAAGGTGGTTAATAAGCTCCTCATTGGCAAGGTCCCAGGGGTGGATGAGATTTGGCCGAATTTCCTTATGGCTCTGGATGATGAGGGATTGTGCTGCAATATTACATGGACATCGGGGAAGTTCTCCTGGATTGGCAGAACAGGGTGGTGGTCCCCCTATTCAAAAAGGGGGACCATAGAATGTGTTCCAACTACAGGGGAATCACACTCCAAAGCCTCCCTGGTAAGGTCTATTCAGCGGTTCTGGAGAGGAGAGTTAGTCAGATAGTAGAACCTCAGATTCAGGAAGAGTGGTGTGGTTTTCGTCCTGGAACACTCAACCAGCTCTCCACCCTCAATAGGGTCCTGGAGGGTGCATGGGAGTTCACCCAACCAGTCTACATGTGATTTGTGGACTGGGAAAAGGAGTTCGGCAGTGTCCCTCAGGGAATCCCGTTGTGGGTTCTCCAGGAGTATGAGGTACCAGGCATTTTGATACGGGCTGTTAGGTCCCTGTACGACTGGTGTAAGAGCTTGGTCTGCATGGCCAGCAGTAAGTCGGTCTTGTTTCCGGTGAGAGCTGGACTCACCAAGGTTGCCCTTTGTCAGCTATTCATAACTTTTATGGACAGAATTTCTAGATGCAGCCAAAGTGTTGAGAGGATCTGTTTTGGTGGCCTTCGGATTGTGTCTTTGCTTTGTGCAAATGTAGTAGTCCTTTTGGCTTCATCAGGTTGTGATCTACAGCTTTCACTGGAGAAGTTCACTGCCAAGTGTGAAGCGGCCGGGGTGAAAATCAGTGCCTCCAAATCCAACACCATGGTCTTGAGCTGGAAAAAGGTAGAGTGCTTTCTCCGGGTTGGGGAAGAGGTCCTGGCCCAAGTGGAGGAGTTTAAGCATCTCGGGGTGTTGCTCACGAATGAGGGACAAATGGAGCGGGAGATCAATAGGCGGATTAGTGCTGCATCTACAGGATGCCTCCCTGGTGAGGTGCTCCCGGCACGTCCCATTGAGAGGAGACCCAGAGGAAGACCCAGGACATGCTGGAGGGACTATGTTTCTCAGCTGACCAGGGAACACCTTGGGATTCCCACCAGAACAGCTGGCCCAAGTGGCCGGGGAGACAGAAATCTGGGTTAGGGTTATCGCCCCTATGATAACCCGAGATAAGCAGAAGAAAATGGATGGATGGATATTTAGGTTATTCAACCATCATATTGGTGCAAAGTGCTATTATACCAATTTAGTTTTCAAGTGTTTCAGGAACCCCTGATCATTCGTGGAACCTCTTTAGAAATGTGGACTGATGACGCTGACATCAGTGTTGGGGACGTCTGTGCTGCTGCTACATGTTTAGCACTGAGATGGTGTTTTAGGCTTGAATAGCTTTGCTGATAGGCCAACTGCTTTTAACACTACAACAGTCTTTGCCAGCGTCCCATAAGATCTAAAAGTTATGAATACTTTAGCAGGGCACTGTAGTTAGTAGGAACCAGAGACTGGTATCAGATGACATTTCAAGAGATTTGACTACAGACGTTCGGACAGAGCAATCAAACAGAAATATCTGCTCCAATTAAATGATATCTGCTACAAAAAGCAAAGATGTACAAAACTAATCACATTGGATGTGATTTGGGAGGTTGTCAAAGAAAGAGAACCATGTGAAATTGACCATATTTAAACGTGTGATGTTGATCTCACAGCCCTAACTGTGGAACAAAGAAATTCATACAGATCTTAGCTGAATTTGCCTCCCCATCCCCAAAGGATGCTAAAATCTAGTTTTATTAACTTGTTGCCCTGCAGACTTCACTTATGATAACATGTGAAGACGTGAATCTAAATTGGATCACACTGAGTGGCTCTTATTAGCTACAGTCTGGATGTAAAGAGCACAAATCTCACAGTTTTTAACATCTCTTCAAACATTTTTGCTGAACCCTAGTTTGCCTTGAGTGCTGTGAGTTAAGACGATATATCACTGAAATTAACTGAACTCCACAATGTGCCATTAAAACGCACAGAACAGAAACCCTGCAGCTCCGTCAGTTTCTCTCTCTGAAAAATTTCAAGCTGCCTTTCTGATCTCTCTGTCTCCACTGAAGTTACTTTTTTTGTTTTGTAAAGTGCATCGAGACGACATGTGGTGTCAACTGGAGCTAAAAAATAAACTGAATTGACTTTAACTACATAGATTGTTTTGCTGAGTAAAACATTTTTTATTACTTTCCTTTAATTTCCCTTTCCCAGCCTCAAAACCTGTAGCTCTGCATTTCAGATGGGAAATCCTCTGGCTATATATAGACAGACTGCTTCTCAGCTGAGAAACAAAGGAGATCCACATCCCAGAGATAGGACATGAGGAAAGGAAAAGAGGACAAGAACACGTGACAGCGGCTGCAACACATGGTCACATGGTTAAATGAGTTTAAATTCTTAATATTCACCAGAACAAATTTGAGCCCAAGGCATCAACATATGCTGAGGAAACAGAGCGATTAGAATTGAACTTAAGTTCTGCCCAAACACGTACCAAATACTGGCAATCTTTTAAAAAGCCTCTGAAAACTACTGCTTACAATGCAGGGGTTAACTAGTGGAAGCACATGCTCATTAGAAATTTCTCCTGAGAATTTTATGGTCATTTACAATGTATGTCAATTCCATTCAATTCAGTTTATTTTTACAGCGCCAATTCACAACACGTCATCTCAAGGCACTTTAGAAATGAAGTCCTTCAATCCACTCATATACACATTCTAATTAATCCTAGTTATCAAACAATGAATGAAGTTCAGTTTATTATTCTAACAGGTTAATAAGTTTCTATCTAAGGAAACCCAGCAGATTGCATTGAGTCATTGACTTTTAGCATTCACTACTCCTGAACATGCATGTAGTGACAGTGGAGAGGAAAACTCTCCTTTAACAGGAAGAAACCTCCAGCAGAACCAGAACCTAACGTGGCTCAGTACGAGCAGCCATCTGCCACGACCAACTGGGGGTTTGAGAACACAAAGCAGACTCAAGAAGAGGAAACAGAAGCACTGATCAAGGAGTACTTTTCTGTTAAAGAAAAGTAAAAGTTAATAGCAGGAGAGGGAGAACAATTAGTTGATGGCAGCATTATCTCAACTGATGCCTCCTTCAGGAAAGTATCACAGCCAAAATGAACACAAGACCAGGTGAAGCTTCTATGGAGAGAAAAAAAATTGAGACAAAATATAAAGTTAATAGTTGAAATAACAGCAAATAATATAAGCTGTGGGGTAGTAGAGGAAAAATGTGAAAAGTTATCAATTTGTCCTCCAGCAGCCTAAGCCTATAGCAGCATAACCACAGAGATAGCTCAGGATAACCTAAGCCCTTAGAATGAGGCAAGGATAGCTAAGGATAGCTACAGAGCCAGGGAGAACCATCTTTCTGGACTATATTTCCCCCTGCCGGATCGGGTTGTACACTCTACCTCCCCCTACTTCCCCACTCCACTGGAAAAAGATCCCTGTTTTAACTATAGGTTTTATCAAATAGGAAACTTTAAAGTCAAGTGTGTATTCACACCTGACACCGCCTTAAATGGACCAGAGTTCATGTTGGTCTAGACCTTTTGTGCTGGTCTGAATACACTCATGTGAATCCTGGTGCGGCCCAAACAACCAGACCAAGACCCACTTTTTGAGGTGGTCTCGGCCCAGTTCCAAACGAACTCTGGTATGGTTCACCCCTGGTGTGAATACAAACTGACCTAGATGCGAAACTGCAGGAAATATACATCTTTTTGGACTTCACGAGTCATCGTTGCTGGGCATTATAATAATAATAACTAGAAAATTTCTAAAGAAATTTTAAAGGGACCTGCCAAAGTGTGCATATTGTTTGGACCTGAATCAAGGGATTTGATGTTAAAAATTAGCAACAATGCTAAGGTTAGCTAAAAAGTAGTGAGTAGCATGTGGAGTATCACTAGGATGTTGACTGACATTGACTTACTTCATTCAGTATGCAAATGTTATTTTATGATCTAAAATAAGTTAAAATACTAAGGATAGCTAAAACATAGTCACTAGCATGTGGGTTATTAATAGAACTAACAGTGACTGAGTTCACTCAGTATGCCAACATTAGGGTGTATAAACTACAAGCAGCTTAAATGCTGTCATTAGCTTTTGAGGTATCACTAGCATGTGGACTTACATAGCTAATACATCAAAAATGAGCTAAAATGCTTATTTTATCTGTAAGACTAACTTTAACATGAGGGTTATTATTAGCATATAGAGTGACTAGCATGTTGACACTACCAGTAGGATGTAGGTTATCACTATGATGTTGAATAACATGGACTTATCCTATTTAATATCCAAACATCTGTGTATAGGCTAAAATTAGCTAACCTTAGCATTATAGCTTAAATGCTGTCAGTAGCACATGGGGTATCACTAGCATGTGGACTTACATTGACTTACTCCATTCAGTATACTAAACATAGCTTATATATCAAAAATGAGCTAAAATGTATATTTTAACTGTAAGGCTAACATTAGCATGAGAGTTATCACTAGCTGGCTGGCATGTTGACACTACCAGTAGGATCCAGGTAAAGACTATGCTTTTGAACGAAATCAAGCTAAATTGCTAATGTTAGCTTAAATGCTCCCATTAGAGTGTGGGCTATTACTTGCATGTTGATCTGATAGCATGTTGACACTACCATGAGAATGAGTGCTGTCACACGCATGGATCCTTCTTCCTAAGACAACATCCCAATGTACTCTTCTCAGCTTAAAATATAGAGCGTAGGGAAGGAACTAAGCAAACTAAGTCTGGACTAAGCTCTGTCCAGATTTCCATCTTTCTGATTCTCCTTCTGCTTGAAGCCTGTGATCTTCTTCATCCCTGACCACACATCTCTGATATTGTTCCTCTGTGGTTTACTCTTCAGCTTCTTCTTATACACCTCCTTGCTGTCTCTAATCTTGACTTTGAGCTGCTTCTGTATATTCCTCAATAACTCTCTGTCTTGCTCCCTGAAGGCTCTTTTTTCCTTTCTAACAGTTCCTTTAGCTCACTGGTGATCCAGGGTTTATTATTAGAGAAGCATCTGACTGTTCTGGTGGGGATGGTGTTGTCCACACAGAAGTTTATATAGTTAATCACGCCCTCAGTCATGGCATTAATGTCCTCTCCATGTGGCTTGCAAAGAGAAATCCAATCTGTAGCATCAAAACAACCCCATAGGGCTTCTTCAGCTACCTGTGACCACTTTCTCACAGTCCTTTTTGTTAGAGGTAGTCTCTGGACAAGGGGTCTATATTCTGAGAAGAATATAGAAAGACAAGGTTATGATCTGATTTACCCAGAGGAGGTCTTGGTTTGGAAATATATGAATCCTTGACATTTGTGTAAAACAAATCCAATGTAGCTCTGTAACTTTTATTGAGATTTTTTTCATTTCTCAAAATTTAATTCCTGCTTTTCTTGGAAAAAATTGCTCCTTTGGACAAGCACTCCTTCTTGTCTTGGATTCTATGCAGCTGGATTATTTTTCCCAATACTCTTTTATATTTTGCTCTTTTGTTATGATGCGCAACCATAACAGGATGGTTTACAACAGGCAGCAGCTGATTAACATTGCAAAAGCAGAAATAATTTGACAACTGAAGCCAGAAATCCCAGAGAAGTTGAAAGGGAGCCGTTGTGGATACAGAGCAGGAGCAAAGAGGAGAGAGAGAAGGAGGAATTTCAAACCATCTCTGCCATCCATCATAACGGGCAACGTGAGATCGTTAGCTAACAAGTGTTGGCAAAATGGCAGCTTTGATCCCAAATGGCCAACTTCCTGTTGGATTTGGACCATGGCTCCAAGAGACTTTTTCGTAGGTCCTGATAAGATACATGTGTGCTTAATTTAATGATAATCGATGAAAGCATGGCTTGGGGCTGATTTTTAAAGATTTCTAGGGGGTGCTGTAGAGAAATTGGGTCATGTCCCCCAAATATTGGACTGTATTGCTGTTGCGGGGTGGATTAGGAGCAAATGAGTTTGGTACAGTTCAGCTCGAATCTGTGCATTTTAGAGCCAAACGTATGGCAACAGTGTGACATCTGACTTCGCCACGCCTCCACGGCCACACCCTCCAGCAAAAACTCTTTGTGCTTGAAAGCAAGTGAGACCAATTTATCTGTCTTCTGACACAAGATCATCCTGATTAGGTCAAGGGGGTCAGAAATGAACCTTTCAAAGTAAAACATTGTAAAACATGCCCCTGTTCTAAAGGGGCCGTGGCTTCAGTGATGTCATGATTTGACCATTGAATATGGAAGTGGCTCAGATGTGGATCAATCCCAGAAGGTTTGGTGTCTCTGTGAGTTTTCATGTAGGAGATATAAGAGTTTTGTGTTTAATGGTGAGATGTCAAACGTTGAGGTCTGGCCACGCCCCTTCAGCATGCTTGAAAACTGAGCATTTTGATAATTTTTATTCCCCCATGCATTATTAGCAAAATGACCAAGTTTGAAACTGATCGGTCAAAATCCCTATGACCCTATGACAAAATCCCTATGTTTGATCAAATCCGGAGACTAAACAGCCAAAATGGGGTCAAAATCAGACCTGCAATCCAAGATGGCCAACTTCCTGTTTGGTTTAGAGCATGGGTGCCAGCGAGTTTTCTGTAGGTCTTGGGGAGTTGTACAACTGCAACTATTTTCATGACCCTACCTTAAAGAAGGTCAATGTGGAGGGTATTTTGAAAGTTGCCGGGGGATGCTGTTGAGCCATTCTATTGCGATTTTTGGAACGACCTTAAAATATATACATTTTACACAGCCCTGATGCACCAAGTTTGGTGAGTTTTCATATATGTTTAGGCCTCCAAAAAAACAATTCATTTATCGGAAGAAAAATAATAATAAATGATTATATTAGGTCTTCACAGTGCTTAGCTGCTCGGGCCTAATTAAACTACACCAATGATCCACTCTCCTCTTGTTAAAATAGTCCTCTCTGTATAGTTGATACACTTTATAATTATTATTTAATATTATGTGTTTTTAATGTATTTATTTCTCTTTTTTCTTATACTATATTCTATTTTGGATTTCAAATTATTCTTTCTCGGGGTAGTAGTAGTTGTAATGGTTTTATTTATCATGATGCACAAGTCTATTTTTCTTAAGTATTGAAGTTGGCATTATAACATTGTGAGTATATGTTATGTAAATATTATATAGATGCATTGAGAATCAATTAAATAAAATTAAAAAGCCGTCCAATCCAGTGGATTTTATGAGAATGCTTTACTGTTGTTACCTATCAGGACTCATGGTTGTGCTCATCTTTTTTTTTTATTTATTATTTTTTTTTTATTGAAATGATTTTCTCGATGTTCTAAAGAGGACAAGAGCCTTAAAAAATACAGATTTGTCAAAAGATGTGCAAAACACACTCAATACAACATTAGCCTTAAACTGTGTGAGGAAATGGGAGGAGAGCTGATGTTTTAAGCCAGATGGTTTTTAATCCACATTAACTTTATTTGACCACCACTGGTACAATAAAATCAGGCATTTTAACAGAACAGCAAAGGCTAATATTTAGGACTAATATTCCATCATTTTGAGTTTCAATCTTGTTAACAGCTTTGAAAAGGTTCATGAATTCATTATTGTTCATAGACCGATCCAAATGATGGAATGCATTTGTGTTTTTCAGGAGGAAGTGGTGGAGCTCAACAGGAAGCTGACCACCACTGATTCCCAGCTGAGGAAGTCGGAGCTAAGCAGAAAACACCTGGAAATTTCCAACAAAAAGCTACTGGGCTTCGCTCAGGTACAACTGCTGTTACACAAAGTCTTTTTTCTTGTTATTGATATTTCCCTTTTTGTCAGTCCTTTTATGCACTGCGCAACATAACGTCATGTATAATCTGACATCTAATCTGTAGCAACCTGTAATTGATCAGATGATTACTGTTACATTCATTTATTCCAGTAAAGAGAAGTCCAATAGAGAGAACGGATTCTCAGCTGCATTTACTGTTGTGTCTAACACAGCAGCTTACAATGATAAGCAGGTCTTCAAATATTAATGGAGCTAGCCTGCCCCAAGTGGAAATCAGTGGTATGGGAAACTGTTGTAGTCTGAAAACTGAACCAAGTCATATAGAGAATGTGTATGTAGTCAGAGCCAGTTTAAATTTTGCTTAACGAAGCAAGCTTTAAAGGGGCAGTATTGTGTTTTCAAGGCACATAGAATCATTTTATAGCACTATCAATGGAGCTGAGTGGGGAAGTCGCGGGGGAGGGGTGTTCTGTGAAGCGGAAGCTCAGAAGCTTAGAAACTGCAGCTCTAAGGAGGAGCTAGGTCTTAAAGGCAGCGCTAGGTCCAGCCAGGCGTTTTGCACAGCTGCATGGCTGCCACGGGAGATTCAAGGATTTCTTAAACATGCATGAAAGAATCAAGGCAACACTCCAGGTATGTTATTGATGAGGGAATATCATTATAACATGATGTAAAGCTCCAAAAAGTCGATTTTACAAAATACTGCCCCTTTAATTATGTTTATTCTGCTTCTGTGTTACTGACAGAACAGTTCTGTTAAACTCCCTCATTTATGAGTTCCATTATCTCTTTCAACAGAATGTGCATAAGGTGCTGAGTAAGCCAAGTCACTTTGGAGGGGATGATGGGTAAGAAACCGTGGATGCCATATTCAGTAAATACAGCCTTCAGTAAAGGTCCTTCTGTAACCCCCCACTCTATTGTGTGTTCTGTATGTTTCTATCGTGTGTTCTGTATGTTTCAGGAGCAACAGGTCATCTCCAGCCACACACAGCCCTGACACCCCATCACCCCTTCCTGATCCCACCGTCCAACTGGCTGTGGAGGCCAAAGAGCTGGTGGAGGGAGTGTGTTGTGTCTCTGCTAATAAAGGTACAGAATTACCTGAAATAAAACACAACTCTGCATCTTATTATTAAAGTGCAAATATCATATTTTTCACTTAAAGATTTTCAGGATCATTTACCTGTGTCGTTGTTCATTTACATGTGTAAGGTCTAAAATGATCAGAAATAAAACCCTAAAATACACAACCAAGTTTGAGAACAGCTACATACATCAGTGAAGGTTGCAGATGAGAGACAATGTCCCAGTGGGAACCTCAAATCCTGGCATCAATACATGAGGGGAATAGCTTGGAGAACTAACAGACCAGCATCCTCCCCAGGGATTTAAAAGCTTTCTTAACCTGTAAATCATCAAATTGACAAATCAATTGACAAAAACTATAATTCACAAATGTCAAATTCCTGTAGAATTCAGGCAGACATAATTTGTGTTCTGGTTCTGACCAGCATTGTTACTCTGAAGAAGTGAATAGTTGTGTCAATGTTCTCTTTACTCTGAGTTAGATCACAGTGTGATCTTTCTCTCTGAGTTTGTCGAGGATTAAGTTTCTCACCCTCTCCTTCATTTGGTTCAGACACTGATAAGAACAACTCAGTGATGCAGAGGACTCTTATAAGAGGGAAAAATGGAGGAATACCTGATGAACAAGATTCACGACAGATGTTGAAGGGCATCCAGGTCCTAACCAACCACAAATGCCACCCCCTCCCACACCCTGCATTAGAAGCACACTGGCAGAGGAGCTAAACAGCTTCTCTGCATGGGTTAGAGACCACCACCATGCACCTGCACTCACCGCCTCCTCTTGATCCCATTACCCCACCTCTCTTGCTACTGGAGCAAGAGGTGAGGAAAAACCTAAACACGGCAAACCCCAGGAACCCATCTGGTTCCAACTGTTTCCCAGAGGCAATGGTTAAAGCATGTGCAGACCAGCTAACCAAACTGTTCAGGCTCTCCCTGACACATGTCACCGTCCCCACGTCTGAAGGCCTCCACCATCATCCCCATTCCCAAAAAATCTGGGATACACAGCCGAAATGATTACAGACCAAGAGCCCTGATGACTGTAATCATGAAGTGCTTGGAGTGATCAGTCTTCCAGCAATTCAGAGACTGCCTCCCTCCCTTCTTCAACCCCCACCTGGAGAACTAGAAGAGCTATGTGAGAATGGTCTTTGTGGACTACAGCTATGCAATTAAAAGACAGTCTATTTCACAAACTGCTAAAGGTACAAATTCCCACCCCACTCCCTTACCTACACCTGGATTAAAAACTTTGAGTCATTCACAGTCAGTGAGAAGTCCCCCCCACCATTCCTCCACAATCATTCTCAGCATCAGGTTCCTTCAAGAGTGTGTTCTGAGCGCTCTCCTGTATGCCCTGTACACCTACGACTGCTTCCCAACCCGCCCACCCGACTGCATCATAAAATAAAGCCACTGTGACTAGACTCATCTGTGACAAAAATGAAACAGCATACAGGACCAAGGTAGAGAAACTAGTTCTCTGGTGCTCTTAAACCACCTGGCCTTGAACATCCATAAGACAAAAGAAAAACATTAGCCCTAGCCCTGTATCTACATTCTCCTGCTAGCTCAAGTTATAATTAGTTAGCATAACTACACAGATGACACACAGCTCTACATCACAATGTCACCAGGTAACTCTGAACCCATCCAAGCACTGAACAAATACTTAGAACAAATCAGTGTGTGGATGTGTCATAACTCTCTCCAGCTGAACAGAAATAAAACTGAAGTTATTATCTTTGAACCTAAAGATGAACAATCCAGAGTCACCACACAGCTTCAGTTTTTACAGCGAGAAACTAGTGATCAAACCCAAATTCTTGGTGTAGTGATGGACCTTCAGAGACACATAAAGACAATTACAAAGTCAGTCTTCTATCACCTGAAGAACATTTCCAGGATCAAAGGACTAATGTCTCAACAAGATCTAGAGAAACACATCCATGCGTTTATCTTTAGTTACATTGATTACTGCAACAATGTCTTCACAGGTCTGCCTAAAAAGTCAACCAGACAGCTGCAGCTGATCCAGAGTGTTGCTGCATTCTCACTAAAACCAGGAAGATAGAGCACATCGCCCCGGTTTTAAAGTCCTTCCACTGGCTCCCTGTAGCTCAGAGAATAGACTTCAAAATACTTTTGTTAGTTTATAAATACCTGAATGGCTTAGCACAATACATTAAAGACCTGTTGTCATTGCATCAACCTTCCAGACCACTCAGGTCTCCTGGTTAAAGTCTACTCTGCTTCCCCACAACCAGAAACAACCATGGAGAAGCAGCTTTCAGTTTCTATGTTCCTTTTACTTCCGACTGCGCACGAGCTGGCAGCCCACTATAGCAGCTCCAACTCGATTGAGAGTATTTTCCTTTAAAATCTTATTTAGACATGCTGTATATTCTTTTTCTGTTGCTCTTTTTTTCATATCGCTGGTTCACACAATGAAACTACACAGTATTCAACATGAATACTGTATAGTGAATACTGTATAGTATTTTTTATTCTTTATTCTGTTTTTTAATATATTTTATATTCTTTGTGTGAGTCTGTTTTCTGTTATTGTCTGTCACTGCCACTTTACTGCTGTTTCACAGAAAGTTCCCCATTGTGGGGAAAATAAAGGATATTTCTATTCTAATCTGGAACAAACTTCCAGAAAACTGCAAAACAGCTGAAACACTGAGTTGCTTTAAATCAAGGCTAAACCCCAACCTGTTTCGAGTTCCCTTTACATTAGTAGTAAGTAGAACATTCATCAATTTTTTTTATGTGTATTTGCTTAATGATTTTGATTATGGCATTTGTCAATATGTAATGTTTCTTGCTCGTTAACTGCATGATGTTTTTATGTCGTAAAGCACTTTGAACTTCCTTGCTGTTGAAATGTGCTATACAAATAAACTTATCTTGACTAACTCGTCATGGACTTTTGGAAGAACAGATGGGACCATAAGCCTCTCCTTGTAAACAGAAAACAGGTGAAAATTGTTGCAACCTTCACATTTTGGACACCCACATCTCTGCAGACCAATCCTGGACCTTCAACATCTGGGTCCTGGTGATGTCAGCAGCTGCTTCTTAGGAAGAATAACCAAGGGTATGAGGCTGCTGCTGGCCTTCTATCACTCTTTTGCAGAGAGTGTGCTGACATCCAGCCTGATGGTGTGGTAGGAAGGCAAAACGCTGAGGACAGGAAACCAAGTGCAGAGGGTTATAGAAACAGCCCCCCAAAAAATTATTTCTTAGTTTTTATACATTTACATAAATTTTTGATACAGTTATAGAAATATTTTTTATTTCTATTTTTTACATATTTTCAGCTGTTCTCAAAGTCCACCTACTGTTTTTTTCTTCTTGTTTGTGCCTGTGCGGGGGTGGGGGTTTCTATGTTTTTCTTTTGAAATTGCCTGTGGTGTAAGTTAGTTTTGTGGGAGCACCTCAGTTTTATTGTGCTCCCCAGGACAAGGACAATAGAGGCTATTCTATTCAAGTTATCATGGATAAAGCATTGCACAACAAACAGTTAATAATGTGATCTTTGGAGGTAAGCCGAGGTTCTGTACTGCACTTTACTCTGTAAACACCATGATCAGATGAGTGGTCGAGCTGCTGACTGGAGCTTTCTATCAAAAGGATTGGTATTAACTGTGCTGGGTCCTCGTCTTTAGTCTTGTGTTGTTCCTTTGCTTGAAGTCTGGACTTTTTTCATCATCCTACAAGTGTTTCAGAAGACTTTTCAGTGATTGAAGTTCTTTGTTTTCATCCGCCCCAGCCACTCTTACAGTGTAGCTGAGCCCATGAAAATATGAGTTCTAACTCAGTGTTGTACTGTGTGACTACAGTAAGTAGCTGCACAAAGATTCAGATCAAGTTCCAAACACCATCACCTGTTGAAGGTTCTGGACAGGATTCTGTTTGGCTGTTTGAATGTAAGGCTCAAGAGGCTCAATGTAATTTTTGTAATTACTCATCGGATTTGGAAATGAAAAGGTCTGAATGTGATTTATTTGTGTTAATATCAAGATTCAAGGTCTTTTGAAAAAGATCTTTTACAAGTCCAACTCTTTTGGAAAAAGAAAAAAAAAAACTGGAATCAGCTTAGAAAGCATAATGTCATGAACAAAGGTAAAAGATCTACCAGTGAAAGTTTCATATACTTTAAACGTAATTGCGTAGCATGAAGGGTGTGAGTAGTTTAGTATGGCACTGTACATTTGCTGGTAAAAAAAAATGAGTTTAAGTGTTTTTGTAAGGACATTTCAGTTTTGAGCTTCTTATTTTTATTGACAGTGACACTTCAGGTAAACGGTCTAAAATATACAAAGGTTGATGTACACTTTTATTTACAGCTATTTAATGTTTGAACATTAAAAGGATATGTTTCTTAAACTGTCATCATACAATAAACAGACGACTAGATTCCAACAACCGTTTTTATCTGTGTTTGGCCTGCAGGGTCAGATGCCATATCAGATGTCAATTCTCATCATGTGTGAGCTCCAGAGAACTGGAGGACTGAAGGAGGTCTTGCCTGATCACCAAAGAGGCCCACTGAGCCCAAACCAACCACGTTCTTCACCAGTCAGCAGGACACGGCACTTCAGCAAACAATACAACTTCAACCAGTCCAGACTCCCCAGGACAACAAAGGGACAGATGACATTTCTCAGCAGATACCTGCTTGCACATAAATTAGAGACAGTGACCAAAGTACTCCACGGCATCTTCGCAGCAAACAATATTCCTTATGCAGCGAATGATGTTGAAGGCACTGCATGCCCAACACACTGGTGCTGCTGTAAACCTTGTTAATACTCCTCTGATGTCTTTTGTAAAGCTATACGCTCATAGGCAGATTGACCCCATGTACTGCATGTGAAGGAGAGCTACTTTTTGCTTAGGTGGAACAACCCAGAGCTGAATAGTCCTTTGTCCATCATCTTCCTACCATGTGCTCCATCCCTCTCCCTGGGTTGTTTGCTCTGCCACAAACAAACATAGGGACTGTTGAGAAAAGTGAAGAAACATGATGTTACCTTTCCTTGTGCTCTTTCTTGTTAACAAAAGATAGAAGATGAAGGCTTCAGTGATTCTGGACCCGAATCACTGAAGTCACTGAGTCACTGCAGTGGTTCATGTTGATTAAGAGGCTTTACTGCCGCTATAGCTCCAGCTGTGTGCTCTTGTTTTACATGTTGTCAGTGTGAAACCAGTTATAGGCTACATGTGAAACATTGTTTTATTTCTGCCTGCAGCTGCAAACCCATTCATGGAGTGTGTTTCTGAACTGACTTGCATCTTCAGTGTGGCCTCATATTCTTTATTATGTTTTATATTAAAGGGATAACTGAATAATAGGCCTTTTGTCTTATGTCTATTTCCACAACAACAAGAAACAAAGAAGAGTCAACCAGGAAGCCTCTGCCTTTTCCCACAGATGCTTCATTTTCTGTTGATCTAACATGTGTTAGGTTTATTTTCTTGAAGAGGACATGTTCTCTATTGGCCTAATGGATTTACAGTCATGTAAAAAAAAATTGGGGTACCCTTCTTTATTAAGTGTTCACACCCCTATTCAACACCCCCTGCTGTATCCCGCACCTTACTACCCAGCATGGCAACGGCCCTGCACGACATCACCCCTGCCCCCTCATGCAAACACAACAGAGCAGACACCACCAAGTCATGCAACTACACCAGACCCCTAAATGCAACATTTGGGAATGTTGCATTTAGGATCTCACCTCCAGTCTCACCTCCAGTAGGCACTGGTGGTGAGACTGATTAAACAGCTCACCCCCTATATACCATTAGGTGTGCTCATCCCAAGACCCTGTATGTGTGTGTCATGAGAATGTTATAAGTGAGAGTGTCTAAGATGTATAATAAAATTGGGAGACCACAGAGATGGAAAACCCACACCAAACCTCAGTAATGCACCTAACCCTTACCCTAACCCATCACCGCAAGGCAAGTGGTGGTGTGATGGTGCAGGCAGAGGGAGGTAGTCGGGGATGGGGAGAAAAGGACTGGGGAGGCAAATTGCCCTCCAAAGTAGCCAGCTCCCCTACAGACACCAATAGGCACCTCCATTCCCTCGAGACCCACCAGTGGGAGGGATGGCCTGATACATCCGCCCCAAGATAGTAGCACCATTGGGGCCCAAGGCCATGGATAGGCACAGAGTTCCGAGAACTGACCAGGACGAACAAAACAAGTCCCCCAGACCCATCTGGGACCCCCGACCAGGACAATACGCCCCAAGAACCCCAAGCCCACCCTGAACCCACCCAGGAGCAACTTGGCCACCAGGCAAGGCCAGTAATCTATGCCCATCGGTGGGGTCCACCCCCCCAACACCCCCCCATAGTCCCACCCCTGAGGGCACCCCCCAATGCCCCAAACCCAGATACCCCTCCACATCAGGAACAATGCCTCACAGGATGAAATCAAAGCCCCCACCTCCCCCCCACTGGTGCAAATACATGCAGGTTGTGGGAATGTTTTGGAAATTCATGGAGATTTTACAGGTAAATCACTTTCTCCCTCTCTGTCATTCAGCAGCCGTGGTGATGCGATTCCAGAAATAAACACAGGAAATAGTTTTATAACTCTGTGTGTGCCTCCCTTATGTTCGGTTAAAAACTCAAAAAAAAAAAAAAAAAAAAACATTGCTACCCAAGCACAGTGTTAGACTTGATTGCAAAATAGAACCAAATAAGGATGAAAATAAAGGACGGAGAGAACAGCAAGAGCAGCCTTTAACATGCCATAATGCTGAGGCGTGTAGAAAAGAACATGGCAGAACTTTCAGCTCAACTGAAAGACAAAACAAAAAGGGGGCACACTGCCACCCATCCCGGTTCAGAACACCAAGGTGGCTCCAAATTACTCACGAGGAGGAACTTAAAACTCAGGCCAGTGGCTAAAACTAATCAAAACTCCCACGAGGTGAAACAGGTGCTTTAAAATCATTCTAGGGTGTTATTCTACCAGCGGCACTATAATAACATGCAGAAAATTCGTTTTACAGAAAATAATGCCATATTTGACCCAGACTGTGTGCATTTTGTTCTCTTTTGAGAGAAGTTAAATTCTCTGTTCAGCTCTGTGAAATGACTGCAGCATTAGACCTTGACACAGACATGCAGCTGCCTGAAAACAAAGATAAAACTTCTGCACACAGCAGAAGCCTGTCTCTGCTGAGCTCTGATGAAGATAGTAACTCTACCCTGCATGTGTCCAACTCAAGGTCCCCGGGACAAATCTGGCCGTTGGAAGATTTATGTGACCCTCTAGAAACAGAACCTTTGATTTGGCGATTGTGTGCTTGAATGTTATTTTGTCAATCAATAAGCAGTTTTGTCTGTACTCTGCCACGTTGGATCAGGGTGGGGAATGTTTAACATTAGTTGGTTTCAGGAGGTGCTTGTTGAGTGCAGAGACAGCTACTTATTCAGATCTTAACTGCTTGTTAATGGGTTTCATCGGGCCTTTGAAAACATTCTGGATCTTGATGTGGCCCAAGGTGAAAAGGAGTTTGTCACTGTTGCTCTTTATGTTGACAAAAAGAACAGACTTATAAAAACACCTTTTCCCTTCTCTCTCAACAGGGGGGAGTAGAAAAACAGCAGAAGTCAGTGTGCTGGCTCAAAAGTAGCAGGTCTCATTTCTCAAAATGTATAAATTGAAGGATAATTTGAAGAATATCACTATATATTTTGTACAAGCTTGAAATCTGCAATCAGGTTAATCCAAAGGTTTCATTAAAAGCAGGACTGGGCAGCGTTCCAGTCCACAGTGCTCCATGGAAGCAAACAGTGACTGATTCCACCAACATGGGAGCAGAACACAGAACTGAAGGAAAAAGGTTCCGTCTCAGAAGGGAAAGACCAGAGAAATCATAGCTAGGAAATTATGTCAGAAATTATGAGATCTGACAATGGCACTCATTTTCTCCAATAAAGAACCAGAAGAAGTTGAAAGATGTGTGGAATTAAAACCTAAAATTGGTGCAGGTTATCAGACCAGCATCTCACGGGTTACTATGGAGAACTAACAGAACTACGTATACAAAACTGACCTTGTGAAAACAAAAAGCGTTACGAGGAAACAATGTATATTTTAAGAATATAAAAGGAAAATTATACTCAAATTTTTGCAAATGAAATTGCTCTGACAGGAAAGACTAAAATCTCTTAAAAATACTTTAAAACATGTATTAAACCAATGTTTCTGGGGGAAGTTAATGAAATAGATGTTATTCAGATTGTTAGAGTATTTTCAAAACAGATGATCAACTAATGTAAATATTCTGGAGCAAAATTGATTAAAGGTTATTGTTTTCATGTTGCTGAGAAAGGCCGATGGCCTATGGAGCCTCGCTTCTGTCAGACTGCCCCAAAAAGCTGCCGCCCCGATCCTGCAGCTTGTCATCATCAGTGTGTGAATGAGAATGACTGATTTCACTGTCGAGCGTCTTTGAAGGTCAGAAAAGCGCTATATGAAAGTCTGATGTCACTTCATTGCTAAACTTATAACTCACATATGTAATAAGTTTTCCAGAATTTTTCCAAATCGTGTAAAGATAGCAACGGTTCTGCCTGTAATGAAAATACTGATACACATGAGAAAACTCATAGACCTGTCTTCCATTTTTCACAATGTTAAAATTTCAAGCGATCTGTTAACAAACAGAAAATCTTTTAGAAAAGAATAAGATAAACCTACTGGGGGAGTAACAATATGATTTTAAAGAAATTCAAACCACTACACATGTGGTCATGCAGAGGTTAGAGGGGGTTCACTCTGCATTGGATAAATAACCTTGACAAAGGGATACACTGCAAAAAAGATCTCTAAAATAACAAAACATAAATCAATCATATCTTTGAAACAAATTCTTAATTTAAGCAAAGTTATCTGCCAGTATAGTAAGAAAAATTTAATTAAGATTTCCTGAAAATAAGAAAAACAACATTTATGGTTTTGGAATGTTACGTAATAAATGCTTTCGGCTTGAGGTTAATTTTCATAATAATACTTTTGAACTAAATTATGACACACCTTGTTCTTATTTTGGAGAATTAGTTCTGTTAATGGGGATGAAAAACAAGCCAGATGTACATCGAGCACCCTACAAATCTTATAAGTGAATAATCCTTAAATCAGGAAGACTGTTTACAATTGATTTTGAAAACTCAATAAATAGAGGGGAAATGACACTATTGAAATGGGTCTTTATTATTACACAACAAACCTTACTCTTAGTAAAATAAGGACACAAACACAAAATCTTATGTTAACAAAACTGAGTGTTTATGACCTGTCAGATCTTTTCACATTAATGCTGACTCGATTAGAAAGACTCAAGTAGAAAGTAAACATAGGCTCAACTCATTCCATCATCCTTATTAATTGATCTCAGAGGACACACGCAGCAGCGTCGGCAGAAAAACCCTGCAAACAAAGCAAAATAGGTTTTAATTGATTCTTGGAGAAATATTAATATGTAATATAATGGAAAATGTGTTATTGAAATTTAGAACTAGATTAAAAGTAGATAGATTTTATTACAACAACCCCACTTTAAAGTTACCTTTACAGATGAGGGTGGAGACAGTTTCATCTAATTTAACAATGATTTTATCCACAACGTTGGAACCCAATATAAAAATGTAGCTCCTATAACAGGGAAGCAGGCAACTTCGACTACCGGTTTATCAAAACAACACAGCTGAAACTAGGCTGAGAAACACATGAGAAGTAGAGAAATCTCCCTACCATGAAAAGGATCAGAGTCTTGTTAAGGCAGCATTCATGAGCGTGGCTGTTTACTGAGAAAAGACATAAATTAGTGCAAATAACTGGTTTAATGAGGAGAAATTAAGTTTCTCATACCTAATGTGCTGCATCAGCAAACACGGAAGTAAAGCTGCCTGCACTGCTTGCCTAGTCGTCCCCTGCAGCCTGAACTACATGCCAACAAATAGAACTACCACCTTAAAAAAAAACACAAAACTAGAGTTTAAGGTCATTCTGCCACTACAGACACAATATTATCAGACCACCTTTACAAAATACTTTCTCACAGACAGACGCTAAACTCGAGGACAGATCACTTCCAAACTATTCCTTTGCAGTGAGACAAAACTGACAAATCATCCAGATTATATGATTTGAAGGAGTTAAACAAGGAGAAAGTATGTTAGAATTTCTGATGTGCTGTTCATCTGACACAAAGGTAAGATTAATTGATGACACTCACTGTTCAGGTTCTGAAAAATCCAGTGACGTCCTCAAGCAGCAATACAGGAAGGTGATGGGAAACAGGTGGTCGTATAACTCCCAGAGATTGATCAAAATAAAGGTGCATCTTTACTGAACAAAAATTGGTAAACACCTTAATCATGGTATATACACATATGAAATTTGAGTTATTTAAGGGTTGTTAAATTAATAAACAGATAGTTGAGGTCAATCAAAACGTTTGCATTGTAAAGGTACTCAGAAAACAAGATGTTTCTCTAACACAAAACCTTGATCAGAGGAATGTTAAAATATTGAAGCTACTCAGCATAATAAAGTACTTCCAGCATTCGGGGTTTACAATGAATGATGAAATTGTTTTTCCACAAAATCCAACTTCTGATGGTCTTTAACTGTCTGCAATAACAAACAAAATATTTGGCCTCCAAAGCACCATGTTCAGCTGACAGAAATCAGTGTTACTAAGAGACGGGGACTGGACGAAACAAACTCACCAAAAAACAAGCGAGATATTCTTAAGGACAACTGTGACGTGCTTTATTATCAGATCTAGAGAGTGATTCAATGCAACTGGCTGGGTTTCCTTGGAAACTTTTTAACTACTATGAATAACTAATTAAGCTCACTGTACTGTTTGATACCTGGGATCATTTAGAATGTATGATTGAATTGAAAATAATTTTTGTAAAGTGGCTTTAAACATTTGCTGAGAATCTAAATAAACTAAACTGAATATCACTAAATCTATTTCAAATGATTTTATCATCTAGGTAAAGACAGGTCAAGATGGAATATCTGGAAATTAATCAAATAATCTTAAAGAGGTTTAGTTCTAATAAGTAAATGACCACAAAAGGGTCTATCAAGATTACAATTCTTAATTCAAGCTAGTTTAATTATTGAGGAGATTCTTTTTTGCAGTGTACCTTTCAGTGAAATAAAATGGAAACACTTTCGGAAGTGATAGAAAAATCACTAAAAGCATGAATTGATATTCATAAACTGGCTTTTAACATAGTGAAACTAATTTCATGGGTTTTGTTTTTTGTTTCCCTTTCTGAAAAAAGGAAAGCAAAAACAGAGGGGGGGAGTATGTATGGAGATAAAACTTAAAAATTGACATTTGATATTTTACACAACACCGTAGAAGAAGAACAATTCCAAGTCAAAATTAAAAAAAAAAAAAAAAATTAAGGGATTGGGAAATTTAAGTGTAAATCAACTTAAAGTAATTTATTTATGAAAGTTTAATCAATTACAGATCAACAAGTAATTTCTAATTAATCATTAACTAATTAATTTATAACATTGACATCAATACAAAATTAAAGAATAATTAATAACTATAAGGGACCTAAATCAACTTTGACCACAACAGTATAGAGTGAATGGCCATCTACTGACCCAGCTCATGGCCTCTTAGCCTCCTTCGGTATAACTGCCATAATAATTGCCAGTTCCCCACTATGAGTGGAAAATCAAGCCAGACAGAATTCAAAGATACAAAAACTAAGGAACCAAACTGACACTCCTACTGTCCAAATGTGGAGAGCTCTCAACCATAGGATTTTCATAGAAACTCTCAAAACACCACCTGGCTGTCACAGGCCCAGGATGCTCCAAAGCAAGCAAATGAAGGTAACTGTGTTGTGTGCGCCCAAGCCAGACCAAATCTCCTATTAGCAGAAACACCATTTGAAAACTCAGTGAATAGAACTAAATCTAAAACCAATCAAAGTGATGTGGCATGTTTGTTGCAAGTAATATCTAAACATTATTTGGATAATAATTGTGTTGGATTGGACAATATTTTTCCTGTGGCATCTCAGAACACAACACCACCCATATTTCAGCCTAAAATGCTCTCTAAGGTAACCTGTTTCTGTAATAATAATACTGCCTCAGGTAAGTGGAATGCTGGTTGGCTGAACCCAGAAATGGCAAAACTATTAGTCCCCTCACAGGTACTGTTACAGCCAGGCAATTAACGGTTAATAGAGCACATGTATGGTGGTACTGGGGAGGAAATAATCTGTTGGGATGGTTACCTGCCAAATGGGTGGGACAATGTGCTTTTCTCTCTCCTTTCCCCCATCCAGGTGATTCCAATAACGGATTTAAAAATACCATCCAGATGGCAGAATATAAATATACACTTGCATCCAATAATATTGAAAGACGTTCTATTTCATGGGAGGAGGGCTCCTTACGTGGTTGAATGCTATAGGTGTCCTGAGAGGAGTGCTGGACCAATTCAAATTGGCTGATCAGCCCCAGATGGCTCTTTGACAAAAACACTACAGTAGCTGAAACCCCTGTCTAATGAAATGAAGGAAAATTCAGGAACAAAAAATCCATTCTCTGATTTATTCGAAAAATGGTTTGGTAAGTGAGGAACCATAATAGTAAGTGTATTCACATCCACTATTATGGCAATTACTGTTTTTCTATTTGTGGTTGTTGTGCAAGAACTCTCATCCTCAGGTGTATTGACCGTGCGATTGGTTCCATTGATACCAGAGGCTTGAGATTACCAGAATATCAAATGGAAATGGTGCCTGAGCACACCCCAATGTTGTCCACTAACTATTGAACACAAAGTGACGATGTGGATACCAAGGACTCAGTCCAGTATGATGGAGAAATCATGATACTGTGCTGTGAGGAGGAGGATGAAACCCATTGTTCAGAGCCAGCCTGAAAATGAGAGAAAAATTAGAATCACAGCCATGACCCCAGGAAGCGACACCAGGCCTTGCCCAAGGCCAGCCTGAACGGGATTAAGGAAACTACACCAGGATGCTGAGCTACCAGGAGGATGCCCATCCCTTTCCTTCAGCCTGGAGGGGGACAGAACCAGACGACTGCATTAGATAATTGAACAGGGTCTATGATATAGGGTCCACAATATACTGATACACATTTGCTCATTTCTGCGTGCTTCTAGGTTTTTATTATTTTAACTTTTTCTCAACAGGGCATGATTACATTAATCGTTTGCAATGTTTACGCGACGGCCGGAAGGAACTGCCTGCCATATTTTACCTCTGGGCTCAGGGTCAGTCTCAGGCTTAAGCGTCTTGGTGTCTTGTTCCTGAGGGATGCTAGGATGGAACAGGAGATGGACAGTTTGAGGCTTCATCTGAACTGTGCCAAAAAGCAAAAGCTCATAATTACTGGTCCTATACTTTCTGACACTCACCAGTGGTCATGAGATATGGCTCATGACTGAGAACAAAATCAACTTACAAGCAGCTGAATACGTTTTGTCTGGAGGGTGTCTGGAGCCTTAGCTATAGAGTGAGGAATGCCATCATCCGGGGTGCTGTGCAGCAATAGGCTCAGTTTGGCAATAATTGTTACTAACTTTGAAAATGAGTTAGATGAGGTGATCAAGATGGCTCCTGGGCCCCTCCTTTTGAAGCTTTTCTGGGGACGACCAACTAGGAGAAGACCCCGGAAAAGAAATAGAGGTCCTCTCCGCCTGACCTGATCTTGGATGAGCAATGCTTAAAATGGATGTATGGTAGGAAGGGTCCCAGTGTCTGACATGATGAAAGTAGACATTTTGGGGTAAGAAAAGCTTGCCGAAAGCTGTTGAAATATTTTCTTTGGCCTCATTTCAAAAGTAGGGATCTGGCTATTGCTTGTCACATCATGCATTGCAATTACAAGTGTTCTCTGGTAAGTTCAGTTGAAGTGAATGATTGCTTATGATAATATTTCATTTTAAAATTCTGGCAGCATTCCTGCAATAACACTATTCTGGATGGATGGACGGGTGGATGGATGGTATTCGGTTTTTTATTAAAAAAAAAATAATAATAAACCATGTATTATTTTTTTCCACTTCACATTTCTGCTTTACATTATGTTGGTCTGTCACTTCAGTGACTCAAGCATGCTTCAACAAATGGATAATCCCTACATCCTTGAGCTTCAGCTGCCATGCTTTAGATTGAATAGCCAGAGTGTTTGCAACATGATAGGAACAAAATTAAAGCCATACCTGTTGGACAATGCTTTTTGTTGTCAAGGTCAAGGATAACTGCTCCAGTGTCCAGATCTCCGATCTTGAAGCGAGAGAAGTTTACATTGTAGATATTGTCCTCAGGTAAACACAGGTAGTCTGAAAAGTCTGAAACACATCCAGCACTTCAATATGAAAGTATCCTCTTGAATCTTACACTAACTTACACTAAGTGGCACAAATTTACAAATAGTAAATTTGTAAATTTGCTATTTGTAGAAAGAATGTGACATTTATTTCCATTCCATGTTACAGTTTGACCAAATTTATGCTGTCAAACAATTTGTTCATTTGGAGAGTCTATTTTTTGATGTTTGAGCCTGGGAACACATATAGTGTTGCATAATTGCATCCATAAATGGGCTCGACATGGTAATATCAGTCAACAAGACTAAAAATATCCTCTAAATGTAGTTACTCCAATATTTCTCAGTTACAATTTTTTCTTGACTTTTTAGTATTTATACACGAAGGTTTATTATTTGTTGCAGTTGGGATTTATCCTTATCCTTTCAACTCTTTATCTCTACCTCTTCTCCACAGACGCGGAATTGGCATGTTCTGACTCTCACCCTTGGTATAAGTGTTCAGCTGCAGAACTTGCTGAGGGGTCACCGGTTCACCTGGTTTCCACTCTGTCACCATCCCATCTTTCTCTGCTTCCACCAAAGTCATCCCTGTGGAAATTAAACCATCCTACTCCTCCATGTCTCCACCAACCACCATCTCTTCATCATCCCAGCCTCTTCTTCCTGCTCCTTTCTGCTTTCCTCATTCGGTGTCAGGCACCCTCATCTCCACACCCAAATTCTTCCTGATCCTCCATCTGGCAAACCGTTTTTTTCTTTTCTTTAAGGCAGTCGTTATCAATACTACCATGTGTGTTTGCAAATGAGGCAAAGCTTCAAAGAGTGTAATCCACAGGCAGGCCGCTGGTGTTTATTTGGATTTTGTGATGGACCACCACAACGTGGTTTTTAACACTGTAAAGTCTGAAAAGTGTGGAATATATTTGTAATCAGCTATTTTGAGTTTTGAGTAATTTTGCAGAACCAGTTATGCCTGCAGTTCCAGCTGCTGATGTTTTGAAGTATGTCTCCACCAGCTTTGTACATCTAGAGCAGGGGTCTTCAACTCCAGTCTTCAAGATGGGTCCCTGCCAGTGTCAGACTTATCCATTTTGGGGCCCAAAGCAAACCTTTGTAAAGGGGCCCTCCCCCAGGTCTGCCTTGTACCAGTAAGCCCCAAGGGTGAAAGATTCTGTACAGCTGCCACACACTCGCAGGGGTGGGGGTGGGGGGTCCACAGCAGTGGTCTGCTTAATTTTATGTCAGTGGGGGGTTTTTTTTCTAAAGGAGTGATCAAGAAAGCAATCATTCATACACAGAGGTGGGTTAGAGTACCCCAAAACTGTATTTCAGTAAGAGTAGTACCGTTGGGGTCTGGGAGTGTTTTCATTCTTTTCAGCAGTTTCTTCAGTCACCCACCAGGTGACGTCAGTGAGCACGGTGGCTGGGCTGATCAGCAGCTGATGTTGCAGATCAACATTGTCTAATCCAGTCTCACGAATCAATTCTCTGAAATCTACATGAACAACAGAATATTTCTAACCAATATTTAGAACATCTATCTAATCTGGTGCAAAACCTACAACCTAACCAGTCTACCTCTCCTGCAGATGGCGCCTCAGCTTCCCCGGTCACCCAGCAGCTTTCAACCTCCCCGTGATGTCAGTTCACCAAATCCAGAAAAGTTTTCCAGTGAAGTAGGTTGTGGTGGTTTCCTCCTTCTATGTTCTTTGGTTTTTAATCGTTCACCTCAGTCTTTCCCTCATGAAGATGCCAAGATATCTTATATTTTGGGCCTTCTCACAGGCAAAGCTTAAAGATGGGCAGAAGCTAGATTCCAGGATCATACAAAGTTTGGTTGCACCTTCAGCAAATTCATTAAAGAGTTTAGACTCACATTTTCTGAAGAAACAGACCAAACTGGCTTATCTTGCCGGTTATGGAATCTGAAACAGGGACTTAAGCCAGTTTCTGATTTTTCTATAGTTTCACACACTTGCAGTTGCATCCGGTTGGACTCCCACGCTTTGAAGGCAGCTTTCTTTCAGTCCCTAAATTAATCTTTAAAAGATGGACTGGCTACTCTAGAGGAACTTTAAATGAGCTAATTACTCTGGCTACACAAATCGACAACAGGTTAAGGGAGAGAAGGAGACAAAGAAGTGATAAGCAGACTGTTGTAAGAAGCTTTAATTCACCAATGCCCAGAACACCCCCTCAACCTGTTCCAGTGTCTTCGTTCTCTGAGCCTGAACCTATGCAGCTTAGTCAAACTTGACTCGCACCCGAAGAATGGCAGAGATGTAGAGATTCTAACTTATGCATTTACTATGGTTCTCCTGAGCACTTTATCTCATCCTGCCCCATTCCGACAAAAGAGAGGGTCCATCAGTAGAAACGGGGGAACTGACAGACCAATCCTCTCCTGACTTCACCCATCCCGTTTCACCCTTCCTGCCTTGCTCAAATTCAATAATGATTCCTTGAATCTTTCCGTTCTCATCGACTCCGACTGTGAACAAAGTCTTATTGACCTCTCTCTTGTAAACTAGGCTAAAATTGAAATTGTTCAACTCCCTGCTCTGTTGAATGTCAATGCATTAGATGGAAAAGCACTCCCCAAGATTACCCACAAGACCAAATCCCTCCAACTCATCATCTCAGGTAATCACCATGAAACCATTTCTTTTTTTATTTTTTCCACTACTCACACTTCTGTCATTCTTGGATTTAACTGGCTTCAGCAACACAACCCACAACGCATTGAATCATGGTCCACTAAGTGTCTCTCTTTCTGTTTGCAGTCAGCTGTTCCTCCAAGCTCATTCCCGGCATCTCTGGATGAAGCTAACCCCAGTGACCTGTCCACCATTCCTGAAGAATATCACGATCTTAAACTGGTTTTCAGTAAACACAAAGCATCATCTCTACCTCCACATCAATCCTATGACTGCGCCATAGATCTTCTCCCTGGAGCTCCATTACCTTCCAACAGACTTTATAACATATCCTGTCCAGAACACCAAGCTATGGAAAAATACATTAATGAATCTCTCTCTGCCGTAATCATTTGTCATTCATCTTCGCCGCTGGGGGCGCGCTTCTTTTTTGTCAGTAAAAAGGATGGCTCCCTCTGGCCCTGCATTGATTATAGAGGGTTAAATCAGATCACCGTCAAAAATAAGAATCCATTGCCACTCATTTCTTCTGCTTTTGAGTCTGTTGAAGAAGCAACCATCTTCACGAAACTTGACCTTCCATCTTGTCTGTATCCACCAGGGGGATGAATGGAAGACAGTCTTCAAAACCCCCTGGGTCATTTTGAATACTTAGTCATGCCTTTTGGTCTCTGCAATGCTCCTGCAGTCTTCCAAGCTTTGGTAATGATGTCCTCCAAGATTTCCTCGATATCTTTGTTTTTGTTTACCTGATGACATTCTCATCTATTCTAAGAACCTTGCTGATCACCAGATACACATCCACCTGGTCTTTCAACACCTCCTTGAAAACTGACTCTTTGTAAAGGCGGAGAAGTGTGAGTTTCATAAATCTTCAGTTACTTTCTTAGGATTCATTCTTGAGGGCAGACAGGTTCGATCAGATCCGGAAAAGATCAGAGTCATTTTGGACTAGCCCATTCCAGACTCACGCAAACAACTTCAAAGATTCCTAGGTTTTGCCAACTTTTACCAACAATTCATCAGAAACTACAGTCAAACCGCTGCACCACTTACCGCTTTAACTTCCTCCAAGATCCCTTTCACCTGGACTTCTGAAGCTAACTCTGCCTTTTTTGCCTTAAAGGAAAGGTTCTCTCAAGCACCTATACCCGTCCAGCCCGACCCCCAGAAGCAGTTTGTTCTCAAAATTGATGCTTCAGATTCGGGGGTCGGCAATGTCCTGTCCCAACGTTCAACTCATGATGAGAAACTTCACCCCTGTGTTTTCTTTTCTCGCAGACTATCCCCCACTGAAAGAAACTATGACAAGGGGGACCGAGAATTACTGGCCATAAAGCTCACACTTGAGGAATGGCGTCACTGGCTGGAGGGTGCCGAACATCCTGTGCTGGTCTGGAATCTTTCCTACCTTCAGTCAGCCAAACACATTAACTCCCGTCAGTCCCGTTGGTCTTTGTTCTTTTATCATTTTAACCTCTCCATTTCTTATCACCCAGGTTCCACAAATATTAAACCAGATGACCTTTCACGTCAGTATTCTCCTGATGAATCTGACAAGACTCCTGCCTCCATCCTGCCTCCCAACTGCACTATCGGATCCCTCACTTGGGAAATTGAAGATATTGTTCATCAGGCACTTCAGTCCAAGCCTGATCCCAGAAATGGTCCACCCAACAGAACATGTCTCGTCCTCAGTCCATTCCCGACTCATTCATTGGTATCGTACAGCAAAGTTCCCAGCACACCCTGGTTCTAGTTGCACCGTCACTCATCTCTCAACGCTTCTGGTGGCCATCTTTACATGAGGATGTCAAGGATTATGTTCTTGCCTGTCTCATTTGTGCCCGCAACAAACCGTCTCACCAACCACCAGCTGGACTCTTTCAACCACTCGCTATACCCAAGCGTCCCTGGTCTCACATAGCATTTGATTTTGTCACCGGAATCCCATCATCTGAAGGTATGACCACCATTTTCACTATCATTGACCGTTTTTCTAAAGCCTACCATCTCATTCCCCTCAGAAAGCTCCCATCAGCCTTTCAGACCGCTTAGCTCTTGGTTAAACATGTTTTCTGTCTCCATGGTATTCCTCTGGAAATACTCTCAGACAGAGGACCACAGTTCATCTCAGGTTTGGAAACAATTCTGCCATACATTCAATGCCAAGATCTCCCTTACTTCTGGTTATCATCCTCGGTCTAACTGTCAAATGGAAAGAATGAATCAACAACTAGAATCCGCACTCTGATGCCTCACCTCCACAAACCCTTCTGACTGGAACAAATATCTACCTTGGGTTGAGTATGCACATAACTCACACATCTCTGCTGCAACTTTTACTATGCTTTGATAATTTCACTTCTTCTTACCTGTGTCTGCTCTGTCCTGCTTCAAGCAACTCTCTCCATTTCCACGACATTCCATATAAACAGACGGAATAGTCCATTTCAGTTTGTGGAAAGGGAGGGGGGAACAAAAATCGATCATGCATTGTGTTGCGTTTTTTGTTATTGTTTTCAGTTGTTTTATTTCAAACATACATTATTAATGCAAGGGTCTGCATTATGGTAAGTCCACGTCTGGTCCCTGGTCCAACACACCTGAATCAAATAGCTGAAACACCTCCTCAGTATGGAGTTAAGTTCTCCAGAGTCCTGCTAATGATCTGGTTATTCGACTCAGGTGTGTTGAAGCATCTGAAACTTGCAGCACCCCGCCCCTCAAGGACTGAAGTTGAAGACCTCTGATCTAGAGACTTACATTTTTGCCCATTATTCATAAAACAGCTCAGTCTCAGTCAGATTGGATGGAGAGCACCTATAAACAATCTTCCCACTTAATACATGACCATGCTTTGATTTAAAACAGGGGGGCCAAGTCTAGTCCAGAGAGACCACCCCAGATCTAAACCATCCATCATAGTTCTAGCTGTACGTTCAGTGTTGTTATCCTGCCGGAAGGTGAGCCTCCACCCCAGTCTCCTGTCTTCTGCGGCGTCTAGCAGAATTTTTATTTTCCAGGATTGTCCTGGATTTAGCTCCATTCATCTTCCCATCAACTCTGACCAGCTTCCCTGTTCATTTTAAAGAAAAGTATCTCCACAACACGATGCTTCCTCCACATTGTTTCATGCTAGGAATGGTGTGTTCATGTTGAAATACAGGGGTAATTAATTTTCTGCCACTGCCCAAAATTCTGCAGTGGATTTATTTAGGGTTTTTATTTATTTATTTATTTTTTTCTATGATGGCTTTGTTCTTTCCACTCTTCCTTAAAGTTAAAATTTGTGAAGTGTATGAGTAGTTCTGTGGACAGCATTCCCACCTGAGCTGTGGATCTCTGCAATTCTCCAGCGTTACCACAGACATCTTGGTTGAAGCTTTTCTTGCCCAGTTTCAGTAAGGGTCTCTTGGTAGGTTTGCAGTTGGTGCAACTGCAGCTGAGATATTGTTTTAGGAACTAATCCTGCTTTAAACTTCTCCACAACCTCCTCTCTGAACCTGTCTGCTGTGTGCCTTGGTCCTCATGATGCTGCTTGTTCTCTAATGCTCTCTAAGCAACTTCTGATGCCACGAACAGGAGAGCTGCATTCCTCCACAGATGAAACTGTACATACAGTAACCCTACCCTACCCCACTCTATCCTGTTGTAGTTTCTAAGCGTACTCAGGCATGATGACTATTGCACGCCCGCCTACTGTTTCAGTGCAATGCAATAATTCTCAAGCATTGCTATTCTGCTGCATTTAATACATCACTACACAGTTTGATTACCCGCTCAGTCAATTATGTTTTTGGACATGTCATGGCATGGATATTACAGTTCACAGCTGCTATATTTGGCAAGTATTGTAATAATGCTTTCTAAATAATTCAGCGAATAAGTATTTCACCACTTGGGGTCACTCCTTAAGCAATTAACGTTTATCCCCAGATGGTCACTTGATCCTTAAAAATGAAAAGAAAATCTAACAAAAGAGATGGGATTTCCATTCATACACACAGAGGGGAACCTATAATTTCCTCAAGGTCAGACCCATGTAAACCTTTTTTCAATACAAACCAGTTTAAGTGTGGAGAATGTATTTGCATTAGCAGTGTGTGACATATCTGTGTAGTAATCTTATCAAGTCAAGTTTATTTGTATAGCACATTTCAGCCGCAAGGCAGTTCAAAATGCTTCCCATCATAAAAACATAAATCAAGTATACAGCAAAATCATCAAGCAAATGTCAATGCATCAAAATCATGAGGATCATCAAGCAAATATAATTTGAAAATATTGATCAATGTTCCACTTACTACTAATCAAAGGGAGCCCTAAACAGGTGGGTTTTTAGCTTCGATTTAAAGGAACTCAGTGTTTTACAGTTATTTGGAAGTTTCTTCCAGATTTGTGGAGCATAAAAATTGAATGCTGCTTCTCCATGTTTGGTTCTGGTTCTGGGAATGCAGAGTAGACTGGAACCCGAAGACCTGAGTGGTCTGGAAGGTTGATACAATGACAACAGGTCCTTTAATGTATTTTGGTGCCAAGCCGTTCAGTGATTTATAAACTAGCAGAAGTATTTTAAAGTCTATTCTCTCAGCTACAGGGAGCCAGTGGAAGGACTGTAGAACTGGAGTGATGCGCTCTATCTTCCTAGTCTTTGTGAGAACATGAGCAGCAGTAAGCTACAGGGAGCCAGTGTAAGAATTTAATAGTTAGAGATTCCAGTTGGACTAGAACAGTTATTTGAATAAGTGCTTAACAGAATAACTGTTGGCATTCTGTATGGGGATGCAAATACAGAAAGCACAAACAATTTAAAGGAGCTTCATTTTAATTATCTCCCACATGGAAAATAGCATACATATAGTCTACACTGTGCTAACAGCTCAGATGAACACAAGGCATTTCTAAAGGGCTGTATCTCTTTCATTTCTACTCATTAACATACATATTTCTTTCCTTATGACATCATCTGACACATTATCCGATTTTACATTTGATGTTGATGCAGCAGCAAAATAATCACTCAAACTGATATGTATGAATAAAAATCTTGATATAATCTGAGCGTGAAGAAGTAAAGAAGTGGGTGTAAATAATAGTTCTCTCATCCCTGCAGGTGCTCTTCTTGCTAATTTCTGAGAATATAGCAGGAAATATACTTTTCTATTTCATTGTTTTGTTTTTCAACCCTTGTGGCATTAAATTCAAATCCTCCTCCTCCTCTCCTGTGCAGTCCCTCATTTGGCCCCAAAGAGGAGCCAGTCTGCCATCTGTTGTCACCCCCATCGGCTGAATGATTTGGTCTCTAAATGAGAGAGAGAAAATACAAACATCTGTAAAGCTTTCAAAGCACTTTACTTGCTCTACATTTTGTTGAGTTACAACCTTATTGTACAATGGATTAAGCTCAATATTTATCATTTTTTATAGTTGGATTTTTTTGCTCAAATTAATCTTAAACTATTACACATTTAGTTTTGTTTCCATTTTTAACTACAAATTGCTCATCAAGACAGAATCAGAAGGGCAAAACTATAAAAAGTTAATTTTCTTCCAGACTCAAAAAAGACAAATAAATAAATATAAGAAATTCAAATGAATACCGTATTGAACAATATTGACTTTCCTTCAGTTTTTTTCTTTAGTTGAAATTGTATGTGAGCCATGTTGAGATGGCAGAGGCTAAACAACTTTGGTTCCTCTAAAGGGGGCTCAGCCTGAGTGGTCTAAACGCAAAACCACAAGATGAAAAAAGTGAGAGTTTGAAGTTAGCAAATTAAAAAAATAAAAAAAACCCTAAAAAACATCATATGTACACAAATATTCACACCCTTGAAGTGCCTTTGGCAATAGTTACAGCCCAAAAAGTCTTGAAATGTCTCTGCAAGCTTGGTTCACCTGACGTTGGTTCTTTTTTCCTGTTTTTTTTTCCGGAGATCCTCTCAGGCTCAGGCTGGATGGGTAGCATCAGTAGAAACATTTTTAGCTCTTTCCCCAGCTATTTAATTGGATTTAAGTCCATTTTCTGGCCGGGCCACTCACAGACTGCTGCTGAAGCCAATACTATATCTTGGTGATGTGATTCAGTGATATGAATCACTGTCAGGTTAGAAGATGAATGAGCTCCTTACCCCAAGGTCCAAAACACTGTGGATCTGGTGTTCTTGAAGATATTCTTTCATTTTATCTCCCCCTCTATGTGGACAAGTTGCTTGGTTCCTGCTGTAGAAAAATCCTCCCTATTGCATGATACTGCCACTACCATGTTTCACAGAAGGGATGATGTTAGCCAAGTCTTGAACAAATCCCATTTTTCTCCAGACATGACTTGAAGTTCAGGTCAAAAAGTTCTGTAGTGGTGTCATCAGAACAATGTTTCTCCTCCCCTGACTATCTCTAAGGTGTTTCTGATAAAATCCAAGTGGGCTGCCATGTCCATCTGCCCCCCCTACCATAAAGTAGGGGGGGCAGAGCATTCTGCTCTCTTCACAGCTGCACTCTGTTACTAATTAGTCCCAGTCCATTGTTCCAGCAATTACTCTCCCAGTATTTAACCACCTCTCCTTCGTTCAGTCTTCGTTGGATTCCACTGTTAGCTATGTGCAACACAATCCCTGTTTGTTTCCTTCTGTCACTTATTGGGATCGCTTTATTTTTTAAGTCCATGTTTTATTATTTTTCATAAAAGGATTCATCATC
Source organism: Anableps anableps (assembly GCA_014839685.1). Lineage (NCBI taxonomy): Eukaryota > Metazoa > Chordata > Actinopteri > Cyprinodontiformes > Anablepidae > Anableps > Anableps anableps. The sequence continues at coordinate 1,449,872 of CM026083.1, forward strand.
GGTTTGCCACCTATGTTAGTCTTCCTCCAGACGCAGATGCCGCTGTCCCCGCAAAGACGCCTCCATAGCCTCTCAGGGAGGTCTGACTGTCTCCTCCTGGAAAATCTGGCTGGAGGCTCCTCTGCTCCTCATCATTTCAGCCTGGGCCAGACATTAGAAAGGGCTTACAGGGGCAGCAGCCAGGGACCCGATTTTGTGAGGGGCCCAAAGATTTTTTTCCCCTTTAATTATTTTTTTTTATGAATTTGTGGTTGTACAATGTTTGAACATTTTATTTTATATAAAACTTATACAACTAAATCAGGTGACTTGTATTAATATTTTAGGATTTTTATGAACATAAACAGTATTCAAGTATTTGAAAATGATGAAGTTACAGTTGATTTCTTTGGGAACAACACAGAGGTTTCAGGCGAGAGGACGTGATAAACCTACCATGCATCAGTTCATCCCTGCTGATATTTAGGACTACCTATTAATGTACTATAATTTGGATTAGAAAAGGAATTTTTCTTTAGTGGATAGGGCACCAAAACTGGCTCCAGCCCAGGGGCCCACATCCTTGTAAATCCGGCCCTGGTTTCAGCTGTCATCTTTTTGATCCTCAGCTAACCCCATGCCTCAGAGACTTAAAACCAGCTCTCCTTCCTGTAGAACCTGGCACTCTTCCTCAGTCAGAAGCAGCAGCAGCAGTTCCTCCCTCAGCAGCAAGCTTACAGATCATTAGTGTTGCAAGCCATCAAGGCTCCAGCTCCTGCGTCTTTGGTCTCTAGACCGTTGACAATGCTGGCCACCAGGCTTAAAGTTCCTGCACTCCTGGCCTCCAGACCATCTGCCAACCTTCACGCTGGCATCCCAGGTTCCTACTCCTCCATCGACAGCCTCAAGATGTCCCTCCCTGCGGCCCATATGAACATATTTGAACTCTCCCAGAACTTTAGTTTTTGTTTCTTTTTTTGCCTTCCCCTCCTTCCAAGGTCCCCTCGACCCACCTGGGGGTATTTTTGGATTAGACAGTCTGGTGAAAACCAGCCCCTTGTTCTATGCTTTGCTTCATCCAGAGGGTCTGGATTCTTGACTATTGAGAAACCATTGCTTCCTGGAGGCGTGGACTCTGTTAAAGTTTTACATTTTACCCAATTGCTATGATGTGTATAGTTCAATGCTATGAAGTTTACTGGAAATTGCCTGCACTGTAAACAACAATCCTTCACTGCAAAGAGAGAAGTGCCAGGCTGAACAAGATGGCTGCCGATGTTAATTTAATATTTGGAAGCCTGACCAACATAGACTGAACGGCTTTGTTCACTTCCTTCGCTGCAATTGCTAAAACTACAGGAAGACTACAATTCTAACACAGCACAGAAAATCGATGTCAAAATCGACCAGCTGACATCCTACCAAACTAATTAATTTCAGTGGGAGAAAGCCCAGACTGAGCAGTGAAAGATTTGAATCAAGCAGAATTGCACAGGAAGGCAATGGTCAGGCTCGATTTGGCATCCAAAACTTAACATTTGACAATGAATTTGACATTTGATTTGAATCTGCCTTGGGGGAGTCTGATGTCAGGATCTGGGGTTGTTTTGGGGTTTCTTCTGGGTTTATAGTTGTGATCATTTATGTGTGTTTTGTCTTATTTATTCTTTGATTTGATCAGTGATCTACTTAATCTGTTATTAGTTATGTCTTGTGTTTAGTTAGTCTTTGTCACGGTTAGATTTATGTTTTCCCAGCTCCCCTGTTAAAACACACACACACACACACACACACACTTTCTTTTCTCTCTCTCTCTGTTAAAAAGATGTTACTTCCTAAAAAAGCTCTTAGGGGTAAGCAATCTGCAGAAGCATCTCAAGGAGTGGTTCACAACCCTGGTCATCAGCCCCTACATGTTTTAGATGTGTCTCTGTTCCAACATACCTGATTCAAATGATGGTATAACCTCCTCTGCATGTCATCTAGTGCTGATCAAGCCTGTTAATTACCCAGTTATTTAAGTCAGGTGTGTGGCAGCAAGGACACACCTAAAACATGCAGGAGAGGGGGGCTTGAGGATCAGGGTTTGGAGCCACTGATCTAAAGGATGATCAGTGGAAACAGGATAAACCTGGGCTCAACTTACAATGTAATGGAAAAGGGTGTGAATACTTCTGTACACCTTTTTAGTTTGGTTGCTTTTTAATAAATTTGCAAAAGCATGTTTTTTTGCCTTTGTCGTTTTGGTTTGTGTGTAAAACTTTACTGTAACATAAAATGTGGAAAGAGGGAGGCACTGTGAAAACTTACTGGGTACTCTGTTTAACTGAGCAGATAAAAGGAGACTTTGATTAGCATTATGAGCTGCATCATATCAATGCTCTCACTGTGATAGTTTGTTGATCAGGTAGATGAGACGACGGGCCTCTTCCTCCTTCTCTTCTTCCGTCATGCCTTCCATCGGATCGGGCTGCTCTGCCTCCACCCGGCCTGTCACCACGTTAATCTTAGATTTGGCCTCCCGGTACTCTTCAGTGTCTGAGTCTGAATCGCTGGAGTAGTGGGAGACAAACTGGCCATCACCGGAGTTCCTCCTGCCATTCAGCAGACCCCGAGCTGCCAGCAGCCCTGCAGCGTTGCCATAACCAGTGTATTTAACAAAGCGGCTGACTGCAAAGAGACACAAGATGAGAACAAGACTGAATCTGTGAACAGGGTGGTATTCAGAGCTGTTCAGCTAAGGCAGCTCTTCACAAGAGTTAAATGGCATCAGACTTATATTCTTTTCTGGACACAAAAACACTTTACAATGAAATCAGTTATTCCTATTCACACGCTGAAGGTAGTGAGCTACTGCATTGTAGCCACAGCTGCCCTGGGGCAATCTGACAGAGGTGAGGCTGCCATGCACCGCCGCCACTGACCACCACCCTCAGGCAAGGCAGGAGAAGTGTCTTGCCCAAGGACACAATGGTTGACCTATCGATCATAGGATGAACTCCTACCACCATCGCCCTAAGAAAGATGGTATTTCGTTCTTTTACTTAATGTTTTTAATAATATTGCTGTAAGAGGGACATGGACAGTTCTCCCTGGAAATGCCATCAAATGGTGCTTATTTGTTTTTGTTGTTTTTTGTCTCTGGCAGGTCAGGAGTTTACATTCACTCAATGTGGGCATGAATCCCAGAGTGGACTAATAACACAAGAAACACCTTTATTACATTTTAGAAACATGAATTATATGCACAAGTTTGAATTTACTGTGAACTTCCTCAAATCCATACTGGGTCTAAGTTATACAGGTTTAAATGCACAACTCAATTAATGTGGGGAATTGGACAAATGTCTCACTGACATGGGAAGCATCAGTATACATTAAAATCCTATCAGCTTCATTAAATACAATGTCAATTTTTTCAATCTCAAACCTCAAAATCTGTCTGTAGGTTAAATTCCCCTTTTGAGGGAGCCTAAATTTAAACCTTATGAGAGGAATACATTATGATAATATCTTTATTTTTAGATGAGCACACTAACACTTAACACAACTATAACATTGCAGCTAGTCACTAAAATAATTAAACAAGAAATCACACTAATATAATGATTAATTTATCAAATGGAATATCTCTCCCTAGTTTACACTCATAATTTGCATTTCTTTCTTTTGAAGAGAAATAAAAACTTCACCAGAGAAAGGACTTCTAGTTCCAATTGGTTCTAGTGCCTGGAAACAGCCGAGATACATTTATGACACAGTTTACTCAAGTGTTGGGTCTGTCACCGTTCAGTGAAAAGAATGTATTTTGTCCTCCGGTTCTAAATGTCCAGTTCTTCTGCTCCATTGATGGAGAACATAAATTATCATGCATTTACATTTTACAAAAACATTTTCTCACATCTTTGTGGTCACTGCATTTTGACACGAGAGCCCAGTCTGTGGAATTAAAATATCATCAGTTCACTGTAATGTGTGTAATGGAAAATTTTATAATCTGCTCCTCACCCCTCTTTTCTTTTAGATGAAAACTTATAAGAAATTTTGAAACAATTAAGCTCTTCCTACTGCTGTCTTGATATCCTACCTACAACCTTCCTTAAGAAAGTTTTGCCTGTCATTGCATCTGACCTGATTCAAAAAGTAAACTCATTCCTCTCATCCAGGGTTTTCCTTCAGGCTTTAAAAACAGCAGTTATCAAACCCCTGTTAAAAAAGAACGATCTGGAGAAATCACTATTGCAGAATTACAGGCCGATCTCTAACCTTCCATTCATCAACAAAATTATTGAAAAGGCTGTGTTTCAACAGTTAAACAGCTTCTGAACAATAACAAACCACTTTGATGCCTTTTAGTCCAGTTTCTGTGCTCACCGCAGCATTGAAACAGCCCTTGTCAAAGGGTTCAATGACATCCACACAAATACAGACGGTGGAAGAACCTCAGTGTTGGTTCTGTTGGACCTCAGTGCAGCATTTGACACTGTTGACCATGATATATTATTGAAGCAACTGGAGAACTGGGTCGGACTCTCTGGTACTGTACTCAGTTGGTTCGAATCCTACCTAAAGAACAGGGATTTCTTTGTGTTAATAGGCAACTTCTCATTGAAGCGGACAAAAGTCACGTGGAGTACCCCAAGGTTCAATCTTGGGACCCCTTCTATTTAATATCTATATGCTCCCACAAGATCAGATTATAACAAGAAATAAGATTAGTTACCATAACTATTAAGATGATACACAGCTCTACAATATGATGTCACCAGGTGACTCAGAACCCATCCATCCACTGAACAGATGCTTAGAACAAATCAATGCATGTATATGCCAAAACTTTCTCCAGCTGAACAGAAATAAAACTGAAGTTATGATCTTCGGACCTGAAGAGGATCGATATAGAGTCAGTGCGCTGCTTCAGTTATTACAGCTAGAAACTAGTGATCATGCCCGAAATCTGGGTGTAGTGACGGACTCAAACCTGAACTTACAGAGGCACATAAAGACAATTACAAAGACGAGTGATAGTGATGTTTTACTATCACCCGTAAAACATTTCCAGGATCAAAGGACTAATATCTCTAATCCATCCCCCTCTGTTGGGGGATGGATTAGGATTGATCATAGTGAGTTTGGTGCAGATAGGCTGAAATATGTGGAATTTATAGCAAAACGTAGGGCAACAGCGTGATGTCTGACTTTGCCACGTTGCCACGGCCACGCCCTCCTTGTCCTATGTCACGTTAGGGGGCACTGTAGAGCAGTTTGGCCCACCCCACTTTCAATTCAATTAAAATCATTTAATTTCTCATGGGGGACAATTTTGAATAAAGTTTGGTAACTTTTTGAATATTTTTTGTCCCCCAAATACCCGATTTATTGTTTTTAAGAATAGAAAAACTGCAGTACCACACTCGTCGACTGGTGTGAGCAAAATTACAACAATCCAAAATAGCCGGCTTCCATTTGGGTTTGGAACATGGCTCCAAGACACTTTTTTGTAGGTCCTGAGATAAAACACGTGTAACAAGTTTCATGATTGTCAGTCAAAGCATGGCTTGGGGCTGATTTTTTAAAGATTTCAATTTGGCACTGTAGAGGAATTAGACTACGCCCACCAAATATTGGGCTGGATTCCAGTAGGGGGCTTGATTATGATTGATCCGAGTGAGTTTGGTGCAGCTCGGATTGAATTTGTGGAATTTAGAGCCAAACGTATGGCAACGGCTTGATGTCTGATTTTGCCACACCGCCACGACCATGCCCTCAACCAAAAACTCTTGGTGCTTCAAAGCAAGTGAGAACAACTTGTTTTCTGTCTTTTGACACAAGATCATGTTGATTAGTTCAAAGGGGTCAGAGAAGGAGCTTTCGAAGTAAAAAAAAAAAAAAAAGTGACTTTCTGTTCTGAGGGAGCAGGGCTTAGATGACGTCAGCATATGAGCACATAGGATCATTGGGCATCCAACATGGATGACTCATACCAAGTTTGGTGAAGATTAACTTTTTAACGTCAAAGTTATAGCGGTTCAAAATTCATGGCAAATAGGCCAACTTTGAGGCCCAGACCCGACCCTTTAACATGCTCAAAAACTCAAGATTTTGATAACTTTTAATCCTCAATGCCTTAAGGGTATAGTGACCAAGTTTGAAGCTGATAGCACCAAATCTCTAGGAGGAGTTCGTCAAAGTTCGATATGTAAGAAAATTCAAAAACTGCCAAAATCACCCTTTTACCCAAAATGGCCGACTTCCTGTTGGGTTGAGCGTATACCACCAAGACTTTTTTTTTCTTGTTTTAGGGGCATCTACCTATGTTCCAAATTCAAACTCTGTAGGATTTACCAGTTGGTCTATCTCACGTTAGGTGGCGCTGTAGAGTCGCCTGGCCACGCCCACTTTTGATTCCATTAAAATACTAAAATTTCAGTTGCGGGACAATTTTGGGTGAAGTTTGATGAGTTTTCAGATATGTTTAGGCCCCAAAATTAGCACCTCAAATGTGTCTAGAATCATAATAATAATAATAAACACTACAATTACAATATGCCTTCGCAGCTCTTTGCTGCTCAGGCCTAATAATAAGAAATTCTTCAGATACAATAGGCTTTCACAGCGCTTCGCTGCTCGGGCCTAATAGAATAAGAAATCCTTTCTTTCCATTAGCACTTTGCGGCACTTACCTTGGTTTCAAATTGCATTTCTTGAGGGCCAGAGTCCTGCAACTTTTAGATTTCTTTCTTCTTCAGTTCACCTGGCTCCAATATTAGCTCAATAGCAAAACTCTGTGGAGTTTGACTGCATGCTAGTGAGGCAGTTTCACCATGTAGTTCAAGTGTGTAGGACAAGGGACACATCTAAGCTGGTGGAGTAACCAAATGATCCTCACTTTCTTGTCTGAATGGGCAGGGCTTTAGTGACGTCATGAATGTACCACACCATTTTGCCAAGCTGTTATACCTGACGATGCACAAAAATTCTGGTGCAGATCAGATGATATAGCAAGCGATATACCTGTTGAAATAATTTAGGGGGCACACTGGAGTTAAATTCTATTATAATCTTTTTGGCCTCTTTAAAGATTAACAAAGGTTATTCATAACCAGTTTGGAGCAAATCGGATGATGCATGTGATTTGGAGCCAACCGTATGGAAGCAGTGAGGGATTGGGATTCGCCGTTCTAGCCCACCCAGCCACCAGCCAGTGTTGATAGAAGGATTCAGCATCATGTTGTTCTGTCATCAGGCATGGGTTTAAATCTGCATGAATGAAAAGTGTAAAAGGAAAACAACCAGCAGCAAAACAGGTGACTTCCTGTTCGAAGAGGGCGGCGGAGCTAAGATGATATCACCAATTGACCATGTAAATATGATTAGTACTGGTATGTTATGACACACAGAAAGTTTCACAAAGCTGTGAAGTTGTATATGGAAGTTATTCCACCTTGATATTTTGTGGCGAATGGTCAAACTTTGAGGCTTGGCCACGCCCACATGCTTTGCAGAAAAAGGATTTTAATAACTTTTGATCTTCAATGGCTGAAGACCACGCTGAGTGATTCTGAAGTCTGTATGTCAAAAGCTGTAGGAGTTCGCTCAGATACAAAGTGTGTAAAAAAGACAAAATGACGGCTTTGATCCAAAATGGCCGACTTTCTGTGGAGTTTGGACCATGGGCCCAAGAGCCTTTTTCGTGGGTCCTGACAAGATACACGTGTGCCAATTTCCATGATAGTTGGTCAAAGCATGGCTTGGGGCTAATTTTTAAAGATTTCTAGGTGTCGCTGTGGAGGTAGGCCACGCCCACCAAATATTGGACTGCATTCCTGTTGGGGAGCGGATTAGGACTGATCATAGTCAGTTTGGTGCAGATAGGCTGAAAAATGTAGAATTTAGAGCCAAACGTATAGCAGCGGCGTGACATCAGACTTTGCCACACCGGCTCGCCCACGCCCTTCACTGAAAATTCTCGGTGCTTTAAAGCAAGTGAGACCAACTTATTATCTGTCATCTGATTCAAGATTGTCCTGATTAGGTCAAGGGAGTCAGAGATGGACCATTCAAAGTAAAACATTGCACTTCCTGTTTTCAGGGGCATGGCTTAAGTGACGTCGTGAATCGACCATTGAGGATTGTTATGGACCAGATGTGAATCAAGCCCAGGAGGTTTGGTGTGTCAGTGATTTATCGTGTGTGAGATACAACATTGACATATTTCATGGCAAGATGTCAAATTTTGAGATCTGGCCCATTCAGCATGCTTGAAAACTCACCGTTTTGATAACTTTTAATCCAACATGCCTTAATGAACAAACTGACCAAGTTTGAAACCGACTGATCAAAATCCCAAGGAAGAGTTTGATCAAAGGCTGTAAACGGCCAAAATGGGGTGAAAATCGGACATTCAATCCACGATGGCCGACTTCCTGTTTGGTGTAGGCCATGGGTGCCAGAGAGCTTTCTGTAGGTCTTCTAGAGTTGTACAAGTGTACCAAATTTCATGCCTCTACGATAAAGTAAGGTCAATGTGGAGGGTATTTTGAAATGTTCCAGGGGGCACTGCTGAGCAGTTCATGGTGCGACTTTTACAAAACCATTAGAACATGCAAATTTCACGCACGACTGACGCATGTGCAAAGTTTGGTGACTTTTTGAATATGTTTAGGCCTCCAAATAGCCAATTTATTTTTGAAAAAAATAATAAACATTCAAATTATGATAAGCCTTCGCAGCGCTTAGCTGCTCGGGCCTGACAATTAATGCTGCAAGCAGCATTGGGTGGCCCTTGCAGCTTGGTGCTGCACCAGCCTTGCCATCGTGGGAACTCTGGAACTGCCAACCTGTCGCCGATGCTCTGACACTACTCCTACATCCATCCACTAGACACTGCATTTGGTGAATCTTCCAAATCACCTTCAGTCCAGCTGTGTATGACTCCACCAGCAAGTTTTTAAAGTCAGGTCGAAATCTGACCATCCAGAAACGACTTATAGTCCCTTCCTGTTTGGTTGCGAAAGATTGGTGCATACTTTGTGTAGGATTTTGAACATCTCGTGTGGTTATAAAGGATTTGTGGATACAGTTTCAATCTTATATGACATACAGGGAGAAGCTGATGGAGTAACCAAATGATCCTCACTTTCCTGTCTGAATGGGCGGGGCTTTAGTGACATCATTAATGTACCACACCATTTTGCCAAGCTGTTATCTCTGATGATGCACAAAAAAATCTGGTGCAGGTCAGATGATGTATCACAGAGATATATCTGTTGAAATAATCTAGGAGGGACACTGGAGTCAAATTCTATTATAATCCTATTGGCCTCTTTAGAGGTTAGGTGTGCCAAATTTCATGATTTATGGTCAAAGCATGACTTGGGGCTAATTTTTTAAAGATTTCTAGGGGCGGTGCAGAGAAATTAGACCATGCCCACCAAAATATTGGGGTGCATTCCTGTTGCGGTGTGGATTAGGATTGATCATAGTGAGTTTGGTGCAGATAGGCTGAAAAATGTAGAAGTTAGAGCCAGACGTATGGCAGTGGCTTGGCATTTGACTTCGCCGCACCGCCACGGCCACGCCCTCCGCCAAAAAGGACATTTGATTTAAATAAAAATATACAACGTGGCACAAGAGTAAAAACATTTAAAGATAAATCAAAATAAAGCTCTAAACCCCTGTATTTAACTCTACAACTACACGAGTTTGTTTTACAGTTCTTAGACCCTCCTCATGGAGCCGATTGGTTGTTTCTGACCGGGAGCGGTGTATTTCTGCGGGTGGCAGTAGGACCACAGGGAGGAGACAGAGGAGCTTAATTTTTTCACAGATTATCTGTGTCATATTATACTGTCAGGACATAGTGACAGTTTTAACAAATATGTAAAAAAAATACTTTTATAAAAGTTATTTTTCTGCACCTTTCAGGTCTCACAAACTTTCCAGTTTTTATGTTGACCCTCAATCACCAGTATCTTGAATCAGTAGCACCTATAATGTGTCCACATACACCTCATAAAGTACATAGTTGTGCCTTTGTCTTGAATGATTGGAGACAAAAACATCTAGATTTTATGAAGAAAAGCTCATGAGGATGTAGAGAATTGTGACCGTACCATTTTCTTTACAGAGCACGAACAGCAGTTCTGCAGCACAGTCCTTCACATCAGTGTCAACATGAGTCATCAGGCGGACCAGCTGGCCTCTAAGCATAGTGTCCTGCTCAGGTCGAATAGCAACATCCCTCATAGGAGGTAGGATCTGAGACAAAATGTTATGACAGAAAAAAATAGTTATCTTCCCTCTGATTGAAATGTTAATATGTATTACTGTAGCAACAATATACAGTGTCCTACAAAAGTATTCAAATCACCTGTACTTTTCCACAGTTTGTACTGTTTCAAAAACATTTTATGAAGATTATGTACCCATTTCCTTCACAAATAAAATTGAAAAGCGTGTTGTGGGTTCACAACATTCAGCCACACTTCAGAAACTTTTGTTCAAAATTTTGAAAATCATGAATTATCCTCTTCCAGTTAAGAACGTTGTGCTACTTTCTGTTGCTCAGTCCGATACAATATACATCAACAAAAAACACGGAGGTGTGTATGGTACTGCTGTTTCAAAAAGATCAAAAGGAATGAATAATTTTGCAAGGCACATTAAATTCTTTAACAGCTGAACCTTGTCCTGAGGTGACCCACCTAAGTGTTTCATATCATCAGACAAATTTTATTATTGGATAAAGATCTAAGTAAATACAAAAAGCAGTTTTCAAATTATGTATTCATTTAAGTGAAAAAAAAAATCTATCCAAACCAACCTGGACCTGTGGAAAAAACCAACTGGCCCCCATGTTGTGTTGTCTGTGAGATCTTTCTTAATTTGGGTAAGGAGTATTATGTCACTTCCTGTTGACAGTTATACTCTGTGGATCTATTGGTGTTTCAGACTTAATTTGATCTGGTTTCTCTGTACTTAAACCTTTCCATCTCATCCTAACACAAAAGCACATTAAAACATTTTTTGTTGTTGCACTTTAACTTCTGGGAATCCTTCATTCGGCTACTCCTTCTGTCTCTCCTGCTGTCTCTATGTCTCTGTCTGGGTCTTCTCCTCGCTCTATGTCAGGAAGCATTATCCTAAAACCTAACCTATGAGTCACCACCAACCCGTCCACGTTTCTAGCAAATTTTTCCCCACTCAGCAACACACCTGCTGAGAAAGCAACTGTAGTTATTGGGAGTTCCATAGTCAGAAACGTGACATTCGAGATGCCAGTGATCATAGTCAAATGCTTGCCAGGGACCAGAACGGGCAACATAAAATCCCACCTGAAACTGCTGGCTGAGGATAAATGTAAATACTGTAAGATTATTTATGCTGGTAGTAATAATGCCATTATGCCAACCAGAGATCACTAAAATTAGTGTTGCTTTGGTGTGTAAGTTAACCAAAACGTTGTTGGACGCTATAGTTTTCATTTGCCTGATCGAACCAGTAATATGTTTTGCCACAAGTCATTCAACTGTTGGTTGTCGAGGTGATGTCCTGAAAACAATGTGGGCTACATTGATAACTGATGAACATTTTGGGGAAAACCTGGTCTGATCCAGAAAGACAGCATCCATCCAACTTTGGACAGAGCAGGTATTCTTTCTAGGAATCTGGATGAATTTATGTGTACTCCAACATGCTAACAACCCAGGGTCTCACAAAAACCTGGCTGCAGCAAGAGAATTGTTAGTATGAGTCAACTCCTTCTAATTATTTAAATTTTCACATTCCTCGAAGAGCTGGGTGAGAAGTAGTTGCAACCATCTTTCATTCAGATTTATTAATTAATCCCAGGCCTATTATTTGATACAGTTCTTTTGACCATCACCAGTTTTCCTCATCCTAATTGCAAAGCACTAAAACCACTTTTGTTGTTTTGTATTGTCCACCAGGCCCTTACTCTCAATTTTTAGATCAGATCTCAGATTTTTTTTTTTATGTGATTTAGTGTTAAATACTAATAATATCATGACAGTGGGGGACTTTAACATTCATGTTGACCCTCAAAGTGATAGAATAAATGTAGTCTTTAATACCATCTTAGATTCAATTAGGTTCACTCAAAGAATCCATAGTCCTACCCACTCCTGTCATCATACTATAGATTTATGACACTGAGTGTGAACAAATAACAGTACTTCCCCATTACCCTGTCCTTTCTGACCATTTTTTTGACCAACCTTTAAGTTTAATTTAACGGAGTACTCCAAACCTGAGAGAAAATGTCAGTATAGTAGATGTTTATTGTACCAACTTTTAACGAATTTGAATATTTTAGAATATTTTATTTAGACAAACAAACAATTTAAAAAACCCATAATACAGATAAAAAAGCAGCTGTGCAGGACAGGAGAGGTTAATAAGACCCTTGGGTCTTGTCAGACCTTTGGCATTATAGAATTAACACCAAGCAAGAATAAAAAAGTCAAATACAACACAAGTCTATAAGAAACAATCAAAATCACATACCATTTTGAAAGAATGAACATCACCAGTGGACTAAAGAGTTGGTGGTAGGTTATTCCAAAGTAAGGGCCCTCTATACTTAAGTGTACATTCCTTAATTTTGGGTCTGCATAATGGTAAACAGAAGTTACGATAGTGTCTTGTTGAATAACTGTGAATAAGAATCTGATCCATTTTTAATTTCCTCAGAATCTCAGAGAAACACAGCAAAAGGCAGTAATTTAATCTCCAGCCATTCACAAATTGATGTTGTTTATAGTTTTACTTCCTCATTGTGTGTAGTATTAGACAATGTAGTCCCCTAAAAAAAAGAAGATAATTGTCAATAGGAAGTTGGCTCCTTAGTTTAATTCAGATCTCTGTACTTTAAAGCAGAACACTAGAAGATCTGTGAGAAAATGGCACTCTATATATCTAGTGGAGTCCTACCTAACTTGGAAAAATAGTCTATTCCAGTATAAAAAGACCCTTTGCCAACCTAGAACATCATTGATAGAGGAGAATAAGAATAATCATAGGCTGTTTTTCAGCACAGTTGCCAAATGTACACAGAGTCATAGCTTTGTAGAGCCATCCATCTGTCAGCAGTAATGACTTTATGAGATTCCTCATAAATAAAATAGATTCTAATAAAAATAAAATTGTTGGCATCATCACGAATGGGATTACTTTTTCCTCAGTAAGTGAGGCAGCACTGAATGTAACAGTAGAACTGGATCTGTGTTTGGACCGTTTTGATTCAATTGAGCTTTCTGAGTTGACAAAAATTAACTTAATCAAAACCTTCAACTTGCATGTTGGACCCAAGGGTGGTCCTGTTTCATAATGTTTGATGCTCTGCAGGTTGGTTTCTCCAACAACCAAATAGGCAACAGAACAAAGTATAACAATGCTATGGCCCAGAATATGACCATAAGAAGAATCATCTACTCTTCTGCATATAGCCAGTTTGACATATGACAGAAATTATTCTTAAACAGTTAAAATTAATGACATTACGTAAAAGCCCTGAGAAGTGATGACAAGATGTCTGCTGATATTCACATATCAAAATACTCTGATCATCACATCATTTTTGCACACAGAAATAGAAAATACAACTTAATATGCATGACCCACTTTTACTGAACAGAACAGAACTTTATCATAGGTATTTTTACTAGCGTATGAAAATATTACCCAGGTAATTTGGCCTCATTTATGTATCTAAATATTTTTTTAATAGTCAGAACCTGTCTACTGTATTTGCAATTAAAAGGACATGACTCAAATAGAAGTCATCAGGGACAATTATAACAAATGTAATAACGATATCAGCTGCAACTGAATTTATTTTTATTTTATTTAATCTAAGAACTACATTTTAAACATTCTCCGGGAAGCTGGTGGCAGCCATAGAAGACTTAGCGGGAAAGGGTATAGCATTGATTGGCTGCTCTGTTTAGACTAAACTGAGGCAAGAGAAGTTCTAACTTTTGCATCTGAGGTTTAGGAAATAAATCCACTCGCTTTATCTGACAGTGGAGGAGAGAAGATGTGTTGACATGCTTCACCTAGCACCTCTGAGTCTGTGTGTGTTTTGCGTGCAGCGCTCACAGCAAGAGAAGCACGGAGTGGGGTGCGTCACGTGTGTGCACGTGCTGCCCAAGACAAGAAGCCGCTTTGAGCAGCTGCCCATGTCGCCTATATCAGAAACCGCCATTGGTTGGAAGCAATCAGAACCAAATTATTGAAAGAAGTGTTCCCTTTGATTACTGCACCCATTTTATTAATCCAAGGATTAATCTATCCTTGGAAAATGAATCAGAACCACAGGATTTAAAGTAGCTGTAATTAAACCTTTACTTCAGAAACTTTCTCTTGATCAAGAACACTTAATAATTTAAGGACCTATGTCTATCCTTCCTTCCTATCTAAACAGTAACCCCATTCAAAGAGTTTCGGTCAAGTTTCAGAGCTGGACTTGTGTTGGTTCTGGCCTTGTTAGATCTCAGTGCTGCTTTTGATCCAGTCAATCACAATATTCTCTTCCAAAGGCTTAAACTGGCATGTCTAGAAGACATAAAAAGATGGATGACACTAAACTTTCTGCTTTTAAATTCTGACAAGACAGAATTTGATTACCGATTGAATCAATTACAAAACTGTAGCAATAGTGTTCATAGCAATGAATAAAACATTACCAGGTAATTTTCCAAAGCTATTCAATGACAGAGCAAGTTGTGGTTCGAGAGATGAACTCAACTTCAAAACACAGTATGCCCAGTTAACCTTGAAAAATGTGTATCTCGACCTATAGAGTGAAAGTATGGAACAAATTAGACATTATTTAATTAATAATACCATTCAGTTCAAAAGTGTATACAACAAATGTGTTCAGTAAGTATAAGAATAAAGCCAGCTTACATTAGGTTTGCAGTATACTGTACATTAAATCTATTAGTCAACAATATGTGTGTGTATGTGTGAATATAGGACAACACGCTGTTGTAATATATCTTCAGTGGTTATATACAGCTTGGTAATATACATTTGTATATCAACAATTTATTAGCCAATAGCATATTTATTCTGATGTTGATGTATATGATATAAATATATACCATGTATATTTATGCAATTTAGTGGTTGCATATCAATGCATATTGTATATTAAGTCTATTTTTTTGTATATAGAAACAAGTAATATGGTGATAAATTATAGGGAGTTAAGTTTACATTTTTTCCTGTGCATTTTCAAACTGATTTTTGTACAACGTTTTTATTTTCTCTTTTACTTGTTTTTATTTATTTATTTTCTGTTTTTTTGTTTGAAATTTTGTTCGAAATAAATAAACATTCATTCATTCATTCATCTCCAGAATATTGCCAAAATTAATAAATATCCTGTCCAGGAGTGATGCTAAAAAACTAGTCCATGCATTTGTTCCTTCAAGGCTGGACTACTGTAATTCTTTACTGTCAGGAAGTCCACAGAATGCAGTTAAAATCCAAAACTCTGCAGCAAGAGTTCTGATGAAAATTAAAGAAAATTAAAGACAGATCATATTTCTCCTATTTTAGCTTCCCAGATTCAAGGATTCCTCAAACATGCATGAAAGAATCAAAGCAACACTTCAGGTATGTTTTTGATGAGGGAATAACATTACATTATAATGCACTTTCATGCAGTTTGATAACTAGGATCATTTGGAATGGGTGTATGATTGAATTGAAATGACTATTTTGTAAAGTGCCTTGAGATGACATGTGAATTGGTACTATATAAATAAACTGAATTGAACTTCTTGCTTACTTTGTTATCCAGACAGGTTCTATTAAAGGGATTTCTTTTCTTACTTGATTCTTCAAGGTTGCCATTTAATCAGTCCTGCGTGTGACTAGGAATATTTAATTTTTTAAAAAGTGATTAACCATGATTTATTATTTATTTAACAAGGGGGCTAGTTAGTTTTTCCCACATGTCTAGGTTGGTTTGGATAGTATGTATTAACTCAGTGTAGTATTAACATTTGTTTGATGATCTGGAACATTTAGAGGTGATGAACAAGCAAAAACAGAAGAGAGCTGGAAAGGAAAATGTGAATGCAGTCAAATAAAATGAAAAATGTTACCTTTTGCCGTAAATAGTGACGTGTCTGTTTGTGAACCCGAGAACTCTCCGTCAGTAAACTTAGTACAGGAGTTAGCTTCTCTTTCAGTTTCTGACCCTGAGAAAACAAACAAACAAAAAAAAAAAAAACAGGTAGAATAGTTTTCAAAAGCCTGTGAGACTGCAAAATGTCCATCATGAAAAACAGACAGAGTCAACTCTGACTTTGAGCAGAAGAGCCTTTTTTTTGTTTGTTTTTTGTTGATTCAAATTCTACAAGCTCAAAACCAAGAAATAATTTCAGCTATCAATCAGAGATAATAAGTCACTTTGGACAGATTTAGTACATGTGCACACCAGCACTGCACATGTAAATAATTCGGCTTTCAAAGAGTTGGCACATCTAAAGTTAGAGCAAAAGGTAAAAGTGCTGCCATCGAAAGCTGAGCAATACCACTACAGGCAGTTGATAGAACATCCAACAGGCTCAGCAGATGCGGGAGATGCCTGAAAGATATATTAAATGACAGCAGCATATAAGAGAGTTTGATTGGTCCACGTTATTGGTTTGGATGAGGCCAGGTGGTTTACAATCACCATGTGTAGGCTGACATTAACACCACAGCAGAGAAATTTGTGCCTCAAGTGGTACAGCAACTAGATTGATGATGAGTGGAGTGATACAATGTTTTAGCAATGATAACAGCATGGATGGATGACAGCACCCAGCAGAGAGAGTCAGTAATTCCAGTGTTGGGGTAAGAAACAAAACTACTAAACTTCAAGAAAATGTCAACTGGGAGACCTGCCAGACCAAGTACAATGACATTATGACAGCATTTCGGTATTGCTACCTGAGAGACATTACAGAAAGTGACTTTGCTCATGGCCCTACTGTTATTACAAAACCCCAAATCACTGCCAAAATAAAGAGTATCTGTGAAAAAAATCTGTCAGGCTGTGGACATTGTGCACAATCCACCCAAAGACGATGGATTTGGGTGACTCCTCTTCCGTACATAGTCCTTGTCCAACTATGCAGCTCTCAGATTTTTTGCAATCAATGAAACCAACTGAGAATCTGCCTTCTGCTGTGGTAAAGAAGCACAAGGACATGCTGCAGGTATGTACACTGTATATTCAACCTTGTAATGCTTGCTATAATTAAGGATTTTATCGCTCATACATTATGTATGTTTTTGAGGTAGTGAACCTCAAAAATATACATAATATGTTCTTTTTCTGGACAAAGTTTCATGTTGTTGAATTGTTAATCCTTTATTTGTATAAAAAGCCTGAAGCTTGGTGTGATGCACACAAACTTTCTGAAAAGATCAGTTTCCTTTGTTATTTTTGGAATCCATGTTTGAAATGTAAAATATAAAACATTACTGGATACATTAAATATATGTTAGTAGCTATCATGACTTTGATTTCTTAATGTCAGTCATTGTGTTTCCACTCAAGCATGTGTATTATTGAATAAAATTAATTTCTTCCCCTCAACATACAACTCTAACTTGGGGACAGACTGAGAAAGAAACTTCCAGGGGACACTATGGAGCAGGAAGAAATCAGCATCAAAAGAGGATGTTGGTATTGTCATGATTTTGTCAAGGATTCTGACACACATGCAAGAAACTCTCAGGAGAAAAGTAATCAGTAAAAGTAAGTTTATTTACAGATGTAATAAATGTGCAAAGGGGGAGGTTACAAGGGGCAACAGAGGAGATGAGGATAATGTGGAACTGAAGTCTTATGGTGGATGAGTAGTGATATCCGCCAGAGAGGGGTGAGTGGATCGCAGGGGTGTTGGTTTGTGTGGAGCAGTGGAGAACTGACTGCAATATGGAGGACAGCCAAGAGCTGGAGAATCGGTCAGAAACTGCTGCAGGACTGTAGGAGAGTGGACAGACAGCATGGAGGAGGATTTGATGAAGAATCTGTATGGCTACCAGTCATGGAGAAATGAGCTGGAGGTCTTATGGCAGGGTCAGGTCTCACAAAGGAGAGTCCAGGAAGAACCATGAGCTTGAGAGCAGGGCGAACACAGGAAAAACCTTAAGAAAGTAGGGCTGTACCACCTGACTGATTCAGGAACTAGTTCGTCAGTTTGCTTGTGAATCGAAAAAAAGGGAAGCAAAAAGCTACTGTTTCTCCTGTTGAATTTTCTTATTATAGGATTTTATTGTGTGTGTTTGCAGTTTATTTGAGCGCCTTTTTTGCAATAGACCCAATTATCCCATATCTAGCAACTTTTTGATCTCTTCTAATAAAAAGGTTCACACATAAGAGTAAATAATTTATAATAATATCTAAAAATCAACACAGCGGATACTGTGGTCTTTTTTTTTTTCTTCTAATTTCTGATATTTTAAAAAGGTGACATGTCTATAGTATTCAAATGAACCTTAATGCGATAAAAAGACTTCTTTGCTGGGGCATTATAGACCTCTGCATAAATGGAAGAAGACTAACCAGTTAGACCAATCTCAACTAAGTCATTTAGAATGCAAAGAAAAGACAGCATACAGTAATACCTTATTGTATGTATGTATAACATTAGGGGACCGGAGAATCCCTTGAAATATTGGGAAGGACAGAAACTGTTTTATCCCAACTTCGATTAACCTGCTGATGCTTTTTTGGACTCACCATTGTGCTCTGCGAAAGGGTATTTTCCATAACAGACAGAATCATCTGAAAACAGAGATACCGCCTGAAGCAGAGCATAGTAAAAGTTTTTCTTTTCAAGCAGAGAAAGAAATAATAATTTTTTTTGTCCTTAATGACATAAGCATGGTCACAAAGTAACAAGCCCATTCACATCACAACCCTCTCTTCCATTTGTTTCCATTTAAACTTTTGATCCAGCCATTGTATTATAAAAACAGATTAAGGCTGTGAGCAGCGTCTACCAGCCCTCGCAGCTCAGCGCCGCTTGGCCTTATGGGACCGCAGGACATCCGGCACTGCCACCCCATCGTTATCAACGCACTTGCACAATTCTGCACATGTCCACTAGAGGATGATAAACAATGTTCATTTATATACAGTGTTGTCATTAATATACCACACCAAAGTGTCAAGCAGTGCTCCCTGATGATGCACAAAAAATCTGGTGCAGATCGGATGATGTATCAGGGTGATATAACTGTTAAAATAATCCAGGGGGCACACTGGAGTTAAATTCTATTATAATCCCATTGGCCTCTTTAGAGGTTAACAATGGTGATTTGTATCCAGTTTGGTGCAAATCGGATGATGCATGTGTGATTTACAGCCAACCATATGGAAAAAGGATTGGAATTTGCCATTCTACCCCACCCACATACTCCAGCCACCAGCCAGTGTTGATAGAAGGATTCAGCATCATGTTGTTCTGTCATCAAACACAGGTTTAAAACTATATGAATAAAAGTGCAAAAGGAAAACAACCAGCAGCAAAACAGGTGACTTCTTGTTCAAAAGGGGAGGGGCTAAGGTGATGTCACCAATTGACCATGTAAATATGATTAGTGCTGGTGTGTTAAGACAGAAAGTTTCACAAAGCTGTGACATTGTATGTGGAAGTTATTCCACCTTGATATTTTATGGCAAATGGTCAGATTTTGAGGCTTGGCCACACCCACATGCTTTGATACAAAAAAAAGATTTCGATAACTTTTTATCTTCAATGCCTCAAGACCGCACTGAGGGAATCTGAAGTTTATATGTCAAAAGCTGTAGGAGGAGTTTGCTCAGATACGTGTGCACAAAAGGCAAAATGACAGCTTTGATCCAAAATGGCCAACTTCCTGTGGAGTTTGAACCATAGGTCCAAGAGACTTTTTTGTAGGTCCTCACAAGATACACGTGTGCCAGATTTCATGATAGTCGGTTAAACCATGGCTTGGGGCTAATTTCATAAAGATTTCTAGGTGGTGCTGTAGAGTAATTAGGCCATGCCCACAATATATTGGGGCGGGTTTCTGTTGGGGGTTGGATTAAGATCGATCATCGCCAGTTTGGTCCAGCTCGACTTGAATCTGTGGAATTTAGAGCCAAACATATGGTAATGGTGTCATATCTGACTTCGCCACACTGCCATGGCCACGCCCTCCAGCGAAAACTGTCAGTGATGGAGGCCCAGTTACCCGAACATGTCTTGTGTCACTTGACACAATGTCATGTTGATTAGGTCATAGGGGTCAGATAGGGACCTTTCAAAGAAAAACATTGCACTTCCTGTTGTCAGGTGGCCTGGCTTATATGATGTCATGACTTGACCATTCAGTCTTATAGTAGACCGGCTGTGGATAAATACCAGGAGGTTTGATGTCTCAGTGATTATTCGTGTGTGAGATATAACATTGACATGTTTCATGGCGAGATGTCAAACTTTGAGATCTGGCCACACCTCTTCAGCATGCTCAAAAACTCACCGTTTTGATGACTTTTAATCTAACATGCCTTATGAACAAACTGACCAAGTTTGAAACCGACTGATCAAAATCCCAAGGAGGAGTTTGATCAAATGCGGAGGCTGTAAACGGCCAAAATGGGGTGAAAATTGGACTTTCAACCCAAGATGGCTGACTTCCTGTTTGGTGTAGGCCATGGGTGCCAGGTCTGTAGGTCTTCAAGAGTTGTACTACTGTGCTAAATTTTATGCCTCTATGATAAAGTAAGGTCAATGTGAAGGATATTTTTAATGTTGTTAGGGGGCGCTGTTGAGCTGTTTCTGTTGTGATTTTTTTTGATAACCTTAAAGTATGTAAATTTTACACAGCTTTGATGCGCCCACATAGCCAAATCATTTGACGGAAAAAAAAATATAATAATAATAATAATAATAATAATAATAATAATAATAATAATAATAATAATAATAATAATAATAATAATTAAAGCTACAAGCAGCTTTGGGCAGCCCTCGCAGCTCAGCACCACTGTGGCCTTAGGAATGTGAGAGCTCCGGCACACCCACCCTGTCGCAAACACTCCTGTGCCATTCCCGTACCTGTCCAAACGGCTGATCATTTGAAGAATCTCCAAAATCCCCTCCAGTACAGTTCAGTATGAGTCCAGTGACAAGTCTTAAAAATCTTGTCAAAATCCGACCTTCCAGACAGGAGTTATTGTCACTTCCTGTTTTGTGGTGAAGGATTGGTCGGGATTTCCTGTACGCCATTTAACTTGTCATCTGTGGTTATCAAGACTTAGTGGATACGGTTTCTATCAGTTTATTTCTGTATGAATAAAGAGTAAAAGCAAGTAAACCAGCAGCAAAACAGCTCACTTCCTGCTTAAAGGAGGGCGGGGCTTAGCAATGTCACCAAATGGTGATGAGAGTATGATTAAGGCTGGTCTGTTATGATACACAGAAAGTTTCATTAGGCCACAATCTTGTATGTGAAAGTTACTCCACCATGATGTTTTATGGCGAAGGGTCAGACTTTGAGGCTTGACCACGTCCACATGCTTTGATGTAGCAAAAAGTTTTTGATAAATTTTCCCCTTCAATTCTTCAAGAGTCTGCAGAGGGACTGAGAAGTCTCCATTTTAAAAGCTGTGGGAGGAGTTTGCTCAGATACAACATGTATAAAACAGACAAAATGGCTGCTTTGATAAAAAATGGCTGACTTCCTGTAGGGTTTGGACCAAAGCTCCAAGAGACTTTTTTGTAGGTCCTGACATAACACACGTGTACCGAATTTCATGATTATCAGTCAAAACATGGCGTGGGGCTGATATTTTTTGAAGAATTGTTGGGGGTGCTGTCAAGGTATTAGGTCACACCCGAAAAATATTGGACTGTATTTCTGTTGGGGTTGGATTAGGATCAATCATAGTAAGTTTGGTGCAGATCGGCTTAAATATGTGGAATTTAGAGCCAAATGTATGGCAACGGCACGATGTCTGACTTCGCCACGCCCTCCACCACAAACTCTTGGTGCTTTAAAGCAAATGAGACCAACTTGTTATCCGTCTGTTGACATAAGATCGTATTGATTAGGTCAAGGGATTCAGAGATGGAGCTTTTCAAGAAAAAAACAAAACAAAACAGTGACTTCCTGTTCCTGGGGGTGGGCCTTAGATGACATCAGCATATGACCAAAGAGGATCGTCGGACATCCAACATGGATGAGTCAAAGGCAGTTTGATGCTAATTCAACTTTTTATGTCAAAGTTCAATTTTCTTGGCGAATAGGCCAACTTTGAGGCCATGCCTCACTCCTTAAACATGCTCAAAAACTCAAGATTTTGATAACTTTTACTTCCACACTCTTTAACTGCATACTGACCAAGTTTGAAGCTGATAGCTCAAAATCCCTACCAGGAGTTTGTTCAAGTTCAAAAATGTATGAAAATTTAAAAACAGCCAAAATTTACCCTTGGACCCAAAATAGCAGACTTTGTATTGGGTTTAGGGAATACCTCCGGGAAACTTTTTTTTCTTGTTTTAAGGGGATCTACGTATGTACCACGTACATACCTAAATCTAGGATTTACCACTTGGCCTATCTCACGTTAGGGGATGCTGTGGAGTTGTTTGGCCACGCCCATTTTTTGATTCCATTAAAATATTAAAAGTTTCAGTTGGGGGACAATTTTGGGATAAGTTTGGTGAATTTCATATATGTTTAGATCTACAAATTAGCGCTTCATATGTTGAGAATCATAATAATAAGAAACAGTATGATTACAACAGGCCTTCGCAGCGCTTTGCTGCTCGGGCCTAGTAAGAAATCCTTCAATTACAACAGGCTTTCACACCTCTTCGTTGCCCAGGCCTAATAAGAAACATGACGATTACAATAGGCCTTCGCAGTGCTTTTGCTGGTGCGCCAAATTAAGACAATATTCAGACTATATTCAGAATTTATGTGTTTGCATCACAAACATCCATTTGTTCATTCAACTCAAAGCTTCGTCACGTCATTAGGCCCGAACAGCAAATGGCTGTGAAGACCTATTGTAATTGTAGTGTTTTATTATTATTATTATTATTATTATTATTATTATTATTATTCTCAACACATGAGGCGCTAATTTGGAGGCCTAAACATATATGAAAACTCACCAAACTTCACCCAAAATTGTCCCCCAACTGAAATTTTAGTATTTTAATGGAATCAAAAGTGGGCACGGCCAAGAGACTCTACAGTGCCCCCCTAACATGAGATAGACCAACTGCTAAATCCTAGAGAGTTCAAATTTGGTACATAGGTAGATCCCCCTAAAACAAGAAAAAAAGTCTTGGAGGTATGCCCTCAATCCAACAGGAAGTTGGCCATTTTGGGTAAAAGGGTGATTTTGGCAGTTTTTGAATTTTCTTACATATTGAACTTGACAAACTCCTCCTAGAAATTTGACGCCATCGGCTTCAAACTTGGTCACTATACCCTTAAGGCACTGAGGATTAAAAGTTATCAAAATCTTGAGTTTTTGAGCATGTTAAAGGGACGGATCTGGGCCTCAAAGTTGGCCTATTTGCCATGAATTTATAACAGCTATAAAACAGTAAAAGGTCAATCTGCACCAAACCTGGTATGAGTCATCCATGTTGGATGCCCAATGATCCTATATGCTCATATGCTGACGTCATCTAAGCCACGCCACATCCGAATAGAAAGTCACTTTTTTTACTTCGAAAGCTCCCCTTTGATCTAATCAACATGATCTTGTGTCAAAAGACAGAAAACAAGTTGTTCTCACTTGCTTTAAAGCACAAAGAGTTTTTGGTGGAGGGCGTGGCCGTGGCAAAGTCAGACATCGTGCCGTTGCCATACGTTTGGCTCTAAACTCCACAAATTCAAGCCGAGCTGTACCAAAGTTACTCGGATCGATCTTAATCAAGCCCCCTAATGGAATCCAGCCCAATATTTGGTGAGCATGGCCTAATTCCTCTACAGTGCCAAATTGAAATCTTTAAAAAAATCAGCCCCAAGCCATGCTTTGACTGAAACCCAACAGGAAGCCGACGACTTTGGATCAAAGTTGTAATTTTGCTCACACCAGTGGACGACTGGTACTGCAGTTTTCCTATTCTTAAAAGCAATAAATTGGCTATTTGGAGGACAAAACATATTCAGAAAATAATCAAAACTTTACCCAAAATTGTCCCCCACGAGAAATTAAACCATTTTAATGGAATTGAAAGTGGGTGTGGCCAAACTGCTCTACAGCGCTCCCTAACGTGAGATAGGACGACCCGTACATTGTAGAGATGTGAAACTCGGTACGTAGCAGCGAATTTGGAGTACTCGTCAAAGCAAACGAAACACTTTAACTTTCACATACAAAGGCCAAGTTGCACCAAACATGGTCTGAGTCATCTCAGGTTGGATGCTCAATGATCGTCACTTTTTTTTTAGTTGGAAAGCTTCATCTCTGACACCCTTGACCTAATCAAGATGATCTTGTGTCAGAAGACAGATAACAAGTTGGTCTCACTTTCTTTAAAGCACAAAGAGTTTTTGGTGGAGGGCGTGGCCGTGGCAAAGTCAGACATCAATGCTGTTGCCATACGTTTGGCTCTAAATTCCACATATTTCAGCTGATCTGCACCAAACTCACTATGATCAATCCAAATCCAACCCCAACAGTCCAATATTTTTTGGGCGTGACCTATTACCTCAATAGCGCTCCCTAAAATTCTTTTAAAAAAAAATCATCCCCAAGCCATGCTTTGACTGATAATCATGAAATTCGGTACACATGTGTTATGTCAGGACCTACGAAAAAGTCTCTTGGAGCTTTGGTCCAAACCCTACAGGAAGTCAGCCATTTTGGATCAAAGTAGCCATTTTGTCTCTTTTACACAAGATGTATCTAAGCAAACTCCTCCTATAGATTTAACATGGAGACGTCACAGTCACTGCAGAGTCTTGAAGCATTGAAGGGCAAAAGTTATCAAAGACTTTTTGCTACATCAAAGCATGTGGACGTGGTCAAGCCTCAAAGTCTCCATGAGACATCATGGTGGAGTAACTTTCATATACAAGGTCGTGGCTTAATGAATCTTTGTGTGTCATAACAGACCATCCTTAATCACATTCTCATCAGCATTTGGTGACATCACTAAGCTCCACCCCCTTTGAACAAGAAGTGAGCTGTTTTGCTGGTGGTTGTCCTGGTTTTGCTCTTTGATTCATACAGAATTAAACCGATAGAAACTGTATCCACTGACTCTTGTTAAACATGCATGACAGTTAAACAGTGTACAGGAAATCCTTGCCAATCCTTCACCACAAAACAGGAAATGACAATAACTCCTGTCTGAAAGGTCGGATTTCGGTGAAACTTTTAAGACTTGTCACTGGACTTGTACTGAACTAGACAGAAGGTGATTTGGGAGATTCACCAAATGTTCTGCTTAGTGGACAGATAAAGGAATGGCTTTGATGATGGCTTTGATGATGGCGTTGAATGGCGGTGCCGGACCTCTCACGGTTGCAAGGCCGGAGCTGCGCTGAGCTGCGAGGGTCACCCAATACTGCTTGCAGCTTTAGTTATTGTTGTTTTTGTTATCCATCCATTGTTGATATTGGGTTATCCCTACTGGGGGGCTGGTGTTTATCCCCAGTGGTTATTAGAAGGGGGGGGGAACACAGAGACACACAGGTCAAACAACTATGCCCACACACCTGCACACACTTTAATATTCATGTTTTTGGACTTTGGGAGGAAGCTGGAGTGCCCTCAGGGAAGCCATGCATCTACAGGCACAACATAGCTAGGATTTAAAGTCAGGACCTTTTTGCTGCAAGCTAACAGTTCTACCAACTAATGTGTAATCATTTGTGTTGCAGTGTATTTGCTGATCAGTAAAGGCAGATACTGATCAATCAGTGATCATCAGTTTATAAATTAAGCACAAAAGAAATCTGTAAGGCAACACATGAACTGATTTACAATTCATCCTCCAGGAAAAACCAGTTTCTAAGTATGACTGCACATATTTACTTGCCCTGTTCAGTCGCCTGTCCATGAAGAGCAGCAATGCATGCACACAGTCCATGTTGACCCCTTCATACTTGTGAGATGCCTGTTCTATAGGGACAGCCAGCAGGACGTCCAGACAGGTCAGGGGCAGGGCTGACAGGATGTTTACTGTATGTCTGAGGGGGGGAAAAAATACTTTATTAACGTCATTCAGCTGTTTTTATGGCATTTTTTCTCAGGCATATCTGTCAGATGTGACTAAAAGAATTGTTTGGTTAAACGTAAACCTCTAACCCTTGTAGTTGCTCCAGTGTGTCTGCTCCATCACATGAAAGCAGCAAACAGTGGCGTAGGACAGCCGCCAGGTGGCGATATAAAGCAGCTTCCTCCTGTAAAGACATCCGACAGATTTTATTTCTGACCAAACCTCATAAACTAAATTTGAATGTCATCTTAAAGTCCACCAAAACACATCCTCCATAAAGACATGGGCAACACATGAAGCATTCTGCCAAATTCTGCCAGTCTTTATTAAAACTGCTGCTGACATACCTTCAGGTCATTTTATTCCGTTTGACAACTGAGCAGCAACAACTGCTAAATTGATTAATTCTACTTTTTATTTGGCCAAACTATGGAGACATTTTCCTACAAATCGTGGGTTTGGATTTTCACCTCGTCGGGCTCCTGTTTGTAGAACCTGTGAGTGATGTTGAAGATGGTCTTGAGGATTTCAATGACATCTTGGGACATCTCCTTGGAGATAGGAAGGGATGTGCTGTCCGTGATAAGCTGATTTCCCTCTGCCCACCTCAAGGCCAGGCACTGCTCCAAGGCTGTGGTCAGAACCAACACCCCCCGCTCCTGAGGGGAACAAAAAGCGCTGAGTTCTGGAGACCACATTAAGAAGGTTTTGAAGCATTAATCATAATAATGAAATTGAATGCTTTGTAAAAGTATTCACAGCTATTGAACTTTTTCCATTTTGTCACTTTACAGCCACAGACTTCAATGTATTCAATTTGAATTTGATGTCACAGATCAACACAAAGTAGTGCATAACCAGAATATGTTTGGAGTGGCCCCTACTTTTCCCATGGATCTCTTGGCTGCTTCTCTGATTGATGCTCACTTTGCCCAGCCTTCGCAGAACATCAGCATTTATCCTCAGACTCTGCTTACTGATTTGGTGGCTTCTGAATATAACTGGTCAATCTGGATTTTATTTAGGGGTCTTAGAGTAAAAGGTCAGAACACAAATGCACACCAAACTTCTCAGACTTTTATGTAAAAGTTGTTTTTAAGCTATGAATCATTTTTCTTCTACTTCACAATTATGACCTACTGAAATTTGCAGTTGTAACAGGAAAAAAGTGAATGGTAGGAATACTTTTGCAACGTTCTGTAATTACTGACAATTTCATTCCTATAAGAATATTTTACATCCTCCACAATGCCAACAAAAGCCCTAAACACAGAGGTTTAGTTCAGCCTTGTAACGCTGCATTATGTAATAACACTGCAATATGTAACAATATAATAAAATATGGCTTCAAAATGTAATAAAACATTTAAACCACATTATGTAATAATCAACGCAAAATGTAATAAAATCCTGGAACACATTTTGTAATACTTTCTGACCCATTGTGTAATAACATTTCATTTCATACCGATTATTACAAAATGCGGAGGTAGCTCTTTTTTTTTTTTTTAGAGATGATAATGTAATAATGTGGCGCAATATGTAATAAACGATAACAAAACAGTGTTTATATTCATTCTAATAAATACACTTGTAATAACTATCATGCCCCAGAAACTAAACATTAAAATCCTTGAAACTTTGGTCAGTAAATGCTTAACTTTAGTTGCCTATTCATATTTGTTGTAGCCAGATCCCACGGTATTAGAAACCGTTCAAGGCAGAGGGATCAAGACATGTAAACAGGTTCTTAATAATATGCTGTTTATAAGAATAATTTATTACAACCTGAATGTGCTTTATACAATCCCAAAAAGGATTTTTTTTTTTCCCTTTGGGGGTGGGGCATTGTGCAGTTCTTTTTATTTTTTGTTCTTTCGTCCCTTCAATGTCTCTTCGGCTTTCTGTTGGTTTTCTGGTCTCTGGCGGATGTGAATGTTCAGTTTTGATTAAGTAATATGGCACAACATGAGTTTTGTTGTGCGTGGTGATTTTTGTTTACGTTTAATTGCATAAATTGTCAGCAGTCTGGCTGCACTGTGTCTCATGCAGACATCTTTTGCCCAAACATGCAGAAGATATGTATAATCTCCATCACCTTTTCTCGGCTATAGATATAGCTGTGTTTCTGCAGGGCATCAAGACATAACAGAGTGCTGACATTAAGTGATGGTGCACTAGAATTATTTGGTAATCGGCATTACTGGAGGATATTTTTAATCTATTTTTTATTATTTTTGTTTTATATTTGTTAATTGTTCAAAATATTTGTATTCTGTTGAATCTATGCCTCCTTCTGGCATATGAACACAGACATTTTGCATGTCAGCTACCTCTGCTTTTTGTAATAATCAGTGCAAAATGTAAAATGCGTTCAAGGATTTTATTACATTTTGTGTCAATTATAACATAATGTGGTTTCAATGATGTTTTATTACATTTTGAAGCCCAATGTTATTACATTATTACATATTGCGGCGTCATTATATAATGTGGCATTACAAGCCTAATGTATGACAAAATGTGAAACGAATAAGCAGAAAACTGAGACAAACTTTATATGGCACCACTATTGATAACGAGAGGCCGAGGAGCATTTACCTGTTGTAGCTGCAGTCTGAGCTCAGGCCTCAGGGCTGTTAGTAAGAAGAGCAGCCTCAGCTTGTAAAACAGGCCAGTGGGTGGCGCACTACTCCAGATTCCCTCCTTCAGACTCTCCCATAATCCTTGTAGAAGCCTTCCCATGGGAACAGAGATGAAGATTATAGTGAGGCCAGGGGTTGCTAAGCAGCTGCAAAGCACCATTCAAATACCAACATTTGGTTTCTTCAGAGCTTCTAGGCTTTCAGTAGAACTGGATGCATGTATGAATAAGATGTTGGTGCTATAGATGGAAATGATTATTTCTGCCATTGTAGCATGTTAGTCAATGCAGTCAAACATGAAGCAGCGCACAGCCTCAACTGTTTTTCCTTTGACTTAAACAGATGTCAGTGAAATGATTGACATCTGCTGTTGAAGATAAATTTTAAAAAAATGTTTCTAAACAGTCCACTATTTATACATGTGCTTTATCGCTTGATTCATTATCTTTTATTCAAAATAATTGATTTCAGCTGTTGAGTGATACTCTCTGATCTAAACGGCTCAAAATACAATCTTTTCACCACAAAGAATCTCATTATAACCTGCTTCCAAGCAGCTACACTTTCTTATATTTAGTGCATCTCTATCATTTCATTTCTTTGGACACTCTTGACAACGTTGTAAAAGGAAGGTTAGTTTGTTAAAATACTGGACTCTGACCTATGAATCACTCTACCATTAAATGCGTGTTCAGTAGAATCTGTCAGATTACCAAAGACAACATAGGCTACATTCACACAGCAGGCAAATGCGACCCAAATCTGTTGGGGTTTTTTTGCCCATATGCGACTCATATCTCACTTTTTCACTGCAATCTGAATGTCCCAATTCTGATCTTTTTCAACCCCCCCCCAAAAAAAAAAAAAAAAAAAAAAAAATCAGATCTGTGCCACTTCTATATGCGATACTAATTTGGACGCATATTCGATTGTTTTCAAAGCATCTGCAGTCAAACACTTTTTTTCCCAACAATTTTTGTCTTTTGTTACAAATACAAATTAAAAAGGCACAAACTGACATCAGCACAAACATATTTCTACAAAGAAAATATACAAATGAAAATATACAATAACTAAAGGCACTTTATGATTCTTGTCATTCAGGGTCAATCAAAAATAAACTTTGACAGTGCAGCAATGTGAATTCTTCTTTCTTACTTGTAGTTAGTTTTAAAGTATTTACACATGAATGGAAGTCTACCAAGAAAACAGAAGTTTGCGAGGGATCTGGAGGACCTTACCTTATGTATATTAAATTTCCCTAACAGCAGCATCACATTAAATATGGAGCTCAGAATTTTATCACTACATTCAAACTTGACTATAACATCCTTAGGCCTGATTTGGATAGAGCATTTAGTTTTATCCTTGACAAATTTCTCCATGTCCCTCCAAAACCTAGAAGAAAGAGGGCAATTGCAAAACACATGTATTATAGTCTCTCAGTCAGCTTGACAAAAGGTACAATTTTCATCCAGATCCTTAAACATTGATAGTTTTTTTGTTACAAGGGTAAATACTGTGCAAAATTTGGAAATTAAGATCCCTTATTTTATTTGAAATACAATATTGATAGTGAATCATCCATGCTTTCTTTGATTTTCCTTCTAATTTATATTAACAGACTGTGCAATCCAAGAAAACTTTACTTTGGGTGACACCATACTCCAGATAAAGTATGCCTTTCATTTAGGTAGTGATAT
This sequence comes from Anableps anableps, assembly GCA_014839685.1. Taxonomy (NCBI): domain Eukaryota; kingdom Metazoa; phylum Chordata; class Actinopteri; order Cyprinodontiformes; family Anablepidae; genus Anableps; species Anableps anableps. The sequence continues at coordinate 1,480,451 of CM026083.1, forward strand.
TTCTTCTTCCAAACAAAGTTTTCAAACAAACTGTTAATTTCTTTACATAGTACATCATTAACGTGAAGCAAAAGGGATAAACAAACCTTGATACACCTTCAGATTTTGACAACACCCTACCAAAAAAAAAGAGAGATCTCTTTGCAGCCACATAGTAAAACCTGAGTTTTTTTAGCCTTTGATTGTAGGTTATATTGTTGTCTAAGAGTCACTCATCAAAAATTGTTAAACCATGAATATTCAGGTTGTGTGAAAGATTTAAGACTAACAGTTCAGCAATGATCAAAAATAAAAAGCAAGAAACTGTGCAGCCCTGTCATACACCTCTTAATATTGAAAACCTTCCAGACATTCGTGGTTATAAAAAAAATGCACTTTAAGGATATAAAACATTTTAATAACCTTAATAAATGACCCCGAAACCCAGAATTTGTAGTGTTTTTAAAATAAAATAGTGTTCAGTTGAGTCAAATGCCTTATACAAGTTGCCATATAAAAATTTGAAAAATCTATTTAATCCAACACCAGTCTAATGTTGGAGCTAATATGACGCATAGGTATAAATCCAGTTTGATTCTCAGTTATCTGTCCTAAATTCTTTTTCAGTCACTTAGCATACACCAGAGCTAAGATTTTATAGTCAAGATTTAAAAGTGAGACTGATCTCCAATTTTCTATTTTTAAAAGGATCTTTGTCTACCTGAGGTAGCAGAGATGTTGTAGTCATTTCTTCTTATACAATCTTTGAACATCAGTAAGAGATGATCACTGATTAATTCCCAGAAACAAAGATAAAATTCTACTGCAAGTCCATCACTTCCACGTGACTTTCCTAATCTCACTGAACACACAGCTGCTGCGATTTCTGACGATGAAAGCTCAGAGTCACATGTGCCTTTAAAGGCTTACAATATCAGATTTGTAAATATCTTCATGTGATTCATGTGTCACAGCATGTCACAGATGTTAACCAGCATCTTAATGACTCACTTTTTCCCCTTCTGTGTAAGCATGAGGGCCTCTAAAGCCATCTCATTGTCCTTGTTTACTTGTTCCCTTCACAAGAGGCCATAACCAGTTTCTTTCCATCCAGTCAGCATGTGTCAGATTTTCCTTCAACAACACCTTCAAGTAAGTATTTTGTTGTCTCAAGAGATCTTCCAGAACTTGTTTCTGAAAGATTGCATGGTGAACTGGATGAAGACAGGCCAACTGGAATTGTCCACCAACCCTGTGCACAATATCGATAAGGAAGCCCATCTTTTCTTTATCCTGTGGTGCAAGTGTAGCAAAGAGCTTCATTATCTCTGCTCTGATGTTTCCCTAAGATGTTTCTTTCTTGCCGTACAGCTGCAGGTTCCAGCGTCAACTGTAGCACTCGCTACATACTTTCAGCTGATCAGACATTAGTGATGACCTCTGTGTTTTTGGTTAATTTTTGCTCTAAAGCTGCAAAGTGACCAGATAGTTAGTTCCAGTACAGCTTTCAGAATGTCCTCATTTTAAGTTCCTTCAGATGAGACCTTTGCTTTTTAGGCTCAGAACTCTTTGTGGGTATAATGGGCAGTGGCGTGAAGGCAGCTTCAAACTATTGGAGACCTTGTTGCAACAAAGATGCACCATCTTTGACAATTTTTGCACCTCTTTTTCCATAGCGGTGCACAGTCGTGTCAATGTTAAGCTAGCTAAGCTGGTTAGAAGGTAGCAGCTAGATATTCCTCTGGAAACGATTCCTTTTAACGTTGACAGTTTTTCATTCAAACTTACTCTTCTTATCTTATAAGAAAGATGCATTGATTAACAGTGACAACAATGTATGGTTTAGCTGCCTCTGGTGACAAGGCACAATTTACAGCCTTGGAGCTCCTCACGAAATCTCCGCTCTGGTCGCCATCTTGAAACCAACCCCAATCTACAGTCTGAACGGTAAAGTCGCATTTTATCCGGCATTATCCGGGTAATATGGCGGACCTGGCAGTCATATTTCCCTGAGCTCCCCAAAAAGGTCCCGATTTAAAAGTTAATTTATGAAGCAAGCCACCACAATGAACTTTGTAATCAACACTCATCTTGAAAAATGAAGAAAAGCAACAAATTCATGTCCCCAGCAAAAACTCTGCAGAATAAAAGCTCCGGGAGCGATCACAACTACACTGTGCCTATGGAAACAGCTAACAGACGAGAGAGAGAAGCCAATACCCCGACCAGCACACCTGGAAAAAAAAAAAAAAAAGGCAAATGTAAAAAAGAGCAAACGGTATGTATCAGGAAGAAATGAACACTGGGGCTATATTGAATGCTATAAGCTCTCTGGGACAGAAAGTAGATGGCCGCATGGAAGAAGTTGCAGCAGCACCACAGTGCTATGCCAGTGGCTGTTGCTAAGTCGGTATAGTTCAACTCTGAGGAGCTTAAAAAATGTATGAAGAATATAATAGACATGGAGAAACATGTGGATACACTCACCAAAGAGAACATGTGCTTGAAAGAAGAAGTCCTAAATAGCGAAAGATATAAAAGACAGTGGTGCCTGCGCATACAAGAAAAAAAAAAAAAATGAAAAAGTCTACTGAGAACAACCGAGAAGTTGTTGAGCTTCTGTGCAAAATTGCACCTGACTTGGGGACAAAGATAAATGAAGAAGTTTATGAAGTTCATTGCATTGAGCGATTACATCTGGAGGAAAACTAAACCTTCCCCGGTTTACAAAGAAGAATGACTTAGTTTCTCTGAAGACTCCAAAAGATTGGAAAGTGAGACAAGCATTGTGGCCAAAAATTGAACAAGCAAGAAAAAAAGGCAAAGCTTCAGGGTCCAAATTGGGTTCATCGAAGGCTGACACATTATGAAGAACCCTCCAACTGTGGACTGAAATGCAACATAAATGAGCATGAAAAAGTGGTGGACATTATTTTTATTAAGGGGACTTCAATATCAAAGTTTTTTCCCCTCTCATAAACCCTTTTACAAACAAGTTCATGTGTTCTATTTTTCAGCTAAAAACAGATTTTTCCTTTATTTATGTTAACACAAGGGGACTTAAAGACTCACTTAAACGAAAAGCTGTTTTTCTGTTTTGTAAAAGGTCAACAAGCACACTGCACCTTTCTACAGGAAACTCATTCCTGATGTATCTGAGGTGAAGGTCTGGCCACAACAATGGGGACATAAAATAATCTTCAGTTATGGTACAAATCGTTTGGCTGGAGATGCCATCTAGTTTTACAGATGTCCGGATAAAATTCTGAGTGAAAAAGCGGACGAGGATGGTCATTGGGTAGCTTGTGCTTTGGAAGTTGATAATGCTCCAATAATTTTGCTTAACATTTATGGTTATAACAATGATAAATACAATAGAAATTTGTTACACTGATTAACAACAGTTATCAATGAGTTTATTGCTAATTTCCCTAATGATCATATTATAGTTGGAGAATTTTGCAACATGGTACCAGATGAACGGATGGACCAATGTGCTTCATCGCTGTTAAAATAAACCAGAAATCCTATTATTGATGATTTTGTTAATAATATGAAATTGACAGATGTTTTTACAGAATGCTACACAACAGAGTCAAACAAGTCACTTGGCATAAACCTAATGGTCATTGTAGATCATGTATTGATTATTGACTGGTATCTGCAGTGCTAGATTATGTTAAAAAATGATAGCAGTAATAGCAAACTGTCCTTTAAGTGATCACTGCGTTGTCAATTTAAAACTAAAAAAGCAAAATAGAAGTAGTAAACCTAATGTTTATTGGAAATTTAATTCTAACCTTCTTACAAATTTAGAGTTTTGTAAATTTATTAAGGAACTTAAACATAGCGAATGACAATACTATTGAATAACCAATTCTCAAATGGGAATACTTGAAATATAGCATTAGAAAGCATTCAATTACATTTGGACAAGATTTAAACAGCAAAATGACAACAGAAGAAATAATAGTGGTCAAATATTATATGTCCCTCTTCAGTAAATTAAGTCAGAGTGATGAGGATAAAGAAGCTATAAACAAATTACAGTCTAGATTGGACAAGATATACATGAATAGGGCAAAAGGTGCCTACATAAGGTCCAGAGCCAGGTGGATGGAAGAGGGAGAAAAGAACAATGACTTCTTTTTTTAACTTAGAAAAACATAGACAAGAAAATAATATAGTTAATAGTCTTATGATTGATGGAGTGGAATGTTCTGAGCTTAAAAGAATAACAGAAGTAGTATTTAATTTCTACAGTCATCTTTATAAATCCTCACATATGAAGGATTTATATGTGAAGAAGACTTCATCCTTTTTTGATAAAGCAAAAAATCTGATTCCTGTTACTGAAGAAAAGTTTAAGGAAATTTGTGATAGAGAGCTAAGAATCTCTGAATTTGATTGTGCAATAAAAAAATGGCATCGGATCGCTCTCCTGGGTCAGACGGCTTAACAGCTAACTTCTATGAACATTTCAGGGAGGATTTAAAACTTTTTCTGTTTCAGGCTGTAGAAGAATGTGTTAACAGGAAGGAACTTATGGAAACTATGAAACAAGGCATAATTAAATTAATCCCAAACCCTGGTAAAGATAAGAAAGATTTAAATAATTTAAGGCCTATTACACTTTTGAACACGGATTACAAGATCCTCACAACACTTTTGGTGACAATTTTAAAAACTGGTTTACCTAAACTAATGAAACACAATCCGGGTTTCTAAAAGGTAGCTCCATCCATAACAAGATCTGCCTGGTTCAGGACCTTATTGATTATAGTCGTATAATAAAAGATAATGAATTTATGTTATTTCTAGATTTTCATAAAGCATTTGATTCTGTGGAACATCCATTTATTGTTAGCACGTTGAGACATTTTGGATTCGGAAGTAGGTTTCTTGATATGATTATGATAAGTACTAATATTAACAGCTGTTTTTCCTCTATCAGATGACATGTCCTAGATTCAGTGTTGAAAGAGGAAGCAAACAGGACTGCAGTATCTCGCCTCTTTATGGTCAGAGAATTGCTAGCAATAACTATGAAAAACTAGCATTGAAGGGTTGGAAATAATCATAAGCCAATTTGCAGATGATATAGCACTCTCAAAGGACAAATACCGTTGGCTTTAAAGGAACTAGTTGTTTTAAGCCTCAGGGCTGCAACTGAATTTAAGTGTTAAATTATTAGCACTCATAACTGTTCTTAATCTTCAATTTTTAATATACTAGTTAAAAATGAGATAATTTAGGAATTTGGATTTTGAATTACTAAATGTAAATCTACTAGCGAAAAAAAGAATTTACAGGATAATACTGATAAACATATAAAGACGTTGAATAATTGGATTCAAAGAGACTTGACGTTGTTTGGTAGAACATTAATAAAAACTGAACATTATCCAGGCTGACGTATCCTGCATATTCCTTAGCGCTCCCTCCAAGACTCAAAGATATTAACAGAATAAATTTTTACTTTATTTGGAAAAACAAAAATCATTATTGTCGTGGTTTTAGATAGTTGTCTAACCCACATGCAGAAACACTCTCAGGAGGCAAATGAAAGTTAAAGGTTTATTTACAAATAAGAAAGAATATGTTGCAAGATGAATGTTCAGTGATCCGGGGTCCGGGCAGAGACCAGAGCTCGTCTGAGGTTCTGAGAAGACAGATGGTTAGATGATGGAGGGAACTGCAACATTTTGAATCAAAGATGCTTACTGGTGAGTTGGATGATTTCTGCCAGGGAGGGATTAAAAGGGTCCCGGAAGATGGTGAGTTTATGGTGGTCATTTGCAGGATCCAGATGGTGAGGAAGACAGGATGGTTCAAGTGGGCACGGTGGAGGGTGGACAGGGTTCGGTCTTCTGGGGAGGCACAGGGAAGAGCCAGGGAGCTGCCAGTCAGGGATATGATGCCAGAGATCTTGTGGAAATCTTGCACGTAGGTTTCTGAAGACAGAGGTTTGAGCTGGAGCGGGATCCAACTTCTCATCAAGAGTAACCTGGGGTGGAAAGCAAAGAAGTGAGTAATCTTCACACAGGGGAAGCGACAAGGAAAAAAAAATACTGAGGGCTTGATGTTACCACAAAGATCAACACGTAGGCGTTGAAGGACTGACAACAAGCTCCTTTTGTACACAAAGCCTGGTGAGGCTGATTGGCTGCACCTGCTGAACCACCCAGCCACCATGCTCCATGATGCCATCTGGAGGATGAAATAATGAACTGCAAAGAAATGAGTAAAAAAATTCCCAGACCCCAACAACTATATCAGAAAAAGTGATCTGCTAAAAAATTGCGAGGAAGGTGGTATCAAGACAATTGATTTTGAAATTATGAATGGAACTTTAAAAATTAAATGGCTACAGTCTCTTTTAAAAAATGGTGATCTCATTTGGTTTGTAGTGCCGACATTTATATTTCAAAATGTTGGAGGCATTCAGTTGTTCTTGAAATGTGATTTTGAATTATCCAAACTACCTCTTCAACTCTTGACTTTCCATCAACAAATTGTGTTATAGTGGAAGATGACCTTTAAACACAACTTCAGCCTTCTACTTATCCCCATGTTATGAGAAGTTGTTTAATTTTTACTGTTTATCAATTTAATTAAAGTTAACGTGTTCAGTGAGGGAGCTATGCTAGTGCATGCTAATAGCATCAGGCTAGTGTTTTTTCATATAGTTGAATTTCTTGTGAATAAAATAATTGTTTGACAGGGTCTGTCACCCCAAGCTGTGGTAGCAGCTCAGGTTTTTTGCAGTTATTGGCTCGGGAGCTGTCCTCGGCCCCAAGACAATAATAGCCTTTGTATATTATGAATTGTTCTAAAGCCCTGGTCCTTAAATGATAAATTGTTATAGCAATGTAATAATTCATTTGAATTGCACTTTTCACAAAGGAAAAATTATTATTTTATTTATCACACAAGGCTGAACTGGAACAAGCTTGGATTGTATAAAGGTCTCTTTGTCCTACTCAAAGTCATTGTTATAGTTTGGAGAGAGCTGTGAAGCTTCTTGGCCTTTCTAGTAAAGTAAGGTCAAACGCCTATTGGAATGTAGTTGTAATTATTGAACTGTTTATACATCTAGTACATGTTCAATAAATTCAGATGTTTAGAGTACAAATTTTCTAATATTACATTACCTTTTTATAGTACTCAGTTTTAAATATCACGTAATGCACACCAGTTTTGTAATGTCAGTTTGTCTAATTACACATCTTTACAGTGCATAAGTGTCCTGCTACATTAAACAAGATTCTTAGCTGTCTTGTATAAATTTATAATTAATGTTCTTACATTATTGTTTTAAAAAAAAAAAAAAAAAAAAAAACACTTTTATGGTCTTATTTATATAACATGATTACCCTGTCTTTTTGTTGTACCATTTCAGATGCTGCTCACACTCTATGTTGGAATAATTCCAAAAATGTTAAATAATTATCGGGACAATGTTTAAAAATACAGGAATTATCTTTAAAGCAGTACATCAGTTCTTTATTAAAATGGTCAAAACAGACTGCGTGCATGCAAACCTGAAGTGTAAAAAAAAAAAAAAAAAAAAAAAAAAAAAAAAATTCATACCACACTTGGTCTCAATTGTAGAATCAACACTCTACAAATGTTAAAGAACCCAGCAACCAACAATAGCCAAAGGGCCTTGTCCCAAAATTCCAGTTTCAGACACCTTAAAAGGGGCACAGCCCATGTGCCAATTATGCCAGTGTTGCACAAGGGGGATCAAAATAATATTTAGCAGGTTAGTTTTAATGTTTCTGGAAGATATATCCAACACTCTATAATTCCAGTAATCATTTGGCTTAAAAGGCTTTTCCTAGTAGGTTTTCTTCTGACTGAGCTGAAGCTGTTATGGCCTGGAAATCCTTCGCAATGGAAATAGTCTATGGAGGACAAAGTCTTTGTTGATCACATTCTTTCGCAGGATGTAGGGGTCAGTCACACAATCTCTGAAGGATTTCACGCCTCAGTGATTCCTTGGGGAGACAGAGAAATAAATATTTAATTTCATTCTCTTGTCAGATTTTATTAGCTTTCCCCTTAAATGTGGACACAGAAGCTGTGAACTAAAGACCAACATAAGCTTTGTCCTATACTGATTTCACATACAATGCAAATGTACAGCTTCTACTTCAATACTTACACCAGTGTTCACATTATTTGTGTATTTTTTTTGGGGGGGGGGCACATATTTTGCCAGCCAAGTAAAATGATCACTTTGTGTGTATGAAAAGTGTGATTTAAATGAATTATTACACTACGATAATAATATTTTAATGACCAGGGATTCACAATAGTTCATAATATACAAAGACTATTATTTGCAATGGAAACATGGATTACAAGGAAAAATAAGTCTACAACGCCACTGCCTTCAGCTCTGACTGCTGAACTTCCTCTTGGGCTTATAATTACTGGTGTGAATTAAGACGAGAATAAAAAAATCAAGACAAAAAGACCTTCTATGAATTTTCTCAGAAATCAAGGGACTCATTTTTCTCCAGTGGAACAGTGTCATCCTCATCCTCGTTGCTGTCACAGTTTGGTTGTGGCCAGTTAACGCTCTGGATCGCCATCTGCAGGGGATCAAATATGACTGAAACTTATGTTAAATGTTGCAGGGAACTCAAAAATTGTACTAAAAGATGAATAGTCTATATTTCTCATGTATAAGTAATAACTTTACTAACAATTTGAGATGTACACACCTCTGTATTACTAATCAAAAGTTTTCATACTGTGTATTTTGGAGGGGTGACACATTTTGGCAGATAGCGTTCAACCTTGTGGGATAAGTATAATCATCATTTTTTGTTTGTGAAAAGTGCGATTCAAATGAATTATTACATCGCTATAATAATTTTTCATTTAAGGACCGGGGCGTAAGAACAATTCATAATTTACAAAAGCTATTATTGTCTTGAGCCGTGGACAGTTCCTGAGCCAATAATTGCAAAAAAGCCTGACCCTGTCAAACAATTACTTTATTCACAAGAAATTCAACTATATGAAAAGACACTAGCCTGGTGCTATTAGCATGCACTATCGCTAGCATAGCCCGGTAACATATCTTCCTCACTTAGCTTGCTAGCTTTAATTAAACCGATTAACAGTAATAATTAAACAATCTAAATTAGATATTTCACTTACCGCTTTCCTGTTGTTGCCAAGAACCATGTTGAGGTTTAAACTGTCTGAACTTTGACATGGCTACAGCGCTGTTGGAATGGGTTTATGTGATTGGCTTATATTGCTGGGTTGCAGCACGTCACCCGGATGATGAGCGAAACTCAGGCAGGAAGTGATTTAAGTCTGGTTCAAAACACTGCGAAATGGATGACAGAGAGTACGCTAATGCCTTAAATGGCCTGGCACAGATGGGATTTTGAAAAAAAATAAATAAATAAAATAAATAAATAAATAAATAAATAATAATAATAATAATAATAATAATAATAATAATAATAATAATAATAAAATACACATACATTTAGGATATGACCCACATAGTCTTAAAAAAAAAGACTTGTTATATAATCTAGATTATTTACCCAGTGTGGAGGCGACTGACATAAACTATCTGGTGCTGCAGACCTCGTATTACACAGTGAGCCAGATGAAGGCTTTCAAAAACCTCTAAGTCTACAGTTATTTTGTTTCAGGTTTGGACAACCGTTTAGGGTCCAAAAAAAGCTTTAAATGGCTGTCGCCTTGTTTCTACCCAGGTGAGTAGTGGGTTGTGCTATTTTAAGCAAATAGCCTATGATAATGCAACCGCTAACAACGAGTCAATCCCTGTTATTTCTGTGTGCTTTAATCTACTTGTAAGTAATTTATTTAGCTTCTGTAAACCCAAATTCGTGCTGGAGTTGCAAGTATATGTTGAGTCATACTTCAATTCTCCAATGCAGGTCAACCATTTGCAGAGATCTATAGAAACCCCATCAAAAACAATGCTTGTCAAGTCTCAGTAACTGTCCAGTAAAATACCTGAAAATATGATTTAATAAATGATACCATCCTTACCTGTTAGAAAGTGGTTGCTGGAAACTCTTGCATTGTCCGTTTCCGCGCCTCCTGTTTTTAGCCATAGATTGTTGAACCACTTCTGTGGTCTATTTCTGTACATTTTTAAAAATGAGCTCCCTTGTGACACACTACTTTTGAAACACAAGAAAACCTTTCTATTTTTCTCCCAATTAGAGCGGTTGCAACAACTGTACATGGCACAGAAATGAGGTATTTTGAGGTTGAGTCAACAGAAGGAAACGGGGTTCTGTACAACTGCATTTACTTCCTGCCCCCATCTGCATTTCGTGATGTTGACACTACGTCATCTGAAACCCAGCAATATGAAGCATACCCCTATGTGGGGTGTGTTCTCATGATCGGCTGAAACAAGTAAGATATCTGATTGGTTGCAGATCATTGTCTGTTAAAAAAAAAAGACAAGTCAGGGGAGTGTCAAAATTCACTCACAAATGCAGTGCAGTCCACAGACCAGAAGCAGTTTGTAAATCAAGATATATTTGTGTTTGCATTAGAAGTACATTTGTGAATCTTATTCTGTGTGAATATTGAGACTGTTTTGGCTCCATACTGTTAGCCATATTATTTGTATTCAGCAGGAGATGTGTTATATTTTCTGTGCATGTGTGTTATAGACTTCTTCTTGTAAGTCGTGGTTTTTTGTAAATGCTTCAATATTCAATTAAAAAAAAGCATTTTATCCAACTTTTACCTCATCTATGTGAGACCTGCGTCATAATTCTGCACCAGAAAAAGCCAGATGCTGTAAACCAGGACGTAAACAATGGCTGAAAATTGTGATTATGAACTCATGAAAGATGTCTGTATCACCAGTCCTGGCTCTGACTACACATTGAAACAGACTTCTCTATAGAAGCTGCATTCAGCACTCCACAAATGGGCGTCACTATTAGTTATGCTTTCTTTGTTTTAGCTTCCTTTATGTTGTTATCATCTTGAAACGATACTGTCAGCTCTCTTTGCTGACAAAACTTTAAAATCAATCCATAAACAGCTCCATCCATCATTACTTCTGTAAACAGTCTGCTGCTGTGTGACATCAATGTTTTTCTGCGCATGCGGGTTGTCTTTTGTGTGAACGTAAACCGTTCACACAAAAGACTCATTGCAGTCGGATTTAATTAGTAGTAAGACCGACCTTACAAAAAAAAAAAATAATAATAATAAAAAAAATTAAAAAAATAAATAAACAGTTGGATTTCAGCAAATAATTGGAATTGAGCGTTAAGACCTGCTGTGGGAATGTAACCATCGTTAGATACAGTTTAGTACTGAGATAGCAATAAGGTAACAGAAACGAGTAAAAACCCGTTTTATGCTCAAAGAGAAATCTTCAAATATCCCCAGAAAGCCTGAGAAACATCAGCATCAGAGATGTGGTTAGGATTTTGAAACACTGGGGGCTAAGTCGAGCCCAAAAATAGATACAAATGTATATGTACTGTGTCTACCCTCATAACTGGATTACTTCAGATTTAAAGACTGTGGGATTTTTACCTTTTTCCCTATTTTTCTGTTTCCAAGCTGAACAAGAGCAAGTTGCCTCTGGTTGACACCAGGGACATTAGCACTACTATACAAAGACTTCAACTGGTAGAAATAAAGATTCACCGACTGAGAGGAATACAGGTTCTGGAAATGAAACAACCTTACTAATGACTCACAACAATGGGCAGCTCAATATTATAGAAAGACTTCAATCATTAGAAATGAAGACTCATTGACTGGAGATAAATATCAAGATCAATGCAGGTGCTGGAAATGAAACAACCCTACCAGTGTCTGAAAACAACGGATAGCTCCCAAGCACATCAGTGAACAACCCACCCTGGAACTCTCAGGGAGCTAAGCTGAAAAATAAACCTCTGATGAGACGTCTAACGGGAAGGACTCCTCACCTAGATAACACAGAGTTCCCAGCATTGAGCCAAGATATCCCTTCTTCAATACCTGCTCCAACGACAAAACATCACCCAGCTGGAGCAGACATAATTCCATCTTCACTGGATCCACTGTAGTTTGCCTACCAGCCTGGCACTGGGGTGGATGATGACATCATCTACCTCCTGCACCGAGCTCTGACCCACCTTGAGAAACGTAGAAGTACTGTGAGAATCATGTTCTTTGAGTTCTCCAGGACTTCTGAGGGACAAGCTGGAGCTGTCAGGCATGGACCACCACATGTCCCAGTGGATATTGGACTACCTCACTGGCCTTCCAGTAAGGACACAGGGCTGTGTCTCTGACAGGCTGGGCTGCAGTACGGGGGTCCTTCCAAGAACTGTGCTGGCACCGTTTCTCTCCACTCTCTACACTGCCATCTGTAAAAGTTCTCTGATGACTCTGCCATAGTTGACCTCATCACAGGTGAGCATGACACAGGGTACAGACAGTGGACTCAGGACTGTGTGGACTGGTGCCAGAGGAACCACCCCCTGATCAATGCTGCTAAAACTAGAGAAACGCATCCATGCATTTCTCTTTAGTCACATTGATTATTGCAACAGTGTCTTCACAGGTCTGCCTAAAAAAAAAAAAAAAAATCAGACAGCTGCAGCTGATCCAGATTGCTGCTGCTCGTGTTCTCACTAAGACCAGGAAGATAGAGCACATCACCCAGTTCTAAAGTCAAGCTCAATGTAGCTCAGAGAATAGACTTTAAAATACTTCTGTTAGTTTACAACAGAAAACTAACAGAAGAACAGCTTGGCACCAAAATACATGAAAGACCTGTTGTCTCTGTAACAACCTTCCAGACCACTCAGGTCTTCTGGTTCTAGTCTGTTCTGCATCCCCAGAACCAGAACATGGATAAGCAGATTTCAGTTTTTATGCACCACAAATCTGGAACAAACTTCCAGATAACTGCAAAACAGCTGACAATCTGAATTCCTTTAAATCAAGGCTAATAACCCACCTATTTAGTTCAGTTTATTTGTATCGCACATTTCAGCAGCAAGGCAGCTCAAAGTGCTTCACATCATAAAAACATCATTCAAGTGTACAGCAAAATCATCAAAAACATCAAAATCATCAAGCAAATACACATGAAAATCATCAAAATCATCTGGAAAATATCAGTGCATAAAAATCATAGGGATCATCAAGCAAATATCTTCAAGCAAATATAGTTAAAAAATATTGATGAATGATCCACGTACTTTATTTAACTGATTTACACTCAAACTTCCCAAATTAAGGCACATTCAGCACAGTCATCTCCACTGTTTTCTGTCATTGTTTTATATATTGAGGAGTCTGGAGGAGGAGGCACCCCTGAGGCCTTTGAGGTTCCGGAACCCATTTTACCTTACAGAGGCACGTCTGCCTGCTGGCTTTCTCCTTTAAGGGGTAGAAATAACTTAAACCACCTGCAGAACCCTCACTTTGTTCTGCTAATTTCTTAAACTCCCTGTACTCCTTACAGGGTGACTGGCCCTCTGCTGATATCCTTCCTCCACCAACTCTGTAATTTAATTAATTATTAGGAGATGATCGTTAATGTGTAATAAAATATTTTATTTAGAGCAGGTTCTCACCCGGATTTGCTTGCAGATTTATGGTCCAGACTATTAATCAAAGGCAGCTCTAAACAGGTGGGTTTTCAGCCTTGATTTAAAGGAATTTAGTGTTTCAGCTGTTTTGCAGTTTTCTGTAAGTTTGTTCCAGATTAGTGGTGCCTAAAAACTGAAAGTTGCTTCTCCATGTTTGGTTCTGGTTCTGGGGATGCAGAGCAGGCCAGAACCAGAAGACCTGAGTGGTCTGGAAGGCTGATACAACGACAACAGGTCTTTTATATATTTTGGTGCCAAGCTGTTCGGTGTTTTATAAACTAGCAGAAGTATTTTAAAGTCTATTCTCTCAGCTACAGGGAGCCAGTGTAAGGACTTTAGAACTGGGGTGATGTGATCTACCTTCCTGGTCTTATGTGAGAACATGAGCAGCAGTGTTCTGGATCAGCTGTAGCTGTCTGATTGATGTTTTTAGGTAGACCTGTTAAGACACCATTGCAGTAATCAACGCGGCTAAAGATAAATGCATGGATGAGTTTCTCTAGATCGTGTTGAGACATGAGCACAAGTATAATGATTTCAGTTTTGTTCTTGTTCAGCTGGAGAAAGTTTTGGCACATCCACGCATTGATTTGTTCTAAGCATCTCTTCAGTGCTTGGATGGGTTCGGAGTCACCTGGTGATGTCGTAACATAGAGCTGTGTATCATCTGCGTAGTTATGGTAACTAATATTATTACTTGTTATAATCTGAGCTAATGGGAGCATGTAGATATTAAATAGGAGGGGTCCCAGGAGTGAACCTTGGGGTACTTCACATGTGACTTTTGTCTGCTCCGCTGAGAAGTTGCCTGTTGACACAAAGAAATCCCTGTTCATTAGGCAGGATTCGAAACAATTAAGTACCGTACCAGAGTCCGACCCAGTTCTCCAGTCGCTTCAATAATATATCATGGTCAACAGTGTACAACAGAACCAACACTGTGGTTCTTCCACTGTCTGTATTTGTGTGGATGTCATTGAACACTTTGACAAGGGCAGCCTCAGTGCTGTGGTGAGCACAGAAACTGGACTGAAAGACATCAAAGTGGTTTGTCATTGATGCCTTTGATTAGTAGTAAGTGGAACATTGATCAATATTTTCAAATTATATTTGCTTGATGATCCTCATGATTTTTATGTATTGATATTTGCTTGATGATTTTGATGATTTTCATGTGTATTTGCTCGATGATTTTGCTGTATTGATTGATGTGATTGATGTTTTTATGATGTGAAGAACTTTGAACTGCCTTGTGGCTGAAAAGTGTTATACAAATAAACTTGAACTTGAACTTGACTAAAACCAGGGAGCTGGAGGTGGATTTCAACAGGCGCAGACCCACCTCACCAGACATCCAGGGAGTTGACATTGAGATCGTGAACACTTATAAGTACCTGTGTGTTCACCTGAACAATAAACTAGACTGTACTCATAACATTGATGCACTTTACAGGAAGGATCTGAGCAGACTGTACCTGCTGAGGAGGCTGAGGTCTTTTGGAATGCAAGGGGCACTCCTGAAGACCTTCTTTGACTCTGTAGTGGCATCAGCCATCTTCTATGGGACTGTATGTTGGAGCAGCAGCTTATCTACAGCTGAGAGGAAGCAATTTGATAAGCTCTTCAGCAAGCCCAACTCTGTGGTAGGATGCCCCCTTGATCTAGTGCAGATGGTGGGAGATAGAAGGACTCTAGCTGAAATAACATCACTGATGGACAATGTCTCCCAGCCCATGAAGGAATCTGTTGCTGAGCTGGAGAGCTCCTTCAGTGACAGACTGCTGAATCTTAGATGCACAAAGGAGCGTTATATGAGATCCTTCCTTCCAGCAGCTGTTAGACTCATAACCATCATTGCTCCCAAAAAATCAATAAGTGTTTATATCCATGCTAGTATCTGTACAATGCAACTGTTTTTCTATTGTCATTAACTGTAAATAGCTTGTATTTATAATGCCCTGAGACATGCACATTGTGTACATTTTTAATTAACCAACTCAGTTGTACATCCCTCTGGACTGGAGTATTTTTTTACAACTACACAGTATTCATGTTGAAATTTTGGCTTACTGTACAGTATTTTTTTATTCTGTTTTTATACTTATTTTTAAATTCTTTGTGTGAGTCTGTTTTCTGTTATTGGCTGCCACTGCCACTTTGCTGCTGTTGCCCAGAAATTTCCCCATCGTGGAACAATAAAGGATATTTCTATTCTATTCTATTCTATTCTATTCTATTCTATTCTATTCTATTGTCCTCAACCTCAGGACCAAGGACAAAACAACCAATTTGAGCCATAACACATCCATACTCCACTGGAATCTTACTAAAAAAAATAGGTTTGCTGCACTTCAACAGGAGTCTATGGCAGAAACCAACATGAGCTATGAGGCATGATCAACACAATTACCTCCTAAAATGAACACCAAGACAACAAAAGACACAGTAAAAGTTCTTGTTGTGGGTGATTATGTGGTAAAAGAAATCCACAACCTTTGCAATACAAAGAGGACGAAAGTAATCTGCTTCCCAAATGAAACAGTTTCTGATGTTACTGCAAACATACTCTCAATAACCACCGATTACCCAAATATTCAGACTCTAATTACACATACTGGAGTTAATATCACCAAACAAAAATCAGAAATTCTGAAATAACTTTAATCATCTTCTAAACACTATCGGAAGTCTAAAAATGAATGTGTTTATCAGTGAACTGCTACTGACAATTCAAAGGGGAGATGAATGATACAGCAGAGTGCTTTTGATTAATAAATGGCTTATCAAAACATGTTCTGCCAGCTCAGTGAACTTCATTGACAAACACAGATTATTCTGGGAGTGTTATCATCTGTGCAAACGAGATGGAGCCTGCTTAAATGAAGTTGGAACAAAACTTCTCACTGCTAACATTTTTCATGCTGTCAACATACCTAGTTCCTCACCAATCACATAACAATGTAAGGACAACGAGATCACTGTCCCAGCTAAGGGAAGAATTTGGCCAAGTCCCCAAACCAAGTAAGAATAGAAAGCATAAGAGGGGTGGAGGGGTTGCAACAATTTTTCATGATTCACTAAACTGTAAAAAGGTTTTTCTTGGAAAATTTGACTCTTGAAATTCAGGCAAAAGGCCACAAACGAACTCTGACACTAACATTGTACAAACCCCCAAAATATGTGGCAAATTTTTTCAAAGACTTTAAATAGCTCTTATAGATCTTTAGCAGACAATGCTGTAAAAGCATTTAAAGAATCTGTTCCATTTTAATTTCCTCAGAATGTCAGATAAACACAGTAGAAGGCAGCAGTTTAATCTCCTGCCCTTCCTTCTAAAATTTATGTTCTTGTTCATAGAGTTACTTCCCCATTGCGTGTAGCATTAGACAATGTAGCCCCCTTAAAAAAGAAGGTAATTATCCATAGGAAATTGGCACCTTGGTTTAATTCAGAGCTGCGTACTTTGAAGCAGAACACTAGAAAATTAGAGAGAACGAGAGAAAATGGCGCTCTACAAATCTAGAGGAGTCCTGCTTAACTTGTAAAAATAGTCTACTGCTGTACAAAAAGACCCTTCACCAAGCTAGAACATTTTATTTTTCATCATTAATAGAGGAGAATAGGAATAATCCTCGGTTTCTTTTGAGTACAATTGCCAAACTTACACAGCGTCATAGCTCTGTTGAGCCATCAATTCCCCCAGCTCTCAGCAGTAATGACTTTATGGAATTCTTCTTAAATAAAATTGATTCTATTAGAAATAAAATTGTTGGCATCCTCCCAGACATGATTACTTCATCCTCAGTAAGTGAGGCTGCACTGAATGTAACTCTAGAACCTGATATGTGTTTGGACTGTTTTGAGTCAGTCGAGCTTTCTGAGTTATCAAAAATATTAGCTTCTTCCAAACCTTCAACTTGCATGTTGGACCCCATCCCAACCAGAGTATTTAAAGAGGTGTTCCCTTTGATTACTGCCTCCATTTTAGATATGATTAATCTGTCCCAAGTAAATGGACATGTACCACAGGCTTTTAAGGTAGCTGGAATTAAACCTTTACTTAAGAAACCTTCTCTCAATCAAGATGACTTAATAAATTACAGACCTATATCTAATCTAATCTTTCTTATCTACAATCTTGAGAAAATAGTTTCTAATCAAATGTGTCAACATGTAAAAAGTAATGACCTGTTTGAAGAGTTTCAGTCATGTTTCTGAGCTCATCATAGCACTGAAACAACACTTGTGAAAGTTACAAATGATATTATCTTGGCCTCAGATAATGGACTTGTGTCTGTTCTGGTTTTGCTTGATCTCAAGGCTGCTTTTAATACAATGGACCACAATATTCTCTTAGAAAGGCTTGAACATGTTGTAGATATCAAAGGAACAGCACTAGGCTGGTTTAAATCTTATCTGTCAGACAGATGCCAGTTTTTCATGAGAACGATAAATTGATAAATCATCTTCTCACTCTAGGGTTACTTGTGGAGTACCACAGGGCTCTGTGCTTGGACCAATTCTTTTTACTATATATATGGTTCCAGTTGAAAAAAATCCTCAGACAGCATAGGATAAATTTCCACTGTTATGCTGATGATAGTCAGCTATATCTATCCATAAATCCTGATGAATCCAATCCCTTAAGTAGATTACAGGCCTGCCTTGAGGACATTAAAACTTGGATGACACTAAATTTTCTTCTTTTAAATTCTGACAAGACAAGTTGTTTTTGGACTAGAACCTCTGAAAAAGACACTGCTTAGTTAATCACTTAATCTAGATGGCATTAAATTGGCCTCAGATAATAAAGTAAAGAACCTAAGTGTTATTTTTGACCAGGATATCTCATTTAAGTCCCATATTAAACAAGTTTTTAGAATTTCCTTCTTTCAACTCTGGAATATTGCCAAAATTAGAAATATCCTGATCAGGAGTGATGCTGAAAATCTAGTCCATGCATTTGTTACTTTATGGATGGACTACTGTAATTCTTTACTATCAGGAAGTCCACAGAATGCAGTTAAAAGCCTTCAGCTGATCCAAAATGCTGCAGCAAGAGTTCTGATGAAAATTAAAAAGGGAGATCATATTTCTCCTATTTTAGCTTCCCTTCATTGGCTCCCTGTTAAATCCAGAACAGAATTTAAGATTCTCCTTCTCACATATGAAGCCCTTAATAATCAGCTCCATCAGAGATCTGATTGTTCCAGATGTTCCTAACAGAGCACTTCGCTCTGAGATTGCAGGTTTACTGGTGGTTCCTAGAGGTTCTAAAAGTAGAATGGGAGGCAGATCCTTTAGTTATCAGGCTCCTCTCCTGTGGAACCAGTTCCCAGTTTTAGTTTGTGAGGCAGACACCCTGTCTACTTTTAAGACGAGGCTCAAAACTTTCCTTTTTGATAAAGCTTATAGTTAGACTGGCTTAGGTTATCTTCAGCCATTTCTGTAGCTATGTTGCTACAGCCTTAGGCTACTGGAGGACAAAGTGACCCCTTTTTTCACTTTCTTCTTCTTCTACTCTCCAATCTACATTATTTGTTGCTATTTCAACTGTTAACTTTCTGTTTTCTCTGTTATTTTCTCTCCATAGAAGCTACACCTGGTCTGGCGTTCTGTTTGGCTGTGATGCCTTCCTGGAGGAGGGCTTCAGCTGAGATAATGCTGCCATCAGCTAATCGTTCTCCTTCTCCTGCTATTAACCTTTTACTTTCATGAACATCAAAAATAATCTTTCATCAGTTCATCTGTTTTTCTTCTGCATTCTGCTCTGTCTTCTTAAACCCCCAGTCGGTCGTGGCAGATGGCCACTGGTACTGAGCCAGGTTCTGGTTCTACTGGAGGTTTCTTCCTGTTAAATGTATGAGGGATTGGTGTAAAGTCAACGACAAAATGCCATGTGGTCGCTACATGCTTGGCCAGGAAGAGTGAATGCTAAGTGAAGAGTGAACTAATCGTTCTCCTTCTCCTGCTATTAACCTTTTACTTTCATGAACATCAAAAATAATCCTCTTGTACAATCTGCTCTCTTTTCAAATGACCAGTCGGTCATGGCAGATGGCTGCTTGTACTAAGCCAGGTTCTGGTTCTGCTGGAGGTTTCTTCTTGTTAAAGGGGAGTTTTTCCTCTCCACTGTTGCTACAGGCTTGCTCATTATGAGGGAAGCTCAGTGCCAGCGACACAATGCAAGCGATTGTTCACAGTTGCTATGTACTCATCAAGGAGGAGTGAACGCTGCAAGTCAATAACTCGATGCAATCTGCTGGGTTTCCTTTGAAACTTTTTGAACTACTTTGGATAAATAATTGAGCTTACTGTGCTGTTTGATAACTAGGATCAATTGGAATGTATGTATGATTGGGGGTTTTTTATGTGTAAAGTGCCTGGAGACAACATTTGTTCTGAATTGGTGCTATACGAATAAACTGAATTGAATTGAATGTCTTTGTAATTGATGTCGCTCTGTCTGATCATTTTTCTGTTATTTTTCAAAGTACAGTCTCTGTTGACTCACTTAGTAAAACAGATACTATTACAAAGCGTTCTCTTACGGACAACACAGCTGAAACTTTGAATCAAATCCTACTCCTCTGCCTCACTTCCATGCTGTAAACCAGTTGATGAGCTGGTAGATAACTTCCATTCTAAAATCTCAGACATCATTGATTCCATCGCTCCCATTAAAATTAACATTTTTTCCGGTATGAAGAAATCTGGACCACTGCTCCACTAGTAAGAAATGAAAGGAGCCTTTGTCGAAGGGTTGAGTGTAAATGGTGTAAAACTTGACATCACGTTTACTATGAAATCTAAAAAGAGAGGTTGTGAAGCTATCATTCAAAATTAAAACACACAAGGGAAACGTTCATTACAGAAATCTTAAACAAAGACATCAACAATGTCGGTGCCCTGTTTGCCACAGTTGACAAGGTTGACAAACCTTCCTGTGACTGTAACACCTGAACTCCACTCAATCAGGCCCTGCAATAAATTTGGCAACATTTTTACAGAGAAAATTTTAAAAATTACAGGTTTAATCTACACATCAACACCAAATCCAAAAATGATGCTATGCCCAAACATAGCAAATGCAGACAAAATTGCTGAATTTCGCCAACTCAACCATGACAACTTAGAAGAAATTATAAAACAATTAAGCTCCTCCTTCTGCTGTCTTGATATCCTTCCCACAACTTTCCTTAAGAAAGTTCTGTCTGTCATTGCATCTGATCTGATTCAAATAGTAAATTCATCCCTTTCATCAGTTGTTTTCCCTTGAAGAACATTTCCAGGATTAAACAACTAATGTCCCAACAAGATCTAGAGAAATTCATCTATGTGTTTATCTTCAGTCACATTGATTCCTGCAAGTATCTTCACAGGTCTACCCCCCCAAAAAAAAAAAAAAACCATCAATCAGACAGCTGGATCTGATCCACCGCTGCTGCTCGCATTCTCACTAAAACCAGGAAAATAGAGCACATCACCATGTCCTTCCACTGGCTCCCTGTAGCTGAGAGAATATACTTTAAAATATTTCTGTTACTTTAAAATATTTCTGTTACTTTATAAATCACTGGATGGCTTAGCATAACAATACATTAAAGATCTGTTGTCGTATCAACCTTTATAGACCACTCAGGTCTTCTGGTTCCAGTCTGCTCTACATCCCCAGAACCAGAACCAAACATGAAGAGCATTCAGCTTCTATGCACCAGAAATCTGGAACAAATTCCCAGAAAACCGCAAAACAGCCAACACAAAGTTAATTTAAATTAAGGCTAAAAACCTACCTGCTGAGAGTTTCATTTGATTAGTAGTAAGTTGAACATTGATCAATATTTTTGATGTACATTTGCTTGATGATTTTTATGATTTTGATATATTGTTGATTTTGATGTATTGTTGATGATTTTGATTGCATAGAAATATCCTTTATTGTCCCACAATGGGAAAATTTCTGTGCAACATCGACAAAGTGGCAGTGACGGACAATAACAGAAAACAGACTCTCACAAAGAATATAAAATATATATAAAAAACAAAAGTACAAAAAATACTATATTGTAAGGCAAAATTTCAACATGAATACTGTGTAGTTGTAAAAAAATGCTTCGGTCCAGAGGAATGTGCAATTGAGTTGGTTAATTAAAAATGTACAAGATGTGCATGTCTCTGCACAATAAAAATAGAAACTATTTACAGTTTGTGACAATAGAAAAACGGTAAAGTTGTACAGATACTAGCATGGATATAAACACTTATTGATTTTGTGATGGTTATGAGTCTAACAGCTGCTGGGAGGAAGGATCTCCTATAACCCTCCTTAGTGCACCTAGGATGCAGCACTCTGTCACTGATTGAACTCTCCAGCTCAGCAACAGCTTCATGCATGGGGTGGGAGACATTGTCCATCAGTGATGTTATTTCAGCTAGAGTCCTTCTATCTCCCACCATCTACATTGGGTCAAGAGGGCATCCTAGCACAGAGCTTGCCTTCCTGATGAGCTTTGATTTGCTTGATTTTGAGATGATTTTGTTGTATATTTGCTCGATGTTTTTATGATGCAAGCACTTTGAACTGCCTTGCTGCTGAAATGTACTGTATGAATTTAACTGTGTTAAGTACATCTTATCTTACAACCATTAGATGCAATCTACATTCTCACTGGGTGTGAGAATGTAGGTCATCTTGGTCAGATGAGACTAAGACCAAGCTTTTGGCAGCAATCTCTCCAGGTGGGTTTAGAGGGAAATGAAAAGCACCTCATGTTCACTGTTAAGTATGGTAGAGGACTGTAATTCTGTGGGCCTGTTTCTCTTCCAATGGCTCAGAGAACCTTGATAGGGTGCATGACCTTAAATATGAAACTGAAATACCACAAGATTTAGATAAAACCTCGTGGACTCTGTGAGTAAACTGAAAATGGGTTATTAGGTGAATAATGACTGAAAACTTCTACACAGTTTAGCAGATATTAAATTTGCCTTCTTCCCTACCCATCTCAGTCTCCAGACCTAAACCCTGTAGGAAACCTGTGGACTGAGCAGAAGGAAGGAGAGCAACATCTTTACTGTAACATCTCCACGCTTTCATGTCAAGACTGACTGAAGTTTTGAGCTTTGACATATTACAGAAACATGAAGACATTTCTAAAACTGTCACCTTAATGCGCTGGCTCTGTCCTGTGCCTGCGGGCTGTTGTAGATTAGATTACACAAGACTTTCATGGCTTCCTTCCTGCACACCTCACCATCATCTGCTTTCCCATCTTCCTCACTGTCCTCTTCCCGGGCATCTTTCTTCCCAGGAGTAAGCACAAGGTGCCCTTCATTACCTCTCTGCTTAAAGAAGTGATGATCAGAGCCGTTTCTGGTGGCATCACACACTTCTTTGGTGGAAACAGAAAAAGAAACTGCACATCTCTGATCATCATCTGCTGTTCCCTGACAGCCACTTGCTCCTTTTCCATGGATCTGGGTTTCTGTTCTGTCCCACTGAGCTTCAGTTTTTTTCTTGTCCTGCTGCTGGCAGGGCTGCAGAAGATTGATACCTCCCAGGTGTGCCAGAGTGAAAAGGGCACTATCAGTGACCATTGGTCCCAGGGCTCTGCGGTCACGGGAGAGGATTCGCAGAGTATGCAGACAAGTCCGTAACACTGCAGGCTGCAGTTGACCGCTGACAAAGCAAAGCAGGGCTGCAGCCAGATCCTGCAAGAAAAAGTTATGGTAAAATTTAAGAATTTGGCTCTGCACAATTCAGCTACATGGACATTTAAAGAGTCTTAGGTTTATTGCATGCACTGCAGCATCATAGCTACATGTAAGTCTGTTGTAAAAAGCTGGAAGTTCTGGAAATTCCAGAGGTTATATGAGAACAAACAGACAACATCAATTTACTGGCCTACCTCTCTGAGAAGAAGATCTGGTCTCTCGTCATCCAAGTCAATGTCCGAATCAGAGTTAGGAGCAGAGTCCCTTATTTTGTTCTTTCTGAACTGATGGACCAAGAGCAGGAATTAGTACCACTTCAGATGACATCAGCAATAAAGCATTATACTGCTACATTTTGTTCAGGCAGTATTCATACTCTCTTTATTCTCTGTTCTGTGTAATCCATATTTCATGTGTCCTCAGAAAAGATGCTAAATCCAGCCATTCTAATGCTAATAAAACTATTTTTCAAGAGTTGGACAGTCTAGGACATGTTCTACAGTCAGAGGCCATCATGGTTGTGAGAACAGAATTTATTTGACATATCCTGGACAAAGCTCGTACTGGAAATAAATTTATGAAAATAAATTAACTACAAAACTGAATTACTAGTTCTATTTATTGAAAATTATTTTCGGTGTAAATGTTTATGTCATATAAAAGATGACCAAACCTACTGAAAGAAATAATTGCCACTAGAACAGAGATTTCTGCACAGGGCAAGTTTATAACTTAAGCATATTTGGAAAGTGAAGGGTGAACATAGGGTAATATGATGAGTCATGAGGTATCTAAACAGCTTTGGAACATGCAGCAGGACATAATTAATCTCTTTTGGAGGACACCCATGCATACAGAGACTGGATGTGACTAAGTAATTTAAGCACCTTTTCAGATTACTGTAAGACAGTGTAAACTCTTGTCAGCACATCTCTGCCCGGTGATTTAATTACCTCTTCCAGTCGTTGTTGCTGTAGACAGGTTGTCCGAGAATGAACAGCAACAGAACCGTACGCATAAAAACAAGGAAAAGATAAGAAGAGTAAAACTTAAAAAGAGCAGAGCTAGAGTGGATATAAAAAACAAAGAAGTGGTAACTTGCTACTATTTATATTATAAATTGAATTTGGGCTCCTTTTTCAAAGAGTGAAACAATAGACTCCACAAGGAATAAAATGTAACTTTTTAACTATCTGAAGTCAGATGTTGTCCAGATGGGAATGGGACTTTCTTCTTGACACAAAAGGTGTCAGAAACATGCCAACAGGACAAACAACATTTTCAACATCCATTTATTGGTATGTGTTGTTCACAGGTTGTCAATTCAAAATCACTTCAGTTTGGTCTCTACTTTTAAATATTTATATGTATTTATTTAAAGGGCCATGCGAAAGTCTTTAAACCCCTTTAAAATTTCCACAAAAACTGTTGTATGCATTAGTGTTCAGGCTCTGATAGCCCTAAAGGAAATCCAGTACCACCAGCTACCTTCAGAAGTCACCTAATCAGTAAACAGAGTCCAGCCGTGCGTACTTTATTCTGAGTATAACTGCAGCTGTTCTGTTTCTGGTCTCAGAAGTGTCGTAGAGGACAATCAGCATCACGAAGACCAAGGAACCCAGCAGGGAGCTCAGGGAGGAGGTTGTGGAGAAGTTTCTATTACAGATTTGAAAAGCAGTTATTCACACCTCCCAACTCATTCACCTCAAACTCTGACACAAAAAAACCCATTCACGAACCACACTCCTCCCCTCAGACCCACTGATTGGACTAAAGAGCTGAAAAGGAAGATGTGAATGTGCTTTTTGAGAGTCAAAAGCCCAGGAAAGCTCCAGGACCTGACGGTATTTGCCACTCATAGCTGAGAACTTGCACCAACCAACTGGCCCCCATCTTCACTGAGATTTTCAACAAGTCTCTGGAGCTATGTGAGGTTCCCATTCGGCTTCAAATTCTGCACCATCATCCTGGTCCCCAAGAAAGACACTATCACAGGATTATATGACTGCAGACTTGTCACCCTGATGTCTGTGGTCATGAAATCCTTTGAGCAACTAGCGTTTAAGCATCTAAAGACCATCACAGGTCCTTTGCTGGACTCTTTGCAGTTTGCTTACCAAGCAAACAGATCGACAGATGATGCAGTCAAAATTAAGACTACACTTTACCCTGCACCACCTAGGATCCTGTTTGTGGATTTCAGCTTAACCTTCAGCACCATCAACCCAAATATCCTCCACCAGATGTTCACCCAGCTCACAGTACCAGCCTCAATTTCTCAGTAGATCACCAGGTTCCTGAATGCCCAGTAGTAGCAGGTGAGGCTGGGAAGGATGTTCTCCCTGTCATGTCAACTGAGAAGTGTGCTGGGAGTAGGTGTGTGCATGTTTTCTCCTCTTACCTTCTTTCTGTGGTGTAAGTTGGGCAGATTTAGCTCCAGCTGCTCTTCATCAAGCCTAATCAGGAGGTGCCTGTAAAAGGAGCTGGATCCAAGGATCAACCATCAGATACCAGATGGTTCTCACATTCTGTGGTAACCTGGCCTCAGCCTATAGCTGCATTCTAAGTGATCTTAGTCTGAGTACTTGCCTTGTTCTTTGTCCTCATCCCCAGTGCTCTTGCTCCTTGGTTTGACCACATCCTTGTCGCATCCTTGCCCCTTTCTCCCCTTTCTTATATTAACCCTCTTAAGATTGAAGGATTGGATTGTGGTCATCTAAAAACAGTCTAAAGTGTTAATTTCCCTTCAAACATATTTAATTCTTTTTCCTGACAGGTCTGTAATTGAATTTTATCCAGAGTAAGTCTTCTGTACAATCACTTACCTGATTGTAGGATGATTTAATAATTTTGCTCAGGTCTACAAATGTGTACAAGGTAATAATAAGTAAAATCTACGTCTTTGATCACAGACATGAAGACTCACTCTGGATAAAACTATTTTGCCAGATCTGTCATGAGAAATTTAAGTATATTTATGAGAGAAAATTAATCCTTTTTAATGTTTTCAACTGTTAAAAGCCTAGGTTTTGATGAAATTGCTCTGATCATAAGGGGCCATCAACTATTTGTCATGAAGATGAAAGTTATGACTGTTTCCTTTTGCTGGAGGATTTCATGATGTAAAAGGCTAGTATAGTTCAGAAGCTGTTGTGGTGTGTGTGTGTGTGTGTGTGTGTGTGTGTGTGTGTGTGTGTGTTTGTTCTCTAATATGCTTGAGTCAAGTCTTAGTTTTGAAGTGCATTACATAGTTTTGTTTTGTTTTTGGCCCTTGGTCTTGGAGGTTGTCAACATGGATGTTGAAATCTCCCACAACTGATAAGTCATTTTCAACACATCACAGAAAGGTCAATAAAATCATTTAAGTTAGGTCTAGGTATTAGGGAAGTATACATGGTTATAAACATAACTCACTCTGGCAGTTTTTTTTACCTGGAGATCGAGATACTCCAAAGAGTCAAATTTTCCCAGGAATACATTTTTTTTTTTTTTTTTTTTTTTTATGTTTAGTGAATCATGAAATTATGCTCTCTCTGTTTGTGTTAAAAACATATTTAGATTATTAGACTCACTGATGAAGGCATTAACTAAAAACAACTCTCCTGACAAAGATCTAATGTTTAATGAAGCAAATTTAAGTGATTCAGAGGGAAATAATTTATCCTTTGGAGGCTGCTTTAGACAAGAGAAAAATCTGAGATTAGATTTTAGAGAGCTGTGTGTTATTTTACTGGTTATGGTGTTTCTCTTACTTGTTAGCACAGGGATGCTACTGTATTTTACCGTGGGGGCAGACACATTCTGGGAGAAGATAAGTAGAAAACTAATGTCCAAGGGTCTCCTTTGCATACGCCTTGCATAAGCCATTTCCCATGCAAAGGTTCTGATTTATAAAACACAAACTTGACTTGAAAATGTGCTGTCCCTTGTTGAATGAACTGGAGAATTATGGTGAGATCATTCCAGTTTCATGCAATCTTATAATAAATTGAATAAATAAATAACTAACAATTCTTTTTCACAGAAGTAAAGAGACTGAATAGATAAGTGAACATATAATCTGCACATTTGAAATGTGTTTCCCCTTTTTCATGAGTGATTAAAAGTAACAACTATTGAAATACAGTATATGTAACCAGTGTTGTGATAATTGAATGATGATTTGAAGTTGATTTCAAGCATTTATTGATATGTAAGATGATTGTAAATCATATTAAGTATATTATGAGAGTAACAATAAATGTGATCAGTTAAAGATGAGTTTAATCACAGGTCAGGGCAGCAGCATAAGAAAAGAGGAACAGGAGGGAGCCTTAGGATCAAATTGGGGAAGTAACTCCGGCTGACCATTGAGGGTGAACGCCTAAAGTTGTGCAAGGGATCATGCAGTAAGGCACCCAAAAAGTTATGCGGCAACTCACGTAGCACCTTGCCATACACAACAATGGGGTGAAAAGATATAAAAGCCCATGAAAAAGAGGAAGAGCTTGCTTATT
Organism: Anableps anableps; assembly: GCA_014839685.1. Classification (NCBI taxonomy): domain Eukaryota; kingdom Metazoa; phylum Chordata; class Actinopteri; order Cyprinodontiformes; family Anablepidae; genus Anableps; species Anableps anableps. The sequence goes on from CM026083.1 coordinate 1,508,271, forward strand.
CTCCGCGGACAGAGTTGAGTCAACTTGGAGCACAGAAAGAGGAACCAAGAGGACCGCACCCAGGAGCCACGGAGCGACTGAGGATTCTGCACCGCCAGACCAGGGGAAAAGCCAACGCCCTCAGCCGTGGTTCCAGATCTGGCTGCTTTTCTTGGACTTCTGCAAAAAGACACCCCAGCAACCTCTGACAGACTTGGTTGATGGACTGTGCGCAGCATATGATGGAGGACTGCCTGCTGCTGATCTACAACATTGGATCTTCACGCACCCATCGAGAGGAGGACATCGTCTAACCAAGGCACCCTCCACCCAAGGACTTCTTCAAGGAGTCAGCCGTCATGAGGACTGTTTCATCCGGGGTATGAACTGGAGTTGCTCCCCCAAAAGCCTCTCCCTTTTAGATGTAAGGTGTTAGTGTTAGGGAAGAATAGTTGGATTGATTTATATATGAGTGATTGTGATGATTCTGTTTGATTTTCTGCTGATGCCTAACCCTGCCAAAGCATACTAAAATAAAGAAGCATAGAAAATTCTAGAAAAGTTGTGGACATTCAATTTAATTGAGTCATTGAAGTTCTGTGATGAGTGTAAAATATACTATGGTACATGGTTCTAGTAATGTTGGGATGTTTTTAATGGTTACCTTAGTGAAATAATAACAATATCCCTGGAACTCAATCCGAGTTACTAAAAATTATCTAGTCTGTGACAAGTGCACGTTGTTTTAGAGGAAAAGCTACCATTAACAGGTGTGGTTCGTGAAGTTGAGCCGCCGTTAGGCTACTCGGTGGGTCACTTTGTGAACTGAAAAGGGGTATGGCATCTGGATCTGGAGGTAGTGAGAGGCTAGACATATTTTCCTCGACACCATCTTAAACAGATTATCTTAGAAACCTTAGTGCAGGGAAATATCCTACAGGTTTGAGGATTTTCCAGACTCGTTAGATGGAGAGCTGGTCATAGGTCAATCCCATAGGTTGGGCTAGGAGAAGGAGGGGTTGGCTTATGCGCAACAACACCCTCACGCCAACCCCGACCCTTCCGTACACTCATTTTGGAGACAGGGGAAGCTGGCGGCACAGATGGTGAAGTGGGGAATTGAAGCCACGCTGTATCATGACTCCTCTCAGATATTTAATTTCACTCCATAATCAAACCTTAATCTTAGATTGACTTTATCATAACCCTTCAAAACAGCAGTATTAGCTATGCTTCCGGTGAGCCATAATAAGCCAACTTAAATCTTAAAAGTTCATGCAACATTTCATAAGTTTTCTCACCATCACGTTCACACCAGTCTGCCTCAAATGTTGTGAGAGAGTGGAAATCTAACGAGATATTATGAAACCAAACATATTTCAACCAAAGTTATTCACCTGAATCTGATGGTAGGGCAAGGAGGATAAATGAACTGAGGGGGCAGTATGAGCGAGACACACGGTTGATAACAGTCTTAAAGGTCCAAGAGTGAAAATACGATTTTTCACTGCAATATCATAATATCATTGTTAATTTTTTTGTTTAGTATTTAAATTGGATTGTACTTTTCAGTTCAACAGATTGTTACATGTCTGCCAGACTGTTTGTGCTTTTCCCCCCTCTTTTTGTTTCCTGTTTCCTCACGGGTTCAATGTGCAGGCTGGTGCCAATTTGCCTTGATTGGATATTGGGCCTGAGGGAACCCATCAGGACTCAAGACAGCCCCTATATAAGCTGCTCACCTGTAGGGCTGAGGCCTACTCCACCTAGCTGGCTAACTGACATATGCATTGCTCTTTGTCTTTGTTTAAAATTTGTGGTGGGAGTTTGAGGGCTAGGTAAATTTGGGGTACCTTGTAAATTTCCATCATGTAGGTTTCTTTCTGTTATACATATTAGGTAAGTAGGTTGGTGCCATCCATATAATGTTTTGGTGAGCATTTTAGTTATATTAGGATAGCACGGTTTTCTTTTCCTTTATTTTTGTTTAGACTAGATGACAATTGGGCCCTGTTTTTGTTTTATTTATTTCTTTGATTTGGTACAACCTAATGGTCATTTTCTCCCCCACAGTTTGTTCAACCTCTTGGAATTTTTGAAAAGGAAATTAAATCCTATTTGTCACATTTACAAGGACTCTGACATTTTATGGTGGTGTTTTCTCCCTCCTTCAACTGGGGAGCTGTAACAAGATGATTTAATGAACATATGAATAATTGATCAGTAGCTAAAAACAATCAAATCTATGTTGTTAATTAAATGTTAAATAAAAATGAAATAAGAAAATATGTTTTGATAGTTGTTTAAAAATGTTCAGATCCCAGATTGTTTGGATGATGGAGGTAGTGGGCCTCTTCCTATTTCAGTTGAGGACCCCTGTCCTAGAGCGTTGCTCTTGAAGCAACCCCTATCCTAGAGCGTTGCTCTTGAATCAATGTGCTGAACTGGGTCCAGTATTGGAGAGGCAGGCCCGCCGGAACCATTTTACAGGCGTTAAACACTCTGGGATCCCTGGCAACCAGCTCCTACCAGCAGAGAATTAGCGGACAAGTATGCATTTGAATTAATCAACAAATAATTAACACTATGCCTTAAGCGACTTTAAGGAAAAACATTACTCTCTAAAGTTATCAATAGGTCTGGGATATCACAGCCAGCGCTAAGTGCAATAATGCCTACCGTCCTGGATGGCATTGTGAACACAACCAGTTGATACATCAGATTTCCCTACACTGTGGGAGAACATGAGTCCTTGGAAAAACTAATTTGTGGAATTCTAACTATTAGGGCCAACATACTTATGCACTATTCCAGTCTAACCTGTAGAGGATAGTGGCTACCAACCCCCCCCCCCAGGTGCTGGCTTCTAACCCCATTTCCAAACCCCCAGAGGGCAGAGAAGGTGTGCTTTTGATAATACTCACACTTGTGTGCGGTCAACTGTGCAGTGTGTCATCAGTCTCCTAAAATGTCACTGTGGCTACCAAAGATGTTTTCAACTCTCCATCTCACTCGCATTGCTTTCTGCCTTGGTGAAATTCTATTTTTCCCCGTAGTTTCCACTGTTATTAATAGGCAACATGAGATCATTAGCTAACAAGTTGGATGAACTTCAAGCCTTGACCAGGACTCAGCAAGAGTATAGGGAATACAGTATTGTGTTTACTGAAATATGGCTGCAGGGTCATAACCCCAATGCCAGGCTTCCTGATTACAAGAACAGAAATTTGAAGAGCAGTGGGAAAAGAAAAGTTGGATTAAGAGTACTTGTTAACAACAGATTGTGTCATCCAGGACATGTTACTGTGAAGTGTCATCTCTGGAGTCCAGACGCTGAACTCTTGGCAGTAAGTTTCTGTCCATATTAGGCTACGTTCACACTGCAGATCCTAATGCTCAATCCCGATTTTTGTTTTTTGTGAAATCTTATTTTTTTTTTTTTTTTTTAATTTTCGCATGGTCGTTCACATTTCCAAATATATGTGACTTATATGTGATCTCCTGTGTGAACTGCAAACAACCTGAAATAGTCCTGTATGCGCAGCAGAGGATGCAATATGTAGCATCCTTTGCAATATGTAGATGCAATATGTATATGAAACATGTAGAGTGCATCCTCAGTGTTTGCTGAAGTAAAAATAAATGGTAATGGTGGAGTATATCTTGCTATTTAAAAGTTGTTGTCCAACCGTAGCCAGCATATTAACAACTCTCTCCACTCACTGCTCTCCACATTATCGTTTGCCATGGTTGTTGTTTTTCTTCCTGTTTCCGCATATCAGCACGTAGAATAGTGATGCTTGTCGAGTATAAATGATGTACAATCAGATGAATGTGACCTGACTGTGCAGACTCAGGTCACATTTGAAATGATCAGATACGTATCGGATTTAAGACCACATATCCAAGTGGCCTAGGTTGCATTTGTAAAAATTGGGTCTGTGTTGTTCAGACTATCATGAAAAAATCAGATACAAGTCACATAAGGGCAAAAGAATTGGATTTGGGTCACTTCAAGCTGCAGTGAACAGAATTGCGCTGCTTCGGGGAGCAGCACATTGGAGAAGCTCTAACTTTTACTGACATTTTTTCTTTTTCAAAATTTCTTTCCTGGTTTTCTTGGAAAAAAATTGCTTTTTTGGAGAGCTGTTCCTTTTTGTCTTGGATATTGTGCAGCTGGATTGATTTTTCCCAATATTTTTAAATATTTTGCTCTTTTGTTATGATGCGTACCCATAGCAACAGGGTGGTTTACAACAGGGAGCAGCTGATTAACATTGCAAAAGCAGAAATAATACGACAACTGAAGCCAGAAATCCCAGAGGACTTCAAAAGGAGGAGGAGAAAAGAGGAGAGAGAAAAGGAGGAAGTTCAAACCATCTCTGCTATCCATCATAATGGGCAATGTGAGATCGTTAGCTAACAAGTTGGATGAACTTCAAGCACTGACAAGGACTCGGCAAGAGTATCGGAAATGCAGTATTATCTGTTTTACTGAGACATGGCTGCAGGATCATATCCCCGACTTCAATGTCTCTCTGCTGGGCTTTCTGACTATATGGGCAGACAGAGATTTAAAGAGTAGCAGGAAAAGGAAAGGAGGTGGATTGGCAGTGCTTGTTAACAACCGATGGTATCACCCAGGACATGCTACTTTTAAGTGTCATCTCTGTAGTCCAGACATTGAACTATTGGCAATAAGATTTCATCCATATTATTTGCCAAGAGAATATAAACCCCTTGTCCAGAGACTACCTGTAACAAAAAGGACTGTGAGAAAGTGGTCAGGAAGCAGAATAAGCCCTACAGGGTTGTTTTGATGCTACTGATTGGATTGTTTTTTGGAAGCCACATGGAGAGGACATTAATGCCATAACTGAGTGTGTGACCGACTATATAAATGTCTGTGTGGACAACACCATCCCCACCAGAACATTGGGATGCTTCCTTACTAACCCTGGATCACCAGTGAGTAAACTGCAGAGGAACAATATCAGAGATGTGTGGTCTGAAGCCTGTGATCTTCTTCAAGATCACAGGCAATGATCACAGGCTTCAAGCAGAAGTAGGATCGGATAGATGAAAGTATGGACAGAGCAAATGAGCTGAACACATTCTTCAGCAGGTTCAGTTTAGGAACAAACTCACCATCCTGCTCTCCTATCCCCAGCCAAACAGACATCCCACCCTCCTTTGACCCACAGCTTTCCTGTCACACCTCAGATGTTTTATCCTCTACCTCAGTCATGGACTCTTCTGATTCCACTAGTTTGTCCTCAACCACATCAGCAGACGCTGCTGCTCCCTTTCCCTCCACCTCCTACTTATCTATTTGTAGAAGTCAAGTGAAGAGGCAGCTGGAGAGACTGAACCGGAACAAGGCTGCAGGTCCAGATGGTGTCAGCCCCAGAGTTCTGAAGTCCTATGCAGAGCAGCTCTGTGGGATTCTGCAACACCTCTTCAACCTTAGCTTGACCCAAGAGAAGGTACCACTGTTGTGGAAGACATCCTGTCTGGTTCTGGTACCAAAGAAAACTCATCAATCAGTCATTGACAACCTGTTGTCCTGACATCCCTCATCATGAAAGTCTTGGAGAGACCCCTGTTGGCCCACCTGTGTAAGCAAACCAGCACAGAAGCACCACAGGGGACCATTCTCTCACTATTCCTTTTCACCCTGTACACTTCAGACTTCCAGCACAAGTGAGACTCCTGTCATCTACAGAAATACTCAGATGACTCTGCAGCGGTTGGGTGTATCAGAGATGAACAAGAAGCTGAGTACAGAGAGCTGGTGGACCGCTTTGTCATGGTGTGCAAACAAGAATCTCATCTTGAATGTGAACAAAACAAAGGAGATGATTGTAGATTTCAGGAGAAACAGAGTCAGATCAAACCCTATTTCCACCATGGGAAAAGAAGTGGAGGTGGTTGAGGAATATAAATACCTCGGTGTTCATCTAGACAACAGACTGGACTGGAGACTTAATAGTGAAGCCATCAACAAGACGGGACAGAGCACACTGTATTTCTTGTGGAAGCTAAGATTCTTCAAGGTTTGCAGCAAGATGTTGCAAATTTTCTATGTCTGTTGTTGAGAGCGTCATCTCTTTTGCCATTATCTGTTGGGGTATAGTAGCATCAGAGCAAGGGACATAAAAAAGCTCAATAATCTTATAAAGAAGGCTGGTTCTGTTTTGTGGACGACTGTGGAACCTCTGGAGATGATGGTACAAACAAGGATTTTACATAAAATCAAGAAAATTATAGACAACCTTGACCATCCTCTTCATGAGACTGTCATTGGAAAACAGTCTCTTCAGTCAGAGGCTTCTTCAGATTGGTTTTAAAATGGACCGCTATAAGAGATCTTTCCTGCCCACAGCCATCACAATCTATAACAACTCCTTATTTAAATGATTTACATCAACATTTAATTTTCCTTTGGGATTAAAAAAAGTATTTTTGAATTGAATTGAATTGAACGTAGCCTTCTTTACCAAAAGAGTTCACCAGCATTCCAACCTCAGCTGTTGCCGACAATGCATGTAAAGTAGTCAGTTCCATTGTTGCTAAGATAGAGACACAACACCCCAAGCAGCAAGGAGGTGTACAGGAAGAAGTTGGAGAGAAAACTACAATAGAACAATATCAGAGATGTGTGGTCAGCGATATAGAAGATCACAGGCTTCAAGCAAAAGAAGAACTGGATAGATGGAAGTCTGAACAGACCAATGAACTGGACACAGTTCACCTCCTCTTCTCCTGCCCCCAGCCAAAAAGACACCACATCCTCCATTAATCCACAGCTTTCCTGTCACACCTCAGCTGTTTTATCTTCCACCTCAGTCATGGACTCTTCTGCTTCCACAAGTTTGTCCTCAACCAGGCTGCAAGCCCAGATGATGTCAGATGATACAGTATTACAATGAAACGAAATAAGGTGTGGACATTCTGGAGCATATGGCAAGGAAATATTCAGTAAAGGGTGGTACACAGAGATGGCCAATTGCTGTGTTTTATGACATTCTGGACCTCCAAGAGATAAATGCCCACGTTCTGTTCCAGAAGTTCTGCAACAGCTGGGAGATGAGCTTTTTGTGGAGTTTATGGAAGGGACAGGGAGGTGGAACAAAGTGGAAGTCTAAGGCATCAAGACTCAAAAGTGCAGCAAGCTCAAAACAGGAGGCAGTGCTCTTGTGTGGAAACGCTGCACTAAAAATAAAACATCTGCAGCTGATACCAGTGTGCAGGAGTTGCACTGTTGCAATTGCTGTTGTCAAAAAGATCTTTTGTGGTTTTTTTAGGGTTAACAAACAATATTCAGCTCATAAAAACCATACAGTCATCTTCTTTAGTCAAGACATAAATTTAAACCCCTATAAATAAATAAATGGTACACATCATATACACTCCTGGTCAAAATTTTCAGACTGGATGAAAAATGGAAAGAATTCCATTTTGCACTGTTGACTCTTAAAAAAATTCTAAGTAGACCTTCAAAATGAAAAAAGAAGAAAAGGGAGTCAGACCAAAAAAAATGGACTAAGCAATTTGTTGCAGACAACCATTAAACTGAAATAGGCTGTTCATCAGCTGATCAAAAGTTTAAAGCATTTAAAAGCCCAAATCTTCGCAAAAATGTGGATTCAGTGTCATTTCTGTCAGGTATTCACACTATCATGACCTCCTGATGGCAAAGGCAAAAAAGCTTTCGGATTGATGAGCTGCATAAGCAAGGCCCCTTGCAGTGTGCCATTGCTGCTGAAGTTGGATGCAGTAAGACAGTAATTTTAAATTTTTTAAAAGATCTTGAGGGTTATGGAACAAACAAATCAAGTGGTAGACCCTAAAACATTTCACCGGCCCTGAGCCAGAGCATCCAATTGGCTGTCCATCAATACACGGGACAGTCCTCATCACTGGTGCCAACTGCAGTCCCATAACCATCAGACAGCATCTGGGAGAGAAGGGTTTTAAGAAAAAAAAAAAGTCTTCAAAGGTCTCGCCTCTTTCAATGGCACAAAGTTGCCCATTTCTAGTTTGTAAGAGGGCACCAAACTAGGACATTGAAAAATGGAAGAAAGTTTGATTCTCTGATGAGAAAAAAAACTGACCTTGACAGTCTTGATGGCCTCCACTCCAATGATAATGGCAAGACAAGGAGATCCCACCTGAAATGTTTTCTACACAGTTCAGTGGGGTGGGAGGCACTAACATGATCTGGGGGACTTTTTCTTTCAATGAAAAATGGAACTTCAGGTTGTGCATAGGCGTCAAAGCTGGCTATGTGGAGATGTCGCAGGGGGCATCCCTCATGACTGAAAGCCATCTTCTGTGTGGTAATGACTAAGTTTTTGTAACAGGACAATGCTACAGTACGCAATGACCGCCTGACATAGGACATCTTCCAGAGAAATAACATTACTGTTTTGGACCATCCTGCACATTCCCCTGATCTAAATCCAACTGACAACATTTGTGGTTGGATGGCAAAAATGGACACCAGGTCCAGACAGTGGATGCCCTCCATGAAGCCATCTTCACCACTTGGAGCAACATTCCCTCTTGCCTCCTGGAAACACTAGCATCAAGCATGCAGAAGTGAGTTTTTGAACTGATTAACAAGAATGGTACAGCTACTCATTACTGAGTCCTTTTTTGAAACTTTTATTTCTATTTTAGGGGGTTTGAGGGTTTTTTAAAGATATGGTCTTAAACTTTTGTTCAGCTGATCAGCAGGCTGTTTCAGTTTAATGGTTGAATAAAATGCTTACTCTATATTTTTTTTGTCTCACTCTCATTTCTTCTTTTTGTATTTTGAAGCTGTACTTAGGACCTTCTTGAGATCCAACAGTGAATGATGTAAATTCTTGCCATTTTTCAACTGATGTCAAAATTTTGATCAGGACTGGGTTTTTTTAAAATGAGGATGGAGAAATTTGAAGTCCATCTGTCATTTTGAGGGATTGCAATTCACACACTTAGTGTAGACGTGCAACATTTTCAACTTTATGAACAGAGTACATTGCAGAGGTAACTAAATCTGATTATTGTCTCTGACCTGGACAATTAATTAAATGCAACTCTCTATCCGGGAGCTGACAGTGAGTTGAAGAATTATGGACAACATGCTTTGGAGTGCATCTGGTGAAGGAGCTCATTCTGCGGGATTTCCTCCTGCTGCCCCTCATTTGGAGATTTATGTCCACATCTGATCGCTTCAGTTGGAGAAATGTTCCCTGATTTCAAAACTCTGGCTTAAATTGTGCTTGTAATTCCAGTTTATAGTGCGGCAGCAGAGCTCGGATTCAACCTGCAGATTAACATCAAAGCCCTGAGACATTTAATTACACATAAGTGTGTGTGCAGTTCAGGTCATGTTCATAAATAAGTACGATCGTTTCATTTCATTGTTTATATGTAGTTACTGGGGTCACAGTCACGGTTCTTTTGTCACTGCGGAGAAAAAGTTACATGTATTCATCTGCTTGATGTGTGAAGGCACGATGTGGATTCTCTGTTCAGCTTGCTCAATATTAAGTAAACCAAATGAAAATTAAATACAATTGAATATGTCATTATTATCATTTAAGAAATGATGAGTAAAAATAAATCATGACAGATTTTTCTGATGCCATCAATAAAAATGATGGACAATGAAAAAGTCTTGCACGACCTCTGATATCTCCCCCCCAACATCTCTCTCTCTCTACACACATATATATATATATATATATATATATATATATATATATATATATATATATATATATATATATATATATATATATATATATATGATGAAACAATTGTGTTGAATCAATTAATCATCAAAAAATTTAGTAATTGTTAACTGGAGTATACAGGCTCAAAAAAGGCCAGCTGCTAAAATCACAACACACTCAGAGCATTAATAAAATCAAAACTGAATAATAATATATATTTTGTATTTAAGACAAAATATAAACCTTCTTTGTTTGTAAGTATGTTCGACCCTGAACTCATCAAGTGGGATAGCTTTAGCTTTACCTGGTTCTCCTAAAATCTCCAAAATCTCCTACTAGAATAGAATAGAATAGAATAGAATAGAATAGAATAGAATAGAAATAGCCTTTATTGTCCCACAGAAGGAAATTCAGGATTTTTAGCCTCTTTTGCTATTCAATTAATAATCAGTTAAATCCAAAAAAATAATCACTAGTTCAGTCCTACACTTTATTGATGTTAAGTCAAGCAAAAAGGACTGAGCCTTTCACATGTTGACGTTAGAAGAATATTTTAACTGCAGATGCATCCTTTGATACAAATGATGAAGCATTCACTAAAGAAATGCCCTGTTGTTGCATTTTAGGCAATAAAAGGTTTATATTATTTTAAAAAGGAATTATTTTTTGTTTGCATTTTTATGTATTTCTAATGTATAAAATAAGCTTAAGTGGTTAAATGAAAAATCTGCAGAATGTGCCAGTTTTTATCTGGTTAATTGATTAATCGTAGAATAATTGTCAGAATAATCAAGTACTAAAATAATCAATAGCTGCAGCCCTAATCATGAGGCCAACCATATGAAAAATTTCTAGGGGTGCCACTGGCTTTTTGCTGCACTTTTTGCTGTACTTTGCCCTCTGCCATGTGGTGTGCTGTGGTGGTTGTCTTATGTGGTGCTGTTCCGGCTGACACATGTCGCCGTGACAGAGCAGACATCGTTGAGCTCTCTGGTTTGCATTGGGCTTCTTATCTTGCACTGGGATGGGGTGAGCTTGTTTGCTGGGGTGTGTGTGAGGGACTGGTCTGGTTTGTTGGTTCTGCGCCATGTATCTGGGGGTGTTTGGGTGTGGGGGTCATGTGACCTATTTTGCGTGGAGTATTCTTGTTGTGGGTTTTGCACAGGACAGGCTACTCAGCTCTTTTGTTGTTATGGGGCCATGCTTTCTGTCACCACCACACACTGTCCAGTGGCTTCTTCGGTGGGTGTGCTAGGTGTCTGGACTGGGGGTTTGAGGATTTGGGTGATTCTTGGTAAGGTTGAGGTGTTGGTCCTGGTTCCAGTTGGTTCTTGGTACTCAGTGCCCATCATTAGCTCTGTGAGTCTTAATGATGCTGCTGCGATTAGCCCTGGGATACATGTGCCAGGGCCTCCCTCCCTTGGTGGATCCCTTGGTGGAACAGGGATGCCTATTGGGGTCAGTAGGGGAGTTGATTCCCTGGGAGAGCAGTTTGCTCCCTCGAGTCCTTTCATCCCCATCCCCAGTCACCTCTCTTGACTTACTCCATCACACTACCACTCATGCAGAGTCTTGGGGCTCTTGTGTGTCACTGGGGTTCAGGGAGGTTTTCTATCTCTGCAATCTCATGGCAGCCTGGGCCCCAATTTTATTGTACAACTTAGACTCTCTTAGACTCTCTCACTCATAACAATCTCATGACACACACGTCAGGTCTTGGTGATGGGCACACTCAATGGCATCCAGAGGGGGATATTTTTAATCAGCCTCACCTTTGGTGACTGTGCCCATATCCAAATGTTAAGCTGCATAAGAACATTAAAGGTTCTGGTGTTTGGTGAGGGGGGATCTGCACTGGGCACCCCCCGATCCCCCACATTTTAAATACACTCAATAACAACACGCATCAACTCCAAATTTGAGTAGGCAGAGGGAGGCTTGGAGTCTTTCCACATTCCCATTCTGTGTTTGCCATCTAATATTGGAGACCGGGAGGAGGAGGGGACTGTCTGGTCTTGGTGTGGGCCGGGGATTTCAATTCCTGGTTTCAGTGCTTGGTCCACTGGTTGGGGGGCTGCCACATTCTGATGGGCAGAGGTCAACTAAGGCTGCATGTGCAGCCATTAGCAGTGTGTGGGGGTGGTCAGGGGTGTGGCTTCTCTCTCTTGGAAGGGATGGCTGGTTGGCTCAGTGTGACATTTGAGCCAGGGGTGTATTGTGAGGGGATGACCAGCTGGCATCCTTGGGCACCTCTGTGTTCATGGTATGGGGTTGGTGGGTGCTGTTAAAATGCCCCTTAGTGGCTGGTTTAAGCAGGAGGCTTGAGGCAGAAAAAAGGTGCAGAACCACTACCCAGTGGTTTATTGATTAACATTAAACAAATTCAGGTAGAGAACCCTGTTTCACAGGTCACACATGGTCTCAGCAGCAGTAACAGTAGCTCCCTAATGTTGCTAACAGGCAGCCTTTTATAGCCTACTACCCCCTCCAATTAACCAACCTTCCATGAAACAGGGCGAACCAACATATATACATTAACAAACATCTACAAAGTAGCTAAAACATCAACACACTTTTCTTAACAATCATTATCTATCACTTAAACATTTCGAAACACACATTTCTATACCTAGATTTAAACCTATAATATTAAACACTAAAGTGCACAGTTTACATCTCCCCTTCAATTCATAATGGTCTCTTCTGGAACCTTTAAAAAGGTGCTCAGGCCTCCAGAGAATTTTATAGGCTGAACACTGTGCAGAGGAAGACACAGGGATAAGTCATTTGTACAACTACACACTGGAAAACAATCTCACACTGTTTCAAAGATTAGTCATACTAATACTTGTATTTTATCCATGTGTTTGGTTTGTTAACAGGACAGGTCATCATCAGTACCAGCTGAGAAGAAGCTGCCTAAAACACCCACAAACTAAAAATAAAATGCTTAACTCTCTTTTTCAGTGTAATTTGTTCTTTCAAAATATTCAAACACGATTTTAAGTGTATCAAAATAAGTAATGAAGACCTTCATTATGGGTGCCCAATCTTTTTGAGAATTGCACTGGCCTTCCTCTGCTGCTTCTACCTGCGGCTCCTGCCCCTGGTTTGGTTTTGCCTTTTAAAAAGTTATTTCAAATACCCACCTTCAGTAGTTACTTTTAACTCTACCCTCATAGCAGGAGTACTTCAAATTAAAGGACTGTAGGATTTCTCATTTATTTTCTGATCTATAAGGCAAGATGTTGCTGCACTGAGAACTACGTTAAACTGCTCCAGAGAATGACAGCATTTGAGATGAAGATTTATTGACTCGAAGTAAATGCGGAAGTAAACATTGGACATGGAAATAAGACAACCTTACCGATGAGTCACATCAGTGAAAGAACTGACGGAACTCTCTCACTCTCTCAAACATGATGGTTAACTGGGAGAACACCCCATTTGGATGACAAAAACTGGTTATTATTACATCAGATCAACCCCCACTTTGCAGAAAAAGCAGCAGAAACCTGTAGGCAAAACAAGTAGCAGCAGCATTCAGTCTGAAAACCCAGGGATTCCACTAACAGCTAACAGGACACTAACTAATAACAGCTCGGCTGCACGTGTTGAAAAATCGATGTCCCTGGAAGACAGCTCAGCTTCAAGCACCAGTAACAGTTATCAGACAAAATCAAACAAAAAAAAGTTTTCTCACAAAAAGAAGATGCCAAATAATCTGCCAAGGGTCATTGTTGATTATAGCAAAATAAATCGGATTGAAAACTTCTGCTATAAGGAAAACAGCAACGTAATTAGCTGTACCAATGATACGGTATCTGACATTTCAAAAATATTCTGACAGTTATAAATGAGCATCCAACAGTGGAAACCCTCATCATTCATTCAGGAGTCCTTGATGTTATTAAGCAGCATTCAGAAATCCTGAAAGAATTTTTCATTCAATTACTGGAAAAAAAACCAAGACCTCAACACCAAGGTGTTTCTCAGTGCACTGCTGCCAACAGTTTGATGTGGAGGTGAAAGATTTGGCAGACTTAACAAATGCCTTAAAAATACATGCAATGACAGTTCAACAGAATTTATTAGCAATATCCAAATCTTCTGGGAAGGAAAACATCTCTTCAACACCAACGTGGACAGAGCAAGGAATCGAGCTGTAACCCACTGATTACAGGACCTGCTCCTGCCACCATCACCCTGAAGATCTTTGTCAGCAAATTTGCTTTTAATTTATAACCTCATTACTTCATGCTCTACATTACAGCGTCACCAGGAGATTATGAACCCCTTCAAGTGCTGAGCAGTTATATAGCATAAATCAATTCATGAATGTGCATAACTTCCTTCAACTAAAGAGAAGTAAAACTGAAGTCATCTTTGGACCTAAAGGAGTCAAGAGTCACCACGCAGCTTCAGTTATTGCAGGCTGAAGCTGGTGATCAGGCATGAAATCTTGGTGTAGTGATGGACTCAGACCTGAACCTTCAAGGACACATAAAGACAGTTATAATGTCAGCCTTCTATCACCTGAAGAACATTTCTAGGATTGAAGGACTAATGTCGCAGCAAGATCTAGAGAAACTCATCCATGTGTTTATCTTTAGCTGAATTAATTTCAATTCAATTCAGTGTATTTATATAGTGCAATTTCACAACAAATGTTGTCTCAAGGCACTTTACAAAAAAAGACATTTTCAGATTTCATTGAGTCATTGACCTACAGCATTCATTCCTCCTGGACAAAGATGTAGCGATGGTAGACAATCACTTACACTGGGTCATTGACTTCACAGTAATCCCTCATACTGAGCATGGATGTAGTGACAGTGGAGAAGAAAAACTCCCCTTTAACAGGAAGAAACCTCTAGTACAACCAGATCCTGGCTCAGTATGAGCAGCCATCTGCCTTGACCAGCTGGGGGTTAGAGAAGACAGAGCAGTTGAGAAACTCATCCATGTGTTTAGTCGCATTGATTACTCCAATAGTGTCTTCACAGGTCTGCCTAAAAAGTAAATCAGACAGCTGCAGCTGAACCAGAACACTGCTGCTTGCCTTCTCACTACTAACTAGGAAAATAGAGCACATCACTTCAGTTCTAACGTCCTTACACTCCCTGTAGCTCAGAGAAAAGACTTTAAAATACTTCTGTTACTTTATAAATCACTGAATGACTTAGCACCAAAATACACGAAAGACCTGTTGTTGTTGTATCAACCTTCCAGACCACTCAGGTCTTCTGGTTCTGGACTACTCTGCATCCCCAGAACCAGAACCAAACATGGAGAAGCAACTTTCAGTTTTTATGCACCACAATCTGGAACAAACTTCCAGAAAACTGCAAAACAGCCGAAACACTGAGTTCCTTCAAATCAAGAGTAAAAAAATCACCTGTTTAGAGCTGCCTTTGATTAATAACTAGAACATCATAAAATGCAGTCTGTTTTTCAGCCTGTCATCAATTTACCTTACTTTGCCTCTGCAGTGTAATGTTTTTTGCTTGTTTGTTGTTTTGTCTTTTAATCATGTAAAGCACTTCGAATTGCCTTGTTGCAGAAAATGTGGTATACAAATAAAATTGCCTTGCCTTGCCTGATATATGATGGAGCTGATTATTAAGTTTAGTTTAGTTTGTTCTATGAGTGGTCCACACATCACTTAATTACATCACTAAAACATTTTTTTAAGAAATTCAATAAAAACAAAACAACAAAAAACAAACAAAAACAACAGCAAGACATGGAAGACATGGCAGGATACATGTAATTTTAGGTTAAACACATAATTAACTGTACTGTAATATATTCCGTTCACAACCAGGAACTTACATTGTTTGTAGTTTTATCTGTCCTTTACATTTTTTACCATCAATAAATATATCAGTTGGCACTAAATTCCAGAGTTGCATACCATGGAACAGAACAGTTCTGTACATAAATAAGTTCTACGTTTTGGTAAAATGCATCTCTTTTTAATAGCATGCCTAGTAAAATGAAAATGTGTATTTTGGCTAAACAACATATTTTGAAATAAAATCACATGTTCTTGTATAAACAATATTTCTGAAAAACTCAATTAGTGAATAGCTTAATCTATCTTTAACAGAAAGCCACCCAAACATGTCATGCATTTTTCTAACACTTGCAGAGTAATAACAACGAAGCACATTGCAAACTGCTCTATTTTAAATAAATTGAAGTTTTTTTAATATGTTCTGTAAGTCCACTACACCAAACCATAGGACAGTAACTCAAATGAGACAGAATTAAGGGTTGAGTTATTTTTCCTACAGCATTTGATGACAGTGATCCTGTACTTTGTCTAATAATTGCTAAATCTCTACCCATTTTAGTAATGATATTGCTTATTTGTTTAATCCATGATAATATGCTAGCTATGGTAAGGCCTAGGAGTTTTGCTTCTTCTACCTACTCAGCAGGAACATCACCAACTCTTGAGTTTAAAATTGAATTTTATTTGAAATTTTGATCCAAAAACAATATTTTTAGTTTTCACAACATTCAAAACTAATCCATTTAAATTGAGACACTGAACCACTGACTTCAGCGTTTTCTTTATGAAATAATTTAATAATATAATAATTTAACTGAGCTGCCATTTCAGTTGGTCTAGTTATATCTATATGTGTGCCTATCTGATTCCTTACCAGATTATATTGCTAATATTTTAGCTTGATTTCTTTTCTTCATATGCTCCTTAACTTCATTATCCACCCAAGGAGAACTATGTTTTCTAACTTTAAATTTCTTAACTGGAGCATGATGTTTGACAACAGGCAGAAATAAGGATTCAAATTTTAACAAAGCAATTTCAGGATTCTCTTCATATAATACACTTGACCAATTTAGCCCACATATCACCTCTATCAAATTATCAGCCTTGAAGGACTTGAATGATTTTTTTAAGCATGGCTTTGGGCTTAACTTTACTTGTTGTAAGGTTAAAGCTAAGTATCACCAGCATAACAGTGGAAATTTATCCCATGTTGTCTGATAATTTTACCAATTGGGTGCATATATACACTAAAGAGAACTGGTCCAAGCACTGATCTCTGTGGTTCTCCACCAGTAACCCCAAAGTGAGACCAGTAACCCTGGAGTGTAAAGAAGATAAATCCACCTCACACTCCAGGTATTCTACCAGCTTTGAACATCTAGAGCAGGGCCTCGAGGGCCAGTGTCCTGCAACTTTTAGATGTGTCTCTGCTTCAACACACCTGAGTCAAATAATGGGGACATTAGCAGGATTCTGGAGAACTTGATGCATACTAAGAAGGTAATCCAGCCATTTGATTCAGGTTTTTTGGACCAGGGACACATCTAAAAATTGCAGGACATCATCAGCTCTCGAGGCCTGGATTTGAGGACCCCTAATTTAGAGACTAAAATTTCTATCCATTCTTCTTTGCAAAACAGCTCAAGTTCAGTCAGATTCAATTGAAATTCAAAATCAAAAATACTTTATTGATCCCAAAGGTAAATTCAATGTTGTTGTGATTCCTTCAATAAAAGAGTTATTGTAGATGCTGATGGCTGTGGGCAGAAAAGATCTCCTGTAGCGGTCCTTATTACAACAAATTTGAAGAAGCCTCTGACTGAAGACACTTTTTATATGATAGTCAGACAGACTGGAGGGAGAGCATCTGTGAAAATAACTTTTCTCTGGACTTTGACTAGGGTATTGTACTATTATTATATTATTATTTTTTATTATTATTATATTTTATTTATATTGCCTTTTACATCTTGAGATGTCAAGGGGCTACAAAGGGCTAAAAATTAAAAAAGCAATTACAAGGGATGAAAAGATTTAAAATTTTTAAAAACACCATCCGATAACATCTCTGGCTGGATGTTCAGGGTGGTTGATTTTCTTCCAGGACTATCCTGGATTTAGCTCCATCCATCTTCCCATCAACTCTGACCTGCTTCCCTGTCCCTGATGAAAAAAATCATCCCCACAGCATAATTTTGCCACTACCCTGTTTTACCGTGATGAGGGTGTGTTCAGGGTACAGTATTTCCTCCAAACAAAATGTTTTAACTGTAAGCCATCAGTTTGGGTCTTCTGTGATCTTCTAAATGTTTGCTGCGTCTCCAACATAGTTTGTGACAAAATCTAAACTTTGTCGGCTTTGTTTCAACAATGGGTTTCTTGTTAGCGCTCTTTCATAAAACCCAAATTTGTGGAGTGTACAAACAACAGTTCTATCTGCAGAGTATTCCACCTGAGCAGTGGATCTCTGCAGCTCCTCCAGAAGGATGTGTTACTATGGACCTTTTTACTGCTTTTCTGATTGATCCTCTCCCTGAGCTTTTGCTGTTTCTTACATGTTGCAGCTTGTTCTTTAACAAACTGCTAAACAGCTTCATTTGTTCTCCTATGTAGTTGCAGAGTGACTGTTTACTGATTAGCTGACTCCTGATAGCAACTTATTTCGCTGAAGTTTATAGAGGTATCAGAGAAATGCACACAGAATAAAAGAAACATAGCACACATTTAACTTTGTAGGTGAACATTTTTGAAAGGTGCTTCACAGACTCAGACATTTTGTTTACTGACCTTTTTTCTTTCCTTTGCCTCTGTGTTGAAAAAGAAGCACTCTGCATACTGTGGAGAGACAAAAAAGATGGAGGATTGAATTTTTTTTACAAAGACCAGTATCATTCGATAAAGATAAAATTTAGAGGAAAAGACATAGTCAGAGAAAATACTAGTCATGGACTTTAAAGGTCCTCGCACTACAATCAGTCATTCACCCATTCATGCTAACATTCACACACTGATGGTGGAGAGCTACTGGATTGTAGCCAGAGCTGCCCTGGGGCAGACTGACAGAAGCGAGGCTGCTGCAGACAAGGTGGCTGAAGTGTCTTGCCCTAGGACACAATGATTGAGATAGATGGAATGGGGGTTCAAACTGGCAAGCCACCAGTTACAGGATGAACAGCTTGTGTATGTATTCATTCATTTAATTAATTTTGTAGCAATATACCCAAGTTATTTGGGTGTTTGGGATTCAAATGGTTGTTCACACAGCAGCAGCAGGTGTGGAGATGAAAAATAAAAATACTGAAATGCCTCAATATGTTTCTGGGTGACATGAAGCTGGAGGCAGAGCAGACCAACTCAGAGTTCCCTCCTCCTGTAGACATCTCAAACATTCCTCCAGCCAATGACAACCATTCTGATCGTGCCTTGCAAATTTTGCCCATGGTTACAAAAGAAGGAATATGTCTCCTCCCAAACAGATGCAGTTGTCATGGCAACCATCAGTAACCTGGGTATTGTAGCTATCCAGTAGGAGCTGGACAGCGTCCTGGTCTCCTAAGTTGATGCTCTGGATGATCCTCTCCACGTCTGGAGCCATGCCTAAGACCCGTCCAGAAAAGTGTCTGCTGCAGAAAAATTCAGACTTATTTCCTGTAATCTGTAATTATGAATCAACATTGAAGTAACTGCATATATGCACTTATATAAAGGATCAGCATTTGTAAAAGTAACAGCTACCTAATCTCGACAGCAATTAATGATTAATTAACAGACAACAAATGATAATATAGTCTCTAAAGCTGTAATTAATTAACCATCAAACTATTTAAGCTAATTGACTTAATGTAAATTGAAGTTGTGTTGAACAGTACTAAGTTCAAGTGGATATCTTCAAGTGGATCAAAGTAAATGATTCTGAGTAAGATTCACATCAACAATGTCTATGAACTGTTGCACTTACCTGTTGGTGTAATAAACAACTCACACCGTCCAAGGCAGTGTCTCAGTTCTCCAGATAAAACAGTGTCGGTCTAATCTTAATGTCCTTACTTCTCTGTACATTCCCTCCTCCCCTTCACCTGCTAAGCCTTGGATATTCTCATAGGCCCTCCTCCCCTAGCCCAACCGGAAAGCACTATACTGTATCAGCTGCTCGACATTTCAGTAGGATGTAGAATTAAGAATTACATTTATACACATACTGAAGTATACACAGACCCCCTAATAAAGCCCCAACCAAGCTTCTGGCATTGTTCTGTCTGGACTAGATATTTGACCACCATTCTTATCAGAGTATAATGTTCAGTTAAACTAGATGGTATCCTAAACCAAACCCAGTTTTTTTTTTTTGTTTGTTTTGTTTTTTTTTTTAAGGCTTTTTTGGCTCTAATGGCCTTTGTTGGACAGGGAGCCGAAAGGAAAGTAGGTTGTGAGAGAGGGGGAAGACATGTGACAAAAGTTAAAAGGACTCAAATCTATGGCAGCCACGTCGAGTACTGACGCCTCCAAACAAGGGTTGGATGCTTTACCCCTGCGCCCCCAAATCCAGTTTTTAAGCGTAGTCCATAGAACATGATGGCAGGACCCATGTGGTACTGCCATCTACTCTGATGATGTCAGGACCATACAGGAAGCTTTATATTAGCCTGCTTTATCCATTCTAAAACCAGTTCTGCTGTGTGTTTGACATCATTGTCCTGTTGATAACCCAACTGTGCCCAAGTTTCAACCATCTTATCTGTTTATTTGTGTTGAAGTTTAAGAATTTGGAGATGATCCTACTTCTTCAATATTCCATCGACTTTGTGCAATCCACTGCACCACTGGCAGCAAAGCAGACTCTCAACATTATGCTAAGAGGCTGCCATGCTTGACAGTTGGCAGTGGTCTTAGGTTTTAAAGCCTCATATTTACTTCTTCAAATGTTCTTCTTTTCACTGTGGCCAAACTCAGTCTCTGTAGCGTACGTCTAGGCTGACGATAAGGCTTTTCTCCAGAAGACATTTGGCTTGTCCATGTGGCAATCTGCAAATTTCAGTCGAGCTAGAAGGTGTTGGGCTGCCTTCACTGAGACAGTGACCCCGGTGTTCCAGCATCTTCCACTTTATGGCAGGCTGGGTTGTTCCTAAACATCCTAACCAATTTCCTTCTATCTGAAGGTGACAGTTTGGCTCAGAAAATTAAAACTTGGATACAGCTGGTTGTTCCAGTTGGACAATGATCCCACACACATCCAGACTGGTTTTGCAAGGAATAAAGCAGGCTAACATGAAGCTTCTGGAATCTCCCCAACCTCTGAGGACTATGTTTAAAAGCTGTGTGTGCCAGAAAAATAACCAATTTAAATTAACTTTAACATTTAGGTCTGTACATGACTGTGACATTCAGATGAGTGGAGGATGTGATTTTTTTTTATACTTACACACTTCAAGCAAAGGTGAAAAACTTCAGTAGGATGCTGTTTATTTTTCATCACGTTTGTCAGTTTGATGAGTTTTATTTCCCTTTGTCAAATACAGGACTTTCATGTACAGAAGAACGACTGCCAGCTAGAGAATGGGGCAACTATACAGTATTTACAAACTGAAAGCGTTTCCAGGAGAGGCATAACAGTAGGAAATATTAATCAACAAACAGATACAAATGACCAACATTAAAACACTGACATTTAGGCTGCTGCAGGATCTTTTCACCTCACATTTCTTTAGAGAAAGGCATGCTTTATTTTTTCATTCCTTCATCATTTGCAGCAGTAAACTGTTTTTCAAAAAGAAAAATGAATAATGATTTGGAGCAGAATACATTTTCTGTCTCTTCTAACAGCTTTTTATTCTTTTTAATCTTTGCTGAAGATTGTAAAGTCATCATACAGTCCACTAAAACCTAATTTCAGCTCACTCATCCCCAATTTGAACTCTGGGGATAGAAAAGAACCAATAAAGTACAGTAACTCATTTTATGTACATCCTTTGAAAATATTCTTCAAAAAATAAGAACAAACAACCCACAGTTGGGGTGGTCATTTTTAAAAACATCACTGTATAAATTATGTAAACCACAGTTATTAACACATCCTTACAGACAGCTTGTGGATGTCCATCAAAGTTCTGAGAGTATCTCTCACCACACTGCCCACATGACTTCCATCTGTAGAATTGGGGGGGGGAATCCATCATATTTACATAATTTCTTATCTTCTATTTGTCAATAAAAACTCTGAAATCAAGAGGTACTTTTGGATGGACTTTATAACAAATCATGTACCACAAACAAACCGACAGCTGTTCTCTGTTTGTAACCAAACAGTTTGTGTAGTGGTATTCTTTCACTTCAATGACTCCAGACACCTCCGCCTACTTGATCCTGTGGGTGGATGCAGGAGTTCAGAGACTAAAACTGAGGCCCTGGTCTTCGTTCAGGCCTTGGCACTAAGGGTGAGCAGTTCGATGAAGGAGCTAAAAAGGCTCTCCAGCCAGACCTGGTTGGCCATGCACTGCTGCACCACCTCCTCCTGACCAGGGTCCTCAGCTGCCTGCTCGGTGTTATCTGTCTGGACAGAAAACAATATCATTACAACATACTTGAGGCAACCTGTGAGTTGAGGTTCTATGGTATAAGATGGTCTAAGAACTGAACTGGCATGAATTGGTGCAGGGTAAAAGTTAGGGTCGGGCATATACTCCCATCTCCTCATCGATCACTGGACGTAACAGTTTACAAAGGAAAGTGGGTTTGAGGGTTATGATGAAATGAAGTATAAACATTTCTGTTTGGAGTCATTAACTCAGGTCATCTACAGTGTCATGCAAAACTATTCACTATTCCAGCTTTGTATATCTGTAGGCTGTAATTGTTGCTCATTCTTCTTTGCAGAACAGTGCAAGTTCAGTCAGATTTTTCAAGTCTTGGCACAGATTCTCAGTTACGTTTACGTCTGGGGTTTGACTGGACCATTCCAAAAAAAGAATCTGCTTTAATCTAAACCTTTCCATTGTAGCTCTGGCTGTATCTTCAAGGTCCTTGTTCTGCTAGAATGGTACCTCTATCACGATGTGATGTATGGAGTTTAGTTTTCATCTGTATATACTGTTTTACATATAGACCATAAAAACTCAGTTTTTCTCTCTCACAAACCTCTGGTGTACTCACAGAACAGCTTGATTTATAGTCAGATTAAATCACACACAGCTGGATTCTGTTTACTGATTAGTCAAGTCAAGTTTATTTGTATAGCACATTTCAGCATCAAGGCAGTTCAAAGTGCTTCACATCATAGAAACATCATGACGTTATCGAGCAAGAAACATTACATTTTGACAAATGCCATCATCAAAATCATCAAGCAAATACACATCAAAAATATTTATTAATTTTCCACTAATTACTAATCAAAGGCAACTCTAAACAGGTGAGTTTTTAGCCTTGATTTAAAAGAAATCATTGTTTTGGCTGTTTTGCAGTTGTCTGGAAGTCTGTTCCTGATTTGTGGTGCATAGAAACTGAATGCTGCTTCTCCATGTTTGGTTCTGATGCTGGGGATGTAGAGTAGACCAGAAACAGAAGACCTGAGCGGTCTGAAAGGTTAATACAATAATCAGATCTTTAATGTATTTGATGCTAAGCCATTCAGTGATTTATAAAGTAACAGAAGTACTTTCAAGCCTATTCTCTGAGCTGGGTAAGGACTTTAGAACTAGGGTGACGTGCTCTATCTTCCTGGTTTTAGTGAGAAGGCAAGAAGCAGCGTTCTGGATCAGCTGCAGGTGTATGATTGACTTTTTAGGCAGACTTGTGAAGAAACTGTGGCAGAAATCAATGTGACTAAAGATAAACGCATGGATGAGTTTCTCTAGATTTTATTGGGACATTAGTCCTTTAATCTTGGAAGTGTTCTTCATGTGATAGAAGGCCGACTTGTCTCTGAAGGTTCAGGTCTGAGTCCATCACTACACCCAGATTTCGGGCCTGATTACAAGTTTCTGGTCATAATTAAAGCTGTAAGCAGCATTGGGTGGCCCTCGCAGCTCAGAACCGCTCTGGCTTTGCGACTGAGGGAGCTCCGGCACCCCCACTCCATCGCCATTGCTCTGACACTGCTCCTGCACCCGTCCACTACACATTACATTTGGTGAATCTTCCAAATCGCAGTAAGTTCAGTATGACTCCAGCAGCAAGTGTTTAAAGTCACGTCGAAATCTGACCTTCCTGAAATGACTTATAGTTCTTTCCTCTTTGGTTTTGAAAGATTGGTGAAATCCTACTTCCTGTAGGATTTTGAACATGTCATATGTGGTTATCAAGGGTTTTTGGAGACAGTTTCAATCTTATATGACACACAGGGAGAAGCTGCTGGAGTAACCAAATAATCCTCACTTTCCTCTCTGAATGGGTGGGGTGTTAGTCATGTCATTAATGTTCCACACCATTGTGTGAAGCTGTTATTCCTGATGATGCACAAAAAATCTGGTGCAGATCGGATGATGTATCAGGGAGATATATCTGTTCAAATAATCTAGGGAGCGCACTGGAGATAAATTCTCTTATAATCCTACTGGCCTCTTTAGAGGTTAACAATGGTGATTCGTATCCAGTTTTCGTATCCAGTTTGGTGCAAATCGGATGATGCATATGTGATTTAGAGCCAACCGTATACAAACGGCGAGGGATTGGAATGTACCATTCTACTCCGCCCACATGCTCCAGCCACCAGCCAGTGTTGATAGAAGGCCGATTCAACATCATGTTGTTCTGTCATCAGACACAGGTTTAAAACTACATGAATGAAAGTGTAAAAGGAAAACATACAGCAGCAAAACAGGTGACTTCCTGTTCAAAAGCAGCTGAGCTAAAGTGATGTCACCAATTGACCGTGTGAATGTGATTAGTCCTGGTCTGTTATGACACACAGAAAGTTTCATAAAGCCACGACCTTGTATGTAAAAGTTATTCCACCTTGATATTTTATGGCGAATGGTCAGATTTTGAGGTTTGGCCATGCCCACATGCTTTGCTGCAGAAAAAAGCTTTTGATAACTTTTGACTGTGCTGAGTGATTCTGAAGTCTGTATGTCAAAAGCTGTAGGAGGAGTTTGCTCAGATATGTGTGTAAAAAAGACAAAATGACGGCTTTGATCCAAATTGGCCAACTTCCTGTGGCGTTTGGACCAGGGCTCCAAGACACTTTTTTGTGGGTCCTGACAAGATACACTTGTGTGCCAAATTTCATGATTGTTGGTCAGAACATGGCTTGGGGCTAATTTTGTAATGATTTCTAGGGGGTGGTGTGGAGTATTAAGGACACGCCCACTAAATATTGGGGTGGATTCCTTTTGGGGTGCATATAAGGATCTATCATAGCCAGTTTGATGCAGATCAGTTAAAAATTGTTGAATTTAGAGCCAAACATATAGCGACGGCGTGACATCAGACTTCAACACACCGCCACGTCCTCCAGCAAAAAGTCTTGGTTCTTTAAAGTAAGTGAGACCAACTTGTTATCTGTCATCTGACACAAGATCATCCTGATTGGGTCAAGGGAGTCAGAGATGGACTTTTCAAAGTAAAACATTGCACTTCCTGTTCTCAGGGTGTTGCTTAAGTGACGTCATGAATCGACCATTGAGTATTCTTGTGGACCAGATGTGGATCAGTCCCAGGATGTTTGGTGACTCAGTGATTAATTGTCTGTGAGACACAACATTTCGTGTTTCATGGCGAGAAGTCAAATTTTGAGGTTTGGAAGACCCCTTCAACATGCTCAAAAACTCACAGTTTTGATAACTTTTATCCCCACATGCCTTATGAACAAACTGACCAAGTTTGAAACTGACTGATCAAAATCCCTAGGAAGAGTTCGATCAAATGCAGATGCTGTAAATGGCCAATATGGGGTGAAAATTGGACATTCAATCCAAGATGGCTGACTTCCTGTTTGTTGCAGAGCAGAGGTGCCACAGAGTTTTCTGTAGCCTTGTGGCACTCTATAAGTGTACCAAATTTCATGCCTCTACGATAAAGTAAGATCAATGCGGAGGGTATTTTGAAAGTTGTCAGGGGGAGCTGTTGAGCAGTTACTTATGCGACTTTCATGAAACCATTAGAACATGTCAATTTGACGCACAACTGACGCATGTGCAAAGCTTGGTGACTTTTTGAATATGTTTAAGCCTCCAAATAGCAAATTTATTTTTGCAAAAAATAATAATAATTAAAGCTGAAAGCAGCATTAGCAGTCCTCGCAGCTCCTTGTGACCTCTGGAGATCTGGCACTGCCACCCCGATGCTATCGTCAATGGTCTCACGCCGTTCCCACATCCATCCACTCAGCAAAGCATTTCGCGAATCTCCCAAATCTCCTTCTGTCCAGTTCAATATGAGTCCACTGACAAGTCTTAAAAGTTTTGCTAAAATCCGGCCTTCCAGACAGGAGTTACTGTCACTTCCTTTTTTATGGCAAAGGATTGGCAAGAATTTCCTGTACGCTGTATGCTGTTTAACTTGTCGTGTGGTTTTCAAGAGTTAGTGGGTTCGGTTTCTGTCAGTTTAATTCTGTATGAATCAAAGAGTAAAAGCAAGACAACCAGCAGCAAAACAGCTCACTTCCTGTTCCAAGGGGACGGGGCTTAGTGATGTCACCAAATGATGATGAAAATGTGATTAGTGCTCGTGATTAGGATCGATCATAGTGAGTTTGGTGCAGATCAGCTGAAATATGTGGAATTTAGAGCCAAACGTATGGCAACGGCATGATGTCTGACTTTGCCACGTTGCCACAGCCATTCCCTCCATCAAAAACTGTGCTTTAAAGCAACCAACTTGTTTTCAAGCACCAAGAGTTTTCACTGGGGGGGTGTGGCAGTGGCAGTGTGGTGAAGTCAGACATCACGCTGTTACCTTACATTTGACTCTAAATTCTACATATCTCAGCAGATCTGCACCAAACTTGCTATGATAGGTCCTAATCCACCTCGCAAAAGAAATGCAGTCCAATATTTGGTGAGCATGGCCTAATCCCTCCACGGCGCCCCCTAGTAATCTTTAAAAAAAATCATCCCCAAGCCATGATTTGACCGAAAATCATGAAATTCAACACACATGTATATCATGTCATGACCTACGAAAAAGTCTCCTGGAGCTTTGGTCCAAACACCACAGGAAGTCGGCCATTTTGGATCAAAGTCGCTTTTTTGTCACTTTCATTTATACCTGTTGTATCTGAGCAAACTCCTTCTCCAGCTTTTAACATGGAGACTTTGCAGTCACTCTGCAGACTCTTGAAGCATTGAAGGACAAAAGTTATCAAAAACAGTTTTGCTACATCAAAGCATGTGGGCGTGGTCAAGCCTAACTCTTGATAACCACGAATGACAAGTTAAACAGCATACAGGAAATCCTTGCCAATCCTTTGCCAAAAAACAGCAAGTGAGAGTAACTCCTGTCTGGAAGGTCGGATTTTTGCGAAACTTTTAAGTCTTTTTAAGTCTCATACTGAACTGTACTGAAGGGGATTTGGGAGATTCGTCAAATGCTCCACCTTGTTGATGGGTGCGGAACGGCGCGAGAGTGTTGACGATGGCAACAGGACGGCGCTGTCGGAGCTCTCGTGGTCACCACAAGGGCAAGTTGCGCTGAGCTACGAGGGCTACCAATGCTGCTTGCAGCTTTAATTTCAATTTTGTTTCTGTTCAGCTGAAGATGGTTATGGCACATCCACGCACTGATTTGTTCTAAGGATTTTTTCAGTCCTTGGATGGGTTTGGAGTCACCTGGTGACATTGTAATGTAGAGTTGTGTATCGTCTGCGGAGTCATGATAACTAATCTTCTTAGTTGTTATAATCTGAGCTTGCGGCAGTATGTAGATATTAAATAGGAGGGGTCCCAGGAGTGAACCTTGGGGTGCTCCACATGGGACTTCTGTCCACTCCAATGAGAAGTTCCCCATTGACACAAAGAAGTCCCTGTTCTTTAGTAGGATTTAAACCAATTAAGTACTGCACCAGAGAGCCTGATCCAGTTCTCCAGTCACTTCAATAATATCTCATGGTCAACAGTGTCAAATGCTGCACTGAGGTCCAACAGAACCAACACTGTGGTTCTTCCACAGTCTGTATTTATGTGGATGTCATTGAACACTTTGACAAGGGCAGTCTCAGTACTGTGTTGAGCACAGAAATCGGACTGAAAGACATCAAAGTGGTTTGTCATTGTGAAGAAGATGTTTAACTTTTTCAATAATTGCTGACAAATGGAAAGTTAGAGACTGGCCTGTTTTTCTGCAATAGTGATTTGTCCAGATTTTTCTTTTTTAGCAGTGGTTTGATAACTGCTGTCTTTAAAGCCTGAGGGGAAAACACCTGATGAGAGGGATGAGTTTACCATTTGAATCAGGTCAGATGCAATGACAGACAGAACTTTCTGAAGGAAAGTTGTGGGTAGGATATCAAGACAGTAGGTGGAGGAGTTTAATTGTTTTATAATTTCTTTCCATGGTAGAGTTGGTGATAATTGCCATTTTCTCTGCATTTGTTATGTTTTGGCATAGCATCGTTATTGGATTTAGTATTGATATGCAGATTAACCCTCTAATTTTTTGAATTTTTTCTGTAAAGTACTTGGCAAATTCATTGCAGACCCTGGTAGACTGGAGTTCAGATGTTACAGTCACAGGAGCATTTGTCAATGTGTCAACTGTGGCAAACAGGGCAAAAGTATTGTTGATGTTTTGTTTATGATTTCCAAAAAGAATGTTGCCCTTGCGTGTTTTAGTATTGTCATAGTTTCACAGTCTCTCTTTTTAGATTTCATAGTAAACGTGAAGTCGAGTTTTACACAATTTACGTTTAGCCCTTCAACAAAGGCTACTTTCATTTCTTACTAGTGGAGCACTTGTAAGATTTCTACCAGACACAATCCTCATTTTAATAGGAGCAATGGCATCAATGACGTCTGAAATTTTAGAATGGAAGTTATCTACCCGCTCATCTACTGGGTTAAAGCATAGAAGCGAGGTCGAAGAGTAGATTTAGTTAAAAGTTTCAGCTGTGTTGTCTGCAAAAGAACGTTTTGTAATAATATTTGTTTTACTAAGTGAGTCAACAGAGATTGTACCTTTAAAAATAACAGAGAAACGATCAGACAGGGGAACATCAATCACCGAGTCATTGGAGATATTTACACCCTTACGGATAATCAAATCCAGAGTGTCCCCTCGGTTATGTCTCGGCTGTGTAACATGTTGAGTCAGGCCAAAGTTTTGAAGTACATCATTCTGCTTTTTTGCCTCTGTGTCTATTGGGTTGTCAAAATAGCTGTTGAAGTCTCCCACAATTATTAAACAGTCATATTCAATGCATATAACAGATAAGAGCTCACTAAATCATTGAAAAAAAATTGCCACATATTGTGGGGTTTTGTATAAATTTATTGTCAGAGCTCATTTATGGCGTTTTACCTCACGTCCTAGATATTCAAAAGAATCAAAATTGCCCAGGGGAAGCTTTTTACAGTTTAGTGAATTATGAAATATTGCAGCAACCCCTCCGCCCCTCTTATTCTTTTTATTCTCACTTTAAAAATTGTACTTAGGAGCTGCTGATTCAATTAGCACAGGTGTTTCATTATTGTCCTCCAGTCATCTTTCTGTTCGAAACATAACATCAATATTATGCTCAGTAATGAAGTCATTAACTAAAATTCATTTTGCTGATAGGGATCTTATATTTAGCAGACCCAGTTTAAGTGTCTTGGGCGTAGATGATCTTGCAGTTTGAGGTTGCTTAAGACAGGGGATAAGTCTGAAGTTTGAAATTAGACCACTGCATTTCCTTGCTATTTCTCTGTTAGTAATTCTGACAGAGATACTCTTGTGTCTTACTGCCAGGGGGCCAGACCCATTCTGGAGACGAAAGGTGTAGAACTAATGTCTGGACTCCTGTCTCAGACTTCAGATATCCATGGTGGAGGTAGTTCCGAGGTGCCAGAACCAGGTGTTTCTGATGAAGTAAAGCATGCTTTTTGGGTACTCAAAAGGGAAGTTCCTAGTAATACATGGAGGTCCATTTTCTCGCTGAAGTTAAACAGCGAAACAGTTAATCAGAAACTTGAGGCTTTGGGCAAGTTCTTCCATTATCTTATCTGGGAGAGTGATGACATTATATTGTACTGTGGCTGGGGAGAGGATGTTGTTTTGTTACAGAATAAAACTGTGAGAAGTTTTGTTCCAGCTTTATTTAAGTTGACTCCATCTTGTTTGTAGAGATGATAATACTCCCAGATGAACCTGTGATTGTCAATGAAGTTCACTGAGCTAGCAAAGCATGCTTTTTTAAGCCATTTCTTAATCATAAGCGTTCTGCTGTATCTTTCACCTCCACGTCAAACTGATGGTAGTGGTCCACTGATAAACATATTTTTAGACTTCTGATAGTGCTTAGAAGATGATTAAAATCATTTTTCATAATTTCTGATTTATGTTTGGTGATATCATAGCTCCAATGTGTATAATTAGAGTCTCAGTATTCGGGTGATCAATAGTTTGTGAGAGTATTTTTGCAGTAACATCAGACACTGTGTCATTTGGGAAGCAGATTACCTTTGTCCTCTTTGTATTGCAAAGATGGCAGATTCCATTCACCGCCTTATCACCGACAATAAGAACTTTTTCCATGTCTTTAGTTATCTTGGTGTTTATTTTAGGAGGTAATTTTGTTGATTTTGCCTCATAGCTCATGTTGGTGTTTGGGAACTCCTGTTGAAGTACAGCAAACCTGTTTTTCAGTGGGATTCCAGCGGAGTTGGGATGTGTTATGGCTCAAATTGGTTGTTTAATCCTTGGTGCCAGGGTTGACGAAGAAGGAATTATTTCTGCTACTGCTGGGTGATGTTTTGTTCTTGGAGCAGGTGTTGAAGAAGGGATATCTCAGCTTAATGCTGGGAACTCTGTGTCATCTAGGTGAAGAATCCCTTCCCATTAGTCGTCTCGTCAGAGGTTTATGTTTTTGACTTAGCTCCCTGAGAGTTCCAGGGTTGGCTGTTTGCTGATGTTGATGGGAGCTGTCCATTGTTTTGAGTCATTGGTGTGGTTGTTTCATTTCCAACACGTGTTGATCTCAATATTCATCTCCAGTCAATGAATCTTGACTGAAGTCTTTGTATAGTAATGAGCTGTTGTTCTTTTGAGTCATTAGTAGGGTTGATTCATTTCCAAGCTGGCGAATCTTCATTTTTACCCATTGAAGTCTTTGTATAATACTGCTAATGTCCCCGGTGTTGACCAGAGGCATCTTGCTCTTGTTCAGCTTGGAAGAAGAAAAATAAGGTAAAAATAAAGTAAAAGTAAAATCCCACAGTCCTTAAATCTCAAGCAATCCAGTTATGAAGATAGACAAAGTAAGTATTAGATGACCTCCGAGGGGAAGTGGTTGCATAAGATTTTATTTAGGAGTATCTGAGTTAAGAGGACTAAATACCAGTGCATATCACACTTTTCAGATATTTGTTTGTAAAATTTTTGAAAACCTAATATAATTTTCTTTCCACTAAATGACATCAGACTTATATAGTGCTTTACTAGGACACTCACAGATGCTTTACAATGAAATCAGTCATTCCCATTCACGCACACATTCAGATGCTGATGATGGCAAGCTACTGGATTATAGCCACAGCTGCCCTGGGGCAGTCTGACAAAAGCAAGGCTGCTGTACCACGCTATAGACCTTTCTGACCACCACCAGCAGGCAAGGTGGCTGAAGTCTTGCTCAAGTACACAACAACAGAGACAGATAGGACCTCGAACCGGCAACTCACCGATTGCAGGATAAAGTCTTACCTCCTTCACCACCATTGCCCCACTACACTATTATGCACTGTTTGCTTATCACATGAAAAAGTTGAATGAAATACATTGAAGGTGTAACATATTAAAATGTGAATAGAACATAGGCAAACTAAACCCTTCAGCTATTTTTTCCTATTCACTAGTTTTTGTTCTGTGAATTTGTCTAAACAAGAAACCACCAAAATAAAACATATTTCACTTCTTTCTACCTTCTCTAAGTCAATGAAAAAAGTCAAAAGTTGTTTTTTTTGCTGATAACTACAACCTTATGTCTGCCTTGTTGTGCTGATTGTGTGCTTTGTACATGGACATACCGGGGTTTATGAACAAGAGATGGAGTTTTGAATGGTTGACCAAATCTGGTCAAAAAACTCATTTGACTGTTTCATCTCTGTGTGTTCACATAGTTTTGGTAAAGGAACAACAGAGTTTTAAGCACATGGGCTCTCGTCTGTCACAGAAGGTGAATTTTAGGTTTAATGTCTCATTTATAGTGGTTTATACTTGTTGCACATCAGAGTGAAATTCAACAACCAAGCATCTTAGTGAAATTACTGATGTTATTTATGAAACGCAAAAAACTTCACAAATGTGACAAATGTTCAAGAGCAAAGGAGTGACTCTGAACAAAGCAAACAACTAGTTTGAGATTCTACAATATTCAGCTAGAAGACATATAACAGCCAAGTTATAATAATCACCCACCTGAAGATAGTTGCATGCATGAAGCCTTTCTTACCTCCACCTTGCAGTGCAGGAAGGTGTGATACTTGTAGTGTGTGAGAGAATGATACAGTCTGTATAATCGACAGGTTTCAATTGAAAGCTTCATATCCTGAGGAATATTGAAAGAGGTCAGGTTAAATAGCACACAATTATCCTTTTTTACCATGTCCATAATATTTCAGCTAAACAGGAAATAATATCCCATTTTCCTGACCTCTTTCTTATTCCTCTCCATGTTCTGCTTTGGGAATTATGATTATAAAATTAATGCTCTGTTCCTGGCCCAACAATCAACAGAAACACTTTAAAAGTGCTTGTTTTATAAAGAGTCCTTGTACAAAGTCATTCCACATCAGTTCTTTAAGTGAACCTAACTATGAAATCAATAGCTTCAATAAAAAAAATGTTTATATTTTTAATACTATGTCATTATTTATTCAAATAAAACTAAGATACAATGGAGCAGCATGCAGAACAGCCTGTAATGGAAATAACTTGAAGTAATCATCTTCTGCCTTTCACAAAGTTGCAGACAAATTTTGGTCCACTCTTCTTTCCAGTATTGCTTGAGTTAATTGAGGTTTGTAGGCACTTGTTTCTGTACAGCTTTCTCAAAGGGAACACATCAAGATTTTACCCTTTAAATACATTTTGTTGAGACCTTGCAGTCTCTAGGAGTGAAAAAAAGTTTAATCTAGTCTCTCCTGTTGTTACATAGATATCTTTATATTCTGTTTGTTTTATTTTCGAATCCATTCAGTTTTCTCTTTTCCCTGTTACATTTTTAGAATCTGAATCCGGCAGTATCAAGAAGGATTTGCCGAAAGAATTGGTCTGATTGAGGGTCAGTTCCTTCTGTCTATAGAAACAACAGACAGCAAAGCAAGCAGTAAGCTGCAACTAACATTAAAATGGCAACAAACTTTATTTTAGACATTAATTTATGATGTGTTGATATGATGTCCTGACTATTGTTTTGATAGCAGGAGTGTCGTGCCTTCCGCTTGTGTTAGCACTGTTCTTGTGTTTAGCTCCTTGAGGACATAACCATACTATGTGTTTCAATAGTATTATTACATAAAGAGTTTGACATTGTTTTTGCTGTTTTTGTTCTGGGGAACTCATGATCCAAATGTATTAAGTGTTGTTGTTGGTGCTGGCATTAGCTAACTGGTCTAGTATGTTGATGCCTTGTTTATGCTATCACATATTCATTCATATTGTGGTAGCATTTTCTGGTTCATACATGTAAGGCTGGATGGATAAGTTTTCCATTGTTGAAATCTTGCACTGCTAGATAATCGTTTCTCTTATATCAAATTACAAAAATGGGGTGGAGTGGAACACTCTGTGACCTGGAGGAGTGCAGGCTGTGAAGTGTCTCGTTTGCATTTAAAGACCAAAACGAGTTGATCTCAGACATACCTCTGGACAGGGTAAAAGAGGAGCCTGTGGAGCTACAATAACGAGGAATTCAGACTAAACCATTGCAATTCCACTTGCTATAGACAACAACTGAATGATTTAAATGTGAAAAGGAAGGATTTAAAAGAATGAAGTGTTCCCTTTAAGGAGCCACAGCTTTATTTCTGTTAGTAACAGGTCTGGACTTTGACTGCATTTTCTCTTTCAGCTTTTCTGTTGTAGATTTACTGCTGTGTTTGGTGTTTGTCCTGTTCATAAGGTAGTTTGGGCAAGGACTAGCTGTCAGACAGATGGCCTCACATTTGACTTTAGAATAAAGTTCATGTGTGATGTGACCTGCTCGTGTAGCTCCAAGCAAGTCCAAATACTGAGTCTTACTGTACTTTAAATTTAGTATGAGGCAAGGATCCTAAAATCCAGGCCTCGAGGGCCAGTGTCCTGCAGGTTCTGGAAGTGTCTCTGCTTTTACATATCTGAGTCAAATAATCAGGTTGTTAGCAGGACTCTGGAGAACTTCACTGCATATTAAGAATGTAATTCAGCCATTTGATTGAGGTGTGTTGAACCTGGGACACATCTAAAAGTGGGAGAACACCATCCCTCAAGGCCTAGATTTGAAGACCCCTGGTATAAGGTATTTGAAATGACATGCTGCATTTTATTTTCATTCCAGAGTGTGCCTGGATTTCACACAGTTTTTGTATTTTGTCGCAGATTTTGTGGAACAGTATTTTTTTTTTTTTTTTAATCAAAGGCTCTATTATTTTATTATTAAAAAGTATTAAAAAGTCACTGCCTTTCCCCTAATGTATTAGAGACAATATATACAAAGGATACATGTATACAAGAACATCTAAAAAAATATATAATATTGTCAAACAGTTCAATATTTTTCATCCCTCATTTCAGAAAGTGAAAATCATGTAGTTTCACTACACAAAAAGAGAAACATTTTAAGTATTTTATTTAGAATAGAAAAGAATAGAATGAGAAAATTTCTGAAGAAATTTAAAAGGGGCCTGCCAAAGTGTGAGGCGTGTTGTGGAAAAACCGTCAGAGGTATCAACATACCGTCTTCACTTCTGAACACAGCAGGGACGTATCTACAAACTGAGTGATGAATGGCGTTTGTAGGCGAAACCATGATGACACAGTAAATCCTCCAAAATAGTGGTTTTTTTAGGATGTCTTCAGGACCTCGCTCCATTGACTTTGTATGAGGTGGTTTTTCGCTAATTACGTCGCCATGGTAACTCGAAACGAAAAGTTGAGTAATAGCACACATCTCGAGAACGAGCCGGAATTTTTATTTTTATATATATATATATATATATATATTTATTATGGGCTTGCACGCTACGGTTCAGGCCGCATTAATGGAGAAAGCAGTTTCGAGGTGGAGAGTAATAGGTGCCTCCCATGCATTTCTATGGCAGGCCCCAAAAAGCATACTCCATTCCAAAGGAATATGCAACTAAGTAGGTTAAATTAAAAAATGTTTAGAATTTAAATTTTTTTGTATTTTATGATTATGATTATGGCTTTCAGATAATGTAAACTCAATATTCAGATCAGTCTGTGCTTCTGCTGAGGGGTTCTGGAAGTCCAGGTTGCTTTTATAGCAGCCTTCCGGTCATCTTCATCATTGGTTCTGGTGTCTCTCATCTTCCTCTTGACAACACTCCATAGATTCACTGGGGGGTTCTGGTCAGGCCAATTTGTTGGCCAGTCAAGATCAGTACCACCATGGTCATTGGACCAGCTTCTGGTACCTCTAACAGTGTGGACCGGTACTAAATCTTGCTGGAAAATGAAATCAGCATCTTAATAAAGCTGCCAGCAGAAGGAAGCATGAAGTGCTCTAAAATGTCCTGGTAGATGGTCTGTGTTGACTGTGGACTTTAGAAAACCCAGTGGACCAGAACCAGCAGATGACATGGCGACCCAGATCATCACGGACTGTGGAAACTTCACACTGGACTATGGGCAACATGGATTCTGGTCCTCTCCACTCTTCCTCCAGACTCTGGGACCTGGATTTCTAAATGAAATGCAAACTTTACTCTCATCTGAAAAGAGGACTTTAGACCACTGAGGAACAGTACAGTTCTGGTTCTCCTCAGCCCAGGTAAGACGCTTGTAGCCCATGTATAAGATTTATCTGTGTGTAGTAGTTTTTGATGTGGTGACTCCAGACTCAGCCTGAAGGGATTTTGATTGACAATCCTCTCAAGACTGGTGCTTTTCTTCCTACCACACACGTTCCTTCACTCAACTTTTTTTTGAGTATACTTGGATACAGAACTCTGTGAACAACCAGTTTCTTTAGTAATGACCTTCTGTGGCCTCCCCTCCTTGAGGAGGGTGCCAATGACTGTCTTCTGGATGTCTGTCCAATCAGCAGTCATCCCCATTATTGTGTCCTACTGACCCAGACTGAGAGAGCATTTAGAGACTGAGGAAACCTTTGCAGATGTTTGGAGTTAATTAGCTGATTGGGGTGTGACGCCATGAGATTCTGATATTTCACTTTTTCACAATAATTAAAATTTTCTGAGACAGAATCTTTGGTTTTCATTCTCTGTAAGCCATAATCATCAAAATGACAAGAAATAAAAGCTTGGAATACATCACTCCATGTGTGATGAATCTATATAATATACAGGTTTCACTTAATGAAATGAGGGACAAAATATATTGAACTTCATGATATTCTAATCTTTGAGATGTACCTGAATACGATTATTAGACCAAAAATACAGACATTCAAACAATTCTAGTGTGAAACCTAGTGTTATTCCTGTTTTGTCTTTTTTTAATACCATTTTGATCATTATAATAAAAAGATAAGATCCTAAGCACCTCTCAGGAGAGTTAGACATACAACACCTTTAACCCAGTATGATACTGTATCATCTCACCTGTTGCTTAGGAACACTCTTCTTGACACAACTGAGGGTCTTACGACTGTAACCCTCACCATACAGATGAACCCTGACAGCTCCTGACTCCAGACGGTTTGCTGTCATTTTGGGGTACGTATGTAAGGCCTCCTGGAAAAAAAAGTGAATGTTTCAGCTTAACACTTCCACTAGTTTTTGTGACATAATCATTATACGATTTTGGAATGTAACTGTGAAACCAAAGAATAATAATGTAAAGGTCTACCTGATGTTGAACACTCATATTAACTCTTCTCAACAAGCCTCTTCTTCTGTTCACTCAGTAAGCTGTCAATCTTCTTCATCTAGAGGGAGGTATAGCTCATCTAAGCAGTGAGAACAACAGAACAGTCTCTTACTTAGCCTTTCTTTATGAAAGAAATGTGTTTTTTAATGATGTTGGGCATTCTGGGCTTTAAATGTTGGGCTTTAAATTTTCATTTTCAAGATGGATAATAACCATACAGCTCCAGGATTTTTGAAACCATAAACTAGGAGTACAAGGTTTAGGTTCCTGTAGATTTTCTCCAATCCCCACATGCTCAAACATACTAGTTTAAATATGTACATACATCCTCACTTAATATTAGGTTCAATATCTTTTAGCAATTTGCAGAAAAAGAACACTTCAGGCATCATTCTGGCTGGATTTGATTTGAGTGCTCTTCTTGTCAAAACTGGTAGACTTCATTTAAACTGGTTAGTTTCCTGGGATGGACCTGACTATATCACAAATCCACAAACTTTCAGTAGTACTGAGATGTGGCTCCTACCAAAAGATTCATGTTAGACCGCTTTATCCATTCTAAAACCAGTTCTGATGTGTGTTTGGGATCATTGTTCGGTTGGAACATCTAACAGGAGTCCAGGTTTATACCATCAAGTGATAGTTGAAGAATCTGCAGACCCAAAGACCCAAAAAAAACTTTTCTCTTGAAGACATTTGGCTTGTCAAATGGGCAGCAGCAGTTTGTAGTCCACCTTGAAGGTGTTGATTGTGCATCATGTGCTTCTTTCATGGTCGGTATCTTCTAAGTCCATGTTGATGTAAAACTGGCTACATTGTGGACAGTGAGGCCAGTTCCAATACCTTCCAATTTATGTGAGACTTGAGTTTTGGGGAGGGGGGGGTTCCTAACTTGTTACTGAACATCCTAACCAGGTTCCATCGATCTGAGTGAGACCGTTTAAGTCAGATGAGTAAAACCTTGGCAGAGTTGGACAATGATCTCAACCACACAACAAAACTGGGTTAGGAATGGAATCTGCGATGAACTTCCTAAAGTTTAGATGCTGGTATGTTACAGGAAACCAACTAATTTAAATGAACTCCTCCAAATTAATATTACAATAAACAAAATCGTGTGCACCCAGTGCTGATCTTTAAAAATTGTTCTCTCGATTATTATTCAGCTACAAAGAAAGGCAATGAAATCATAAAAAAATCTGATATTGATGATGGGTGGTTTTCCCTTCACTGAATGATCAGTAAATAATCATGTTTCTATAAGTCAATAGTTGTATCGTCCAAGTGAGCCCCACCATCAGTGTCCTCCAGAGCTTGGATCATATCAGGATCGAGTGCTGTGCTCACTAGCATCTCCACGTAGCTCCTGAACATCTCCCTCATGGCTCGGCTATTGACGCCTCCCCGCACCGGGCCTAGAGTATGGAGATGTTGCAGTGAGGGTAGTGGACACAGTGCAGTGGTGGTTCTGACACAAATGTGTTTTGTGACGTCAATGGTCTTAGTTTTATAAGCTTTTTTTTTTTTTTTTTTTTTTTTTTTAAACAACATAAAATCATGTTCAATATTTCCAGTTTTCATACTTCATAGCTTTCTTTTTTCTGGCATGCTGGGCATTATCTTCTGGTGAACTACTCCTGTCTTCCTCATGCTTTTACTTGATGGAAGTTTGTTAGCTTCTGTTCCCCCACCTGCTCTTTGAGAACTGACCAGTGCTTTTAAGAAGGGTTAAGATCAGGGGAGGTTCTTGACTGCAAGAACTTTATTGCTTTGATCACCTTTTCTTCTTCAGATGTCCTAAACAATCAGTAGGATTTATCAGACAAAAATAACTTTGCAGCAGTCTTCGTCTTTCCATCTTTATACTTAATGTAGAATTTCAGTGTGTCCTTGATATTTTTCTTGGATAGAAAAACACCTTCCTCTTGCAGCTCTGCACTGGCAGCAAGATGATCCTAGAGCAGAAAGTTCTCAAGCTCTTGACACCTTCTTCCCTGCAGCTGGAGCTCTCACCTTGAGGTTGTTAAAGATTTTGAAAACTGGTCTTTCAGCTGTAAGCTTTTCTGTAGCAGTTTCCAGCATGTGAGGCCATGATGGTGAACACCTTTCTTTGTAGGTAACCACAAGATGATGGTACCTTCAAACACACAAGGCCCTGTGTTAGAGGAATCAGTGTGTGACTTGACTCTTTCCCAGCTTCAGCTGTCTGATGGAGGTGAGAATCAGGATAAAATGCAGTGGAAAGATTTTTTTTTTTTTTTTTTTTTTTAATAAAATAGTTTCATGTCATTTATTATGTACATCGTATGTCCATAAACAAAACCTGAAGACATAAAAACATTTGTGTCACTGAGAGAGGACAGTGTGTGATGGACATGTAAGGCCATGTGCACACAGAGCTGCTGACCTTCATCATTACTGGGCTGGGAGGAGTCTGATTCTGAGGAGTAGGACGATATCTCCTTCAGCCACTTCTTCTTCTTCGGTGGAGGTTCAGCTCTGTCTTTTGAAGTCTTGTTTTTCTCTCCTCCTCTCTTTTCTTCTTTCACTCTTAAAATGTCTGCGCTTCCATCTCTTCCCTGTCTCTTTTCTTTCTCAACATCTCTTCTTTCCCTTTCTTTTTGCTCATTCTGCTTCTCTCTCCTGTATCTCTTGTGTTTGAGGGTTTCCCTTCTTTCTCCTTTCTCCCTCACTATTTGCTCTTTTTCCTGTTCTCTCTCTTGCCTCAGTCTTTCCCTGAACTCTTGTTCCTGTTTCTCCTTCTCTTGCTGCTCCTTATTCCCCCTCTCCATCTCCTCTCTTTCACTTTGTTTTTGTTCATATTCCCTTCTCTGTCTGTCCTTTTCCTCTTTTTCTCTCCTCTCTCTCTCTTTCTGCTCATTCACCCTCTCTATCACTCTCTCCTTTTGTCTGCACTCCCTTTGTTGTCGCTCTCTTTCTTCCTGTTCTCTCATTTTTTCTTTCTCTTTCTGCTCCCTATCCTGTTTCTCTTTCTTCTCTCTCCTCTCTTTTTCTTTGACTTCCTTCTCTATTTTCTCTCTGTGTTCTTGTTCTTTTTCTCTAGCTCTCTGCTCCTTTAGTTCTTTTTCTTTCTGTCTGTCCTTATTTCTGTCATCTCTCTCCACTCTAGGCTGGTTTTGACCGTGAATGCTCAGCACCTGTTTTGCCAGAGACTGCCATCTGTCAGACGGTTGGTGTGGAAGGAAAGGACAGACAGATTGAGCACCTGTCCTCAGGTCCAAGAAGCTGAATAATAATTTGGGGTCAATCAAAGCCAGTAACAGGAAAAAGTGAACGTGTAGCCTTACCTCAGGGACAGGCCTGCTCGGTGCCATGGCTTCCGAGAACACACACGGACGTAATCCTTCTTGTTGACGTTCTCCAGGAACTTCACGTATAGACGCTGGTAGCACATTTTGGCATCTCCAAAGTAACCCAGATACTGAGGGAAAACAGAGTTATTCACCTGTTCCAACCACTAACTTCAGTTGTGTTTCACTGGGATTTTATGTGACAGACACACAAAGTGCATCAATGTGAAGTAGAAGAAAAATTAATGATTTTTCAAATGTTTCAATTGGAACAAAATGTGAAAAAGTTTGAGACTTGCAAGAAAGTTTCACAAATGTTCAATCTGTTGAGCTGACTTGTTTGCCATCATTGCCGAAAATCTGAGAGGTGTAGCCATGAATATTCAACTTCCTTTACTATGATACCATTAACTAAAATCCAGCACAGAAAAATTTAAAGCGGGGTTAGGTTCTAAAACAATATCCCATTCAACCACTCACATGGACACACTGTCTCAGAGAGTGCAGTGGACTAGAGTCATGTGGCAACATAGACAGATGCAGTAAAGTTGAGTGTCATCAGCATGTATATGTGACAGGCCACAGCAAATGTATGAACAAGTCGGCAGAGCAGAAACAGAGAAAAAAGATAAAATCACCAATTTCTGAAAAAAATTGTGATTTTTGTTTTTTTTTTTTTGCAAAATATACTAGTTCAAGTCATGAAGAAACCACCCCATGCTTTAAATAGCAGTTTTAGAGGTTTTAAAATGGTAAATTTTGCGTTTGAATTCAGCTTGTTTACAGAGTAAATCTGAGTAGTTTCAGAGGGTGTGGCGGGAAACTCAAAGCTGATTAATATACCGAGCTTTATTGGCTATTCACATGCTTTTGTTTTGGTTTCGGTCAATAAGTTTGAAGTAAACACATTGTGTCATGTTGTATGTGGAGATGTTGGACCCAAATGCAGAGAGGCAGAGGCAGTGAGTAAATTTGGTATTTAATGAAAAAATGATGAAACAAACTTACAAAAACACTGGGAACACAGGGAGCCAGACCAGAACAAAACAGGGACGAAGAACAGAGAGAAAAAAAAGGGAATAACAGGAAAGTAAAGGGAGGAACCAGAGAACAGTAAGAGCAGGAGATGTGTTGAAATACTGTGAGAGTGAATGCTGGAACAATAGACCAGGGCTGATTGGCTAATGCATTAAAGGTGTGAGGGGAGAGAGCAGAAGGCAGACTGAAGAGAGAGAGAGAGGGAATGGCTGCAGGGGGAGAGGGAGAGCACTGCTACAGCTGTAATGAGTGCGATATGATGGTGATGAGGTGGTGAGCACCTTTGTGCCCCATGTTGAGTAACTGCATCTGTAACACCTAAAATAAAATAATTATTTACACTGAGGTTACTTCGGGATGAAAAAACATATTGTCTAACATGTTTTATGTATTGTTTTCTTCTGCTTATTTGAGGGAATCACAAGCTATTCCCCAGCCAGCTGAGAAACCCCACAGCGTGTATTTAGGCATTGATTAATTCCACAAGAGCTCAGGGTTCACAGACCCATAAGAAAGGCTAACAAGACAGACACCCAAAATGGAACAAAAGCTGAAAACTTCTAAAAATATTCATTTATTTCTAACTAGATAAGCCAATTCATACCTACTGAGAGTATTGTGTTGTTCATAAGCGATTCAATTTTTTTTGAAAGGCTCTTTGCCATGAACAACAGAACTCGAGTCTTAGCAAAAGCTATTCTTTGTTTTTTACAACTTAGCTTGCTTATAATGCTCTCCACACACATCAATAGCTATTATTTTTATTTAGTCTAACATTATTTAATCAATCATCGACACAATAGATAAATACAATTGATAGAAATGTGTGGATTATTGTATATTTAATGGTGCAGTAGAGGATTTTTGTTTCTGCTAAAGCAACTCAAGTCTATTTCTCTTTTATAATGCTTCTAAATCACAAATAGCCCTAAAATGTTATCAATGCACACAACATCGGTGGCAAAGAAATACATAGTAGGGGTGGGCGGACTGATCCAAAATATCAATAATATTGATACTAAGTCGTTACCGGTATCGGATCGATACTTGTGTTCTTAGATCAATACTTTAGTTTCAGATTCCCTTTTGAAATTTTATTTCATTTTGTGTTGTAGTTTCTCAACTCTACCATAAACATTTTGCTTTGATTTCCTCTCAAATTATATTTTCTTATTTATTTAGAAAACAATGCACACAAATTTATTTTGTTTTTCTGTTTATCATGTAAAGATGTTATTAATGTATTTTGGAGACACCTATAAATTTCATCTAAATTTTGTCCTGGGTTGTAACAAAGTAATTCAAAAGAAAACCCCCCAAAATGGCTAAAGGTCAGAAGTTTAATAATATATCATACTTAAATAACAAGTATTGGTAC
The DNA here is from genome assembly GCA_014839685.1 of Anableps anableps. NCBI lineage: Eukaryota > Metazoa > Chordata > Actinopteri > Cyprinodontiformes > Anablepidae > Anableps > Anableps anableps. Next base: position 1,550,685 of record CM026083.1, read on the forward strand.
TGGTCGCTGCAATATTGGCCCTGTATTTAGTTTATATTGGATCGATACCAAAATATGCAGTATTGTACACCTCTACTACATAGGTATTTGACATTTATATTTTAAAATGTTGCATTTTATGAAAATACATAACCATTTTTTTCCTGCAAGAACATACTGTGGTTGTATTTTGCAATGTTTGAACAAACATTAATTTGACTAAATACAGATGATTGTACTTTTTGTGAACTTCAAAAACTGTATTAGGGATAAAATGGCTTGTTCTTAGAAAAAATGTAAAGGTAATATAAAGGTAAATGTAATATGGATCCTTTAAAGTGAATTGATCCTGAAGATTTGGTTCCCGTCAAAGAGTCATAAGTCCCATCCTTAATTGACAGTCAGTGGTTGGGGTTATTGCAAAGTAATGTAAATGAACAGGCCTTTGTTAACATTCCCTTTTTGCTCATCAGGTTTGGGAGAAAACTTGGGGAGAAACTTTCAGAGCTGATTTTTCTGAAATCTCATTTTCTGAGTGCCAACATTCAAATGGCCATATCTTCTTAATTACTTTTTTGATTTACATGTGACTGACATCATTGGAAAGTTTAGAATCCACACTTTCAGAATCTGCAAATAAATCAAAATGCTCCCCAGTAGACTTGTTCATGCTTTTGCTATGCTAAGTCACATATGGTAGGAGATGTTATAGTACTCTAAAATCTGATCTATGTAGATCATATGGATGGTTAACAAAAGTGAGTAGAGAATGGACCCTTGAGGAACCCCACAACTGAGATTTTTGTTTGCCCAAAATGAGAAAAGGTAGTATCTGTCTGTAAAATAAAATCAGTTTCAAACACAGCACAGAGATAAAGCAATACCAAGATGGATATTCTAGAACCGTCATAGACCAGATGTATTCAGTGGCTTGCAAACATATTCATACCCCTTGAACTTTTCCATATTTTGTCACATTACAAACACAAACATAAATATATTTCATTGAAATTTTATGTGAAAGACCAACACAAAGTAGACATACATGACAAATAAATAGCATACAGGAAATCCTCTCCAATCCTTTGTCACAAAACAGGAAGTGACAATAACTCCTGTCCTAAGGGTCGGATTTCGGCAAAACTTTTAAGACTTGTCACTGGACTCTTACGGAACTGGATAGAAGGCAAGGTGCCAAATGTTCTGCCTAGTGGACCGGTAAAGGAACGGGGTGAGAGCACTGACGATGGCATTGGGGTGGCAGTGCCAGACTGCAAGGCTGGAGCGGCGCTGAGCTGCGAGGACCGCCCAATGCTGCTTGCAGCTTTAATTATGTTTGTGGTTGCAATGTAACAAAATATGGAAAAGTTCAAGGAGTATAAATACTTTTGCAAGCCACTGTACCTTTCAAAACTTTGACCAATGCACTCTCAGTGCTGTGGTCTAGAAACTAGCTGCAGAGATCATTTTTTTATCATAAAGGTGTAAATTGGTTCGTAAACTGTCTTAGATGGATATAGGCTTTAAATTACCTATTACTGATGATGTTCATTTTGCTACAAGCCATTAGGCCATGTGCCTTCTATAGATACAGTAGGTGATCTGTTCAGACGGGAAAAAAATGTAACTTTTTGACCTACATGTAAAACACTATTTGTGTTGGAAAACTAAAAGCTCTCGACATACTTCATCCAAAGTGCCAAAATAAGCTCTCCTTGACGTAGACACGAGACAAAAATTGCATTGTTTTGTTCCCAGAGAGCCATCCACCTGCCAAACTCCACACCAGGCTCTGGTTGAACTGTTTCAGCAGGGCTCTGTGCAAAGTGTTGTCTGATTGGTGAGAAGTTTGTTGCCGTGTTTTATGCAGAAAGGCGTTCAGGCAGCAATGTTGATATTTCGCTTCAACTAGTCCGCTTCCACTATGTGGTTTTTGTATCTGCAGGAGACATGAATACTTTGAGAAAAGTTATCTGACACAGTGAGGAATTCTTCACTAAATAACTACTATAATAATAAGACCAGCAAATGGTTAATAACTCCTGGATGGAAATTGTAACGCTGTTGTCCACGAAGATGGCTGTCTGCACAAAAGTGTGGCGCTCTCTATGTGAATGTTTCATAAAAGCAAAATAGATGCTGCAGGGAATGAGGGAGAATGAAGATGCATCCTCCCGAACTTGATTACTTCATCCTCAGTAAGTGAGGCAGCACTGAATGTAACTCTAGAACCTGCTATGTGTTTGGACTGTTTTGAGTCAGTCGAGCTTTCTGAGTTATCAAAAATATTAGCTTCTTCCAAACCTTCGACTTGCATGTCGGACCCCATCCCAACCAAATTATTTAAAGAGGTGTTCCCTTTGATTACTGCCTCCATTTTAGATATGATTAATCTGTCCCTTGATGACTTGATCTCAGTGCTGCTTTTGATACAGTGGACCCCAATATCCTCTTAGGAAGGCTTGAACATGTGGGTATCAAAGGAACAGCACAAGGCTGGTTTAAATCTTATCTGAATTTTATCCGTCAGACAGAATCCAGTTTGTTCATGTGAACGATAAATCTTCTTCTCACTCTAGGGTTACTTGTGGAGTACCACAGGGCTTTGTGCTTGGACCAATTCTTTTTACTACACACACACACACACACATATACATATATATATATATATATATATATATATATATATATATATATATATACACACTTCCAATTTGAGAAATCATCAGACAGCATGGGATAAATTTCTGCTGTTATGCTGATGATACTCAATTATATCTATCCATAAATCCTGATGAATCCAATCCATTAGGTAGACTACAGGCATGTCTTGAGGACATTAAAATCTGGATGACACAAAATTTTCCTCTTTTAAATTCTGACAAGACAGAAGTGGTTGTCTTGTCAGAACCACTTCTCTTGGTTCTACTTCTCTTTCATAGGTTTTCAGAACCTCTGAAAGAGACACTGCTTAATCAGTCACTTGGTTTGAATGGCATTAAATTGGCCTCAGATAATAAATAAACTCTGTGTTATTTTTGACCAGGATATGTCATTTAAGTCCCATATTAAACATGTTTGTAATTTCTGTAATTCTTCACTATCAGGAAGTCCACAGAATGCAGTTAAAAGCCTTCAGCTGATCCAAAATGCTGCAGCAAGAGTTCTGATGAAAATTAAAAAGGGAGATCATATTTCTCCTATTTTAGCTTCCCTTCATTGGCTCCTTGTTAAATCCAGAATAGAATTTAAGATTCTCCTTCTCACATATAAAGCCCTTAATAATCAGATCCATCATCCATCAGAGATCTGATTGGTCCAGATGTTCCTAACAGAGCACTTCGCTCTCAGACTGCAGGTTTACTGCTGGTTCCTAGAGGCTCTAGAAGTAGACTGGGAGGCAGATCCTTTACTTATCAAACTCCTCTCCTGTGGAACCAGCTCCCAGTTTTAGTCCATGAGGCAGACACCCTGTCTACTTTTAAGACTAGGCTTAAAACTGGCTTAGGTTATCCTGAGCTATTTCTGTAGCTATTGCTGCCATAGGCTTAGGCTACTGGAGGACAAAGTGACCACTTTTTCTCACTTTCTTCTTCTACTACTCTCCAATTTGCATTATTTGTTGCTATTTCAACTGTTAACTTTCTGTTTTCTCTGTTATTTTCTCTCCATAGAAGCTACACCTGGTCTGGCGTTCTGTTTGGTTGTGATGCCTTCCTGGAGGAGGGCTTCAGCTGAGATGATGCTGCCATCAGCTAATCGTTCTCCTTCTCCTGCTATTAACTTTTTACTTTAATGAACATCGAAAGTAATCTTACATCAGTTCATCTGTTTTTCTTGTGCATTCTGTTCTAGCTTCTCAAACCCTCAGTCGGTCGTGGCAGATGGCCACTGGTACTGAATTAAAGTTCCAGAATCATTCTCCATCCAATTTGACTGAGTTTGAGTGATTTTGCGAGGAAGAATGGGCAGAAATGCACAAAGCTGGTAGAAACATAGCCCAAAAGATCTGCAGAAGTAACTCTAGTCAAAGGTTACTCCATTCTAAAAAGTGGAGGTCAAGGTGGCCAAACAAAAATAAAAAAACCCACTTTTGAGCTGTTCATTTAAAAAAAATAAGCAACATCCATCCTTCCTTTTCTTTTGACTTCACGATTCTCTACTACTTTATGTTGGTCTGTCACATAAAATCTTTTATGAGACGCATTGAAATCAGAAGTTATAGGGGGACAAAATGCAAAAGCAATTCAAGGTGTATGAATAACTTTACTAGAATACGTAATTTGGAAAACTCACATTGCTGGTTGCACAGAACTGTCTTTGGCCATCTTTAATCTCTGGGCTGAATTTCTGGAGCAAAGCTTTCTGAACTCTCCAGATGGGTGGGGGTTCTCGGCCTGTCTGCAAAGCCATCTAATAATATAAAGAAACAACTCCTCATTTGACAGTGAGTCTTTTATTCAGAGCACATACAGTTGAAACCAGATATATGCTGCCTAAAAAGCCATCTTTCCTTCACTGTCTGACATTAAATCAGAATAAGCATTTCTTGTTTTAGGTCATTTGGGATTGACCAAAATATTTCTATTTGTTGAATGTCAGAATAATTATAGAGAAAATATTATTTGGAACATCCTTTTAGATTTCCTCACATTCAAAGGTTTCCATCCATTTCCTCAGTATGTGGTAGAGTTTCCTTTTAAAATGTACCACTTGGGTCAAATGTTTTGGGTTTCCTTCCTCAAGTTTCTCACAATAGTTGTAATTTTGGCCTATTCCTCCTGCAGAATCTGTATAACTGGATCAGGTTTGGAGGCCTCCTTGCTCACCCACCTTTCCAGCTCTGCCCACATTCTATGAGACTGAGACCAGAGATTTGTGATACCCACTTGAATACATTGACTTTGTTGTCTTTAGGAGACACTTAAGACACTAATTTGGTGGTGTGCTTTGGGTCATTGTGCATTTGGAAGACCCATTAGTGTACAAGCTATAACTTCCTGGCTGATGTGTTGAGATCTTGCTTCAGGATTTCCACACCATTTCCTCATGAAGCTATATGTTTTGTTTAGTCCACCAGTCCCTCCTGCGGCAAAACATCCACACAGTATACTTCGTACTTCGCAGTACTTCGTACTCATACTCGTACTTCACAGTTGGGACGGAGGCTTAACAGCTTCCCCCTTTTTCCTCCAAAAGTAACAGTGGTTGTTAGCTTTTAATCTTAGTTTCATCAGACCTCTGGACATGTCTCCAAAAAATAAGGCCTTTGTTCCTGAATTTATTTGGAAACTGTAATCTGGTTCTTTATGTTGTTGTTGGAGAAAATGGCTTCTTCCTCAATGAGTGGCCTTTTAGGCCATTTAGGCACAGTACTTGCTTCACAACAGATAAGACATTTTTTTTTTTTTTGCTTTAGAGTCTGCGATGATGTCACACAAGGAAGCTGTTTTTTTAAGGTGTTTCTTTAAAATACATCCAAATGTGCTCCTCCATTGAACACAAATGTTGTAAACTAATCAGAATCTCACAAAGACAAGAGGTCATTATCTGGGGTTTTTGAAATGGTTTCATTTCTATATTAATCTTAGTATATGTAAACTTCTGATTCTGAAGGAAGTTAACATAATTTTTTTTTTTTTTTTAAAATCTCCATCTAAGTGCATCACACAAATGCAAAGTTAGCAAAAAAATTTACTCAGTAGTTAGCAACGTTTGTAATAGGTGTGGACAGTCACCAGCCAATCATACACATGTTTTGAACTTGCCCAAGGCAAAGTAGGTTTTGGGGTAATATTTTTAAAATCATAAGATCAGACAGTCCTTCCTAATCCACTGCCAGCTATATTTAGCATCCCTCCTGACACAAACCTTTTTGGGTTCTTTGAAACAAGCTCTAGCTGTCACTACGCTTTGGCTCGTTTTACTTAAGTGGAAACGAAGCAGCTCTCCCTCTCACAACCACTGGGTGAGGGAAGTTCTTTACAACCTGAAGCTGGAAAAACTCAGATTTTACTAGATTTTACTTTTAAATTTACTAGTAGGGCCCTTTTAAGGGCCCTACTAGTAAATTTAGGGAAACTTGGAGTCTCTTTCTATCCCTACTAGACAACATCACTTTTCTCCGTGACACAGAGATAAATTAGACTACTTGTACTCTTTTTTAAAAAATATTTGTTTATTTATTATTATTATTATTATTATTATTATTATTATTATGTTCTATCTCTTTTCTTTTTTGTCTGTTTTGGAATGTTTGTGGATGGGTGGATATGCAAGTATATGACAAGTATATGTATCAATACTGTGTGTAGCGACAGAGACTGGATCTCTGCTGAGTGTTTGTCTCATGCTCGGACCTGGATTGGGGTGAGAGGTCAGGGTAGGGGTGGGGGTGTGTGTGTGGGGCAGGGGGGGTTACCTTAAGATTACTGATGTCTTCGGTTCGAACCACAAATTCATCTCGTTCCCGGAAGATTCCCTCGCCTCCGCTCTCACTGTCTTCCTCTTCACTCTCCCCAGCGATGGCAGCATCAGCCTGCTTCTTTGCCAGGTGCAGAGAAGTGAGGCGCTGCGAGGCCTGGGTCTCCTCTGGAGTCGGAGGTGATGGAGGCTCAAAGGAAGATGAGAAGAGCGAGGAAGCAGACGGTGAAGAAAGAGGAGGCTCATCAGCTTCATGAGCCTGGTCCTGATCAGAGGATGAAGGTGGAGGTGTGGTCGAAGGAGGTGGGATTGACTGGGGAAGGCTGGAGAGCGGTGGTGATGGGATGGCCGGAGGGGAGGTGGAAGGAGGTGGAGAGGTCGAAGCCTGATGATATGAGGATGGCTGAGGCTGAGCCTCACTGTGCAGGAATCCTGGACTTGCCTTGTCCTCGCCCTGATGGAGGGGCAGTGATGAGAGGATGAACAAACTCAAAGTCGGGAGGGATGAGGGTGAAGAATAGGTGGGTGGTGATGGCAAGACAGACGGGGATTGAGATGGAGGTGCAGGAGTGAGCAGAGGTTCTGATGGAGGATCTGAAACATAGTTTTGAACATTTTCCACACATTTAAATTGAACAGCAAAACACTTAGAGGTGACATCTTTCCTCCTCTGGTTTAGTGCTTTAACAAAACACCCTTCATTTCCTACTTCTTTATTACTTTCAACTTTAGAAGACTCCAAACCTTCAGTCAGTTTTTCCTCCTGCTGCTGCTCCTCCTTGTCTTGACCCTCCAGATTCTCTGGCTTCCTTATTTCCTCATTATTCTCAGTCTCCTCCCTTCTCTCCTCCTCTTCTGTCTCTTCTTCTTCCCATTGCTCTGGTTCTCTCTCCTCTGTTTTCAGTCTGCATTGCCGTGGAGAGGTCACACTCTGCTCCTTGCCCCCTTGTGTGTTGTGCTGACTGTATGTCAGTGCCTCCTTTTTTATCTTCTCCACAGCAGGGACAACAGGAGGTATAGCAGGCAGAGGGGGGCTGAGCGACGACTCTTGTGGTGTCCGGGGGGAGGGGCTAGGCTGGTTTTTGATCATGGCAAGGGCCATCACAGCAGCCAGTGAGTGTGGGGTGTCATAGAGGGCTGAGATGGCGGATGAGATGCTCTTCTGCAGGTCCTGGTTTTTACTCACAGAGTCCTCCTCGTCTGAGGAGAAAGATGGCAGCGTCTCTAGGTTCCTTTTCAGTTCCTCATCCAGAGGCTTGCAGGGATTCGGGCAGCCACTAAGTGTCAGGTCGGTGCCCTCAACCTGCCCTTCCTCACTGAATGTTTCAGGGGATGGTTGTAGAGAAGGTGGTAGGGATGGAGGAGATGATGACAGAAGCCTGATTCCTCCCTTCAAAGAGGAACAAGCATCAAGGACTTCCTGCTTGGCTCCATCATGTCCCAATGCAAGGTCAGACTTTTTTTTGCTTGTCTTTAGGAAGTCCAAAAATGAGGCCATGAATCCAGGTTTGAAGTCAAAGTCTTTCTCATCAGCCTGGAAAACAGGAAAATCTCACCAGTGACCATTTTGAACATGTTTTTTAGTTTGTCATTCTTTATTACACGATTGTCCCATTTCTAATGTTGGCCAAACAAAGATAACTACTTAATAAGTGTTTCCACATTCTCTCCCTTATGGAGGACCAAAACTAACATAATTAAAAATAAAAACAGAAATTTATATATTTTGTTTTTCCTTTTCCTTATACATAAGGATGGCTGCCTTTTTGGTCCAGCTCCTCTACTATTGGTCAATACACATGAAGGAGCAGAATCCATGTGCATGCCTGCACCGTTGGCTTCAGTTTAGCAACCAAAGTATAGTTATGGAGGGAGTGGAAAGACAGTCTGTGTCGGAGTTGTTAAGGGAAGCTGCAAATAAACTGGACAAGTTGGAAGGCAGTGAGTTTTCAGCTGACCAAGGAGCTGGACCAAGAAGGCGGCCCTCCTCATTTGCATAATGAAGCAGGAATGCATACGGTAAAGTAAAAAGATGAGACCAGGAAATGTAAAAAGAACAAATGCTTGTATAAGAAAAAGGAAAAAGAAAATATAAACATTTCTTCACGAAAACCGCATGTATAAGGAAAAGGAAAAAGAAAATATATACATTTCTTGACGAAAATGCTTGTGTAAGGAAAAGGAAAAATCAAATCTATATATGTCTGCGTTAATTTTTAATTATGTCAGTTTTGTTCCTCAATACTCCCTAATCACCAGAACCACAGAACTCTACACACGTATGCATAACCTTCAGCATTTCAAATTTAAAATCACAGACATCAATGTAATTTAAACTGAGATTTTATGTGGCAGATCAGTGCAAACTACAGCATTACTCTGGGGAGGAAAGAAAATAACATGGTTTTCAACATTTATGTTAAATACAAATCCCAAAAGTGTGGCAAGTATTTCTTTATTTTGATTTCTGTAACCCAGTTCAAAGCCTTCACCTAATTGTGACCACAGCCCAATTGTGCATAACACAGTACTTCTTAAACAGTGAGGCATGCTGTTTGGGGTGGGGGTCTTTAGTCATGCTTGATGGACAAACAAGCCTCCAGTCACTAGGTGGCAACAGTGCTCAAATTAATCAACAGGCTGCCTGTTCAAACCAGTAGGAATATAAGTGGCCTACACAGTCAGGCACACTGGTGTCCAGACCTGACGGAGAAAGAGAGATGGAGAAGTTTGTGACCTTGAAGGGTAAACGGCAGCAGAGACAAGTAAAGCAGCTGAGCAGGAACTACAATGAAGCCTACACAGCTCCTGGGTTTACTATGAACACAAAATGTGTTTTCACTTTTTATCTCTTCTGATAAGCTAAAATGTGAGTAATATTGTTGAAAAATTTGCACAAAAAATGTTAAAAAGTTATAAACCTTCTTGAAAAGGAATAAGCTGATGTAACTGAGTAACCAATGTCTACAGAATAAAAAAGTTTTGAATGTTACTGTTTAATCTAAAAATGCACATCCCAGTGAATCATTTGCACTTTTTCTCTGTTGAAAATCACACAGACTGAGAAAGCTGGATTAAATGTTACAAACTAAGTTAATGAATTAAACTTGGAAATTGTTTTGAAACACCCCTATTTAGGGAATTTGTTAAGCTTCACTCTGGCAGTACAGGCCAGTATAAGGAGCCAAGAGCATTTAGAAGAACTCATTTATCCCAAATGCAATAATGTTACTCAGAGTAGTTGCCATTTGTTTTACAGTTGTCACATGTGACAACCAACCCCATCAGTTATTTTTGCTAGAAGTTGCGCTTGCAAGTACATGCTACAGTCTAGCAAAGAAAAAAAATTCTAACTATAGCTCTGCCTTTGTACTTTTAAATACTAATAAGAGTTTAATTCTAAATTAATTGTTTAAAGACAATTGAAAAGCAACACAGAAAGAATCCAAAGTAACATTATGATGTGAAAAACACAAAACATCCTCTCAACTCGATGTCAAGTGTCAAACTGCTAAAATAACAATGTACCTAGTCTGTGACTGCTGTTTTGGAAATTCACACACAAACATTTTATAACAACTCCCTCTCAGGGGCAGGATTTAGCAACTGTGACAACCAAATCTGTATGACAACCATCCCCGCTCTCCCCTATATTGTGAATTTGTGATATATAAATAACACTGGATTAAAATGAGCTAGTGAAGCCTATGGAAACTTTGGAGGAGATGCAGAGATCAACAGCTCAGGCAGGAGAATTTATCAACAGGACATCAATCAGTCATCCTCCTCACATATCTGGCCTCTATTGAAGCGAGGCAAGAAGAAAGCCTTAAGAAATCCAGTCTGTAGTTTGCCACAAGCCAGCCAGGGGACACAGCTAACATGCAGAAGAAGGTGATCTGCTCAGATGGGACCATAGATTAACTTTTTGGCTCATATGTAAAATCCCATCTAAGGTGGAAATGGCAACTGAGATTGCACATTTCCCTGGGAGAGGCATACCCCAACACAGAATCCCAATAAAGTAAATCATAAAAAGATAAAATACACTGAATTTATTAATAGTTTGGAAAGGAGACTGTGTTTGTTTGGATATCACTTTTGATTTTATTTCCCTTTGGGATGAATAAAGTATTTTTGAATTTGAATATGTGGAGCCATACTGATTTGAGCCACAAGGGGGCAGTGATGTTTAACGCATCCTCATGAAGCAACAAGACTCAGATTTTCAAACTGTTAATGGTTTCATGAAATCTAATTTGTTTACCAGATCTACAGCATCTGTAGCCATCTTGTTTATTAGTGTGTTTTAGTTGCAAGACTGAGCTGATATGTCATATATCAGCTGAAGTCTAATCTCTGAGAAGAAAGATTTGCTTTTCATGGCTCATAGTGGGCTTCACTTTTTTTTTGCATAAATTTCGTTTTAAATAGTTTCATGTGGTAATTAATAGCCTTTATGCTAATATGCAGCCAATTTCACTTAACAGACAGCAGGTGGCAGCAAAAGTCCAGTGCTGAAAAATGCAGTAACTGTGGCAACAGCTGCCGTGGTAACAGGCATCTCTCTCTCTCCTCTCTCTTTTGTCAGACAGAGGGAGCTGGCTGTCAGTCAACTATAACCCCCTTCTCTCTAAACCTTAAATCAGAAAAATGGGACTGAAATCTGATTCAGATATTGCATTTTCCTTTATCTGTTAGAGACACAACAAGAAATATATGTTTTCTATGCATTCATGTTTCCAAAATACCTGTAAGTACCTGTACACCACCTTATGACACAAATACTGGCAAAGTGCCAATAGGCACCTAAGGTGTGAATCAGTTGGATAATTTCCTTTCTCTACCAGAGGCATTAGTTTGAATAGATAAGATATGAATTATATATGACACTCCAAGCCTTGCTCATTTTACAGACGGTGGAAAGCAACTTACTGAATTAGAGAGTTTCTGCAGATCAGCCCAGGATTCAGGGTTCAGTGGATGGTCCATTTCTTTTTTCCAGCGACACACCATTATCTGTGTTGATGTAAGAGAAAACAGCTTTTAAGATCTCTTTGTTAGGACGAAGGTTTCACAGGAACTGCAGAGTATAGTTTATTACAATTGCTTTGAACAGCAGCATAGCGTACATTTTGTGTAAAATACTCAGTTTATGGTGCTGTTGCCTACAATTTAGACTTGATGTTTCAGATGGTCAAACTAATTTGAATATTGGACAGAAATAATCTGAGTAAATACAAAAAGCAATTTTCAAATTATGATTTCATTTATTAAAGGGGTCACGATAACAAATTTCATTTTTCTGTGATTTTAGGTTTATAATATGATCCGTTGTGCACTGATTAGGCCATGTGAATGGCAAGAGTTGGTATCAAAAGCTGTGCTCATAGACATAGCTTTGTTTCTTTGCTCAAAAAATAGACGAATCAGAGAACAGTTTAGCTTTCTTTGTAGGTTATCTTTCTGCTTAATTAATATTCTCCAATCAGAGCATATCATCAAGCAAACAGCCCTCCCCTCCACTCCTCCCCCCAGTTGATACATCAGCTAATTTAAGGGCGAAGTCGCACTAGCATGTCTGACTGCTCCACTTGAAAAGAGGATGGCTTCTAAAAAGTGGAGCTGTTGTGTCTGAGGGAGCTCAAAAATGGATGGAAGTTTCCATTCACTCCTGAAGGATAAGGCAATCAGAGAAGAGTGGCTGAAGTTCATTATGGGGAAGTACCATAACCCCAATTTGAGACGATGTTCAGCGCATTTTACTGAAGAGTTTTTCAAATATGGCTGTAGCAAATCAGAGTAAAGTCAACTAGATACAGCCACATATGATTACCATACCCAACCCTTTTACCGAGGAGGAAAATCTGATTTGCCAAAACAACCCTTTCCAACAAGGTGATGTTACTTTTTTAAATTAAATTCCGTGGAGAATTGACATATGCAGCAATATCAACTGCATGAAATAGTTTATACAGTGATGTCACCACCCAAACAAACCTTGCTCTATGTAATTACCTCTATGATGAATCAGAAATTAATTTAGAACAACCACATTTTTTTGATTTTGCTATTGACACCTAGCCCTGATTTCTGTCGAGTCTGTAGAATCAAGAAATAACATAATTGTAGAAAGTAGACTGAAAGAATTCAAAAACAAGACATCATTCTCTGATCTAAAGATCAGATGAGAAACAGTCAGTCAGTCTATAAAGGACAATAACAGCATTTCTAGGACTTTGGCACTCCAGAGAACCATAGTGAGAACCATTATCCACACGTGAAGAAACACTGGGAAACCTTCATAGGAGTGCCCAACGAACCAAACTGACTCAAACAGCACATCGATGACTCATCCAGGAGGTCACAGAAGAACCTTAAAGGAGGGGCATTATGTAAAACTGATTATTTGAGCTTTATATTATGTTATAATGTTATTCCCTCATAAAAAACATACCTGGACTGTTGCTTTGATTCTTTCATTTATGTTTGAGAAATCCTTGAATCCCTGGTGGCAGCTATTCAGGGGTGCCTAAATGCTTGCTCTCAAAAAGCCCTACCTATTTCCACAAAGCTCCTATTTGGAGCTGCAGTCTCCAACCAAGTTTCTGCCTTACAGAGCCCACCTTCCCTGCGCCACTCAACTCCTCTGGACTAGCAGCAGCAATTGGCAAATACCTGTTGGAACTGCGCATCTGCTGAGTGTATCATATGAACTACTTCACAGTCCAACGCTGCTAAGAACTGCTGTAAACCGGATAATGGAGAAACGTTGTTGTGACATCCTGAAGGCAGATGTCAGAAAGACCAGGAGGTTCTTATAGAGACAGAGGCCCAATTTTCAAGGTGTCAAATTTCAAAGTCAAATTTCTTTCAAAATTATATTTGATATATATAGGATTTAAGAACTGTAGGTAACATAGTTACTTGATTGTCCAATAAAATGGCACTATGTGCCTGGAAAATACATAATACTGCCCCTATGAGGAAGATCTAAAGCTCTGCAAACCTCAGTTAGCTCAGTAAGAGTTCAAGAATTGACAACAAGAAAGCGATACTGGGCGAAAATGGCCTCTATGGGAGAGGTCCATTGGCAGAATCACTGTTGAGCGTTAAGAATATTAATAATTGTTGCAAATTTACCAAAAAACATAATTTATGAATTAAAGCTGCAAGCAGCATCTGGCGGCCCTAGCAGCTCAGCACGGCTCAGCCTTGTGGTGACCTCGGGACCTCTGGCACCGCCACCGCTTCCTCGTCATCAACCCTCTTGCGCTGTTCCGCACACATCCAGGGGTGCCCATCTAGGGGGTGGTTAACAAAGGTCAATTATATCTAGTGATGTCATTAATGTACCACACTAATGTCTCAAGCAGTGTTCCCTGATGATGCACAAAAAATATGGTGCAGGCCAGATGATGTATCAGGGCGGTAAACCTGTTGGAATAATCTAGGGGCGCAATGGAGTCAAATTACATTAAAGCTGCAAGCAGTATTGGGTGGCTCTCACAGCTCAGCATCGCTCCGGCCTTGCGACCGCGGGAGCTCTGGCACCGCCACCCCGTCACCATGGTCAACGCTCTTATGCTATTCCTACACCCATCCACAAGGAGTAGCATTTGGCAAACCTCCCAAATCACCTTCAGTCCACATCAGTATAAGACAAGTGGCATGTTTTCAAGGTTTGGGTGAAATCCGACCTTTCAGACAGGAATTATCATCATTTCCTGTCTTGTGGTGAAGGGTTGGCGCATATTTCCTTTATGCTGTTTATCTTGTCATGTGTGGTTATCAAGATTTAGTCGGTACAGTTTCAATCAGTTTAATTCTGTATTAATCACACAGGGAAAAGCAAGAGAACCAGCTACAAAACATCTCACTTCCAGTTTAAAGGGGGTGGGGCTAAGGTAATGTTACCAAATGATGATGAAAATATGATTAGTGCTGGTCTGTTATGACACAAGTTTCTTTAAGCCACAACCTTGTCTGGGGAATTTATTCCACCTTGATGTTTCATGGCGAAGGTTCAGACTTTGAGGCTTGACCACATGCTTTGATGTGGAAAAATTTTTTTGATAACTTTTGACCTTCAATACTTTGCAGACTGACTGAAGTCTGCATGTTAAAACCTGTAAGAGAAGTTGGTTCAGATACAACATGTGTAAAAGAGACAAAATGCTGCTTTGATCCAAAATGGCTGACTTCCTGTGTTGTTTGGACAATGGCTCCAAGAGACTTTTTCATAGGTCCTGACACGATACACGTGTGTTGAATTTCATTATTGCTGGTCAAAGCATGGCACAAGGCTGATTTTTTTTTAAAGAATTATAGGGGGCGCTGTAGAGTAATTAAGCCACGCCCACAAAATATTGAACTGCATTCCTGTTGATGGGTGGATTAGAATGGATCATAGAGAGTTTGGTGAAGCTCGGCTAAAATATGTGCGATTTATAGCCAAACATATAACAATGGCATGATGTATGACTTCGCCACGCTGCTACGGCCACTCCATCCAGTGAAAAGTCTGTGTGCTTTTAAGTAAGTGAGACCAACTTATCTGTCTTCTGACACAAGATCACCTTGATTAGGTCAAGGGGGTCAGAGATAGAGCTTTCTAAGAAAAAAAGTTACTTCCTATTCTGATGGGGCGGGGCTTAGATGACATCAAAATATGACCACATAGCATTGTCGAGCATCCAACCTGAGATTACTCAGACCATGATTGGTGCAACTCGGCCTTTATATGAGAAAGTTATAGTGTTTCGTTTGCTTTGGCGAGTACTCCAAATTCCCCGCTTGGCCACGCCCCCTAAACATGGTCAAAAAATTAAGATTTTGATCACTGTTACTGCCCCATCCCTCATCTGCATACTGACCGAATATGAAGCCAGTAGCTCAAAATCCCTAAGAGGAGTTTGTTAAAGTTCGAGGTGTGCAAACGTCCAATTTGCCCTTTGACCCAAAATGGCTGTCTCTGTGTACATTTTAGGACATACCCCCAAGAGACTTTTTTTTTTTCCTCTGGATTTGGTGTGTTCTACCTCCATACTGAGTTTCAGATCTGTATGATATATGGTTTGTCCTATCTCACGTTAGGGGGAGATGTAGAGCAGTTTGGCCCCGCCCGCTTTCAATTCCATTAAAATCTTTTAATTTCATGCAGGGTACAATTTTGGGTAAAGTTTGGTGACTTTTTGAATATGGTTAGTCCTCCAAATAGCCAATTTATTGTTTTCCAATAACAGGAAAACTGCTGTACCACTGGTTTGAGAAAAAGATTACCTTGATCCAAAACAATCTGCTTCCTATATTGATTGTATTTATTGAAGAAATATTCTCAATTACAGTTCAACAGTCAAATTTGTTAAAAACTTGATGACTTTGTTTTCTAAGATAATCTGGTAGTTTATCAGATAATGAGTTATCCCACAACAAAACAATGTATTACCTCATACACTGTTAACTGAGAGACAATATTTTCCTTTAGAAACTTTGGGATTGATATTTGGCAAATTAGAGAGTAAATTAGAGAGATAATTTCAATGAAGACTAAAAATAACCTAACAAAGAGTATAATTATTAAGTGCTTGTGCACCGCTCACCAGGATTAGTTTCAAGGGGGGTCAGTAGGTTATAGGTTGTTAATAAACAAATTTAGTATTCAATAGGACTGAGTCACCTTGATGTTTCTACATTGAAATAGGCTGAATACTGATATTAGAACAAAAAGTATGAATTCAGAAACAGATTTAGTCTTTAGCATGACTATATTATATGAACATTATGAAACAGAAACAATACCAGGATATAAATGAGTCAGTAATTTTCTTTAGGAAACCTTATAAGTGTCTTTGTACTCAACATTAAGCGGCTATTTTTATTTGCATCTCTTTAATGCCAGGAAAAGAGAGCACCTCATTTTAGCTTACCATTTTTACTCTCTCTAAATTGTTGTGATCTTTACACGTCTGCAAACAAAGCATGAGATTCTGTTTAGTTTGGTCATTATTTAATGTCTGTGATTGAAACTTTGGACAAGAATGAGTATATGTCTGATATCAGCCTGAACTTGTCGTAATTGTCAACAAGAAAAATATGTTGAAAGACAAAGCACATTATGGAAATAGAGATGTTTCACGATCAAAACTCAAATCTGATAAAAATTGTGATTCTCACCAGTTAAACAGGCTCAGCCTCATCATAAAAGAGTAAAGATAGGGTCAGGTTTTGACTGCATGCTTTGTACTAAAAAAAAAAAAATTTAAAAAAAAATAAAAAAAAATAAAATAAAATAAAATAAAATACAGTATAACAACACGAACTGTTCTGCTTTCAGCTCTCTCTTTTTCAGAAGCTGATAATCTGTCCAATTTTGGCCACCTTCTTCCAATTAAAGATACCTAAAAAATCACCAGAACAGGGGTGAGGTGAGAAGGTATGATAAACTTGCAAAGTGAAAATATGATTAATGCTCATTCTTGTTTAAGTTGCAGGTGACCAGAATAGAGCTCTCCTGTTGTTCTGTAGGAAAAGTCCAGTATAATAGGCTTCTACTGAAATTTGTTGCTCTTTTATGCCACAGGGGCACATTGGAGTCATTCCTATAGCACAGTGTCATTTTAACACAACTTAAATGTAAATAATGCAAATTAGGAAACTTCATTTCATTCAAGGGAAGTAATTATTAATTCATTTAGTTTGTGTTTGACTATTTATTAAACAGGAAAAGAGTTTTTCAATTCATTTTACATTGGAAAAAAGGAAGAAGAGAAAAACTATTACCTTTGGATGACTGAAATTAAAGTGATATTGTTAGATAATTTTAATTTCTTAAGAACCAATTGGCAGTGGAGAAAAAAAAAAAAAAAAAAAAAAAAAAAAAAAAAAAAAAAGATTGCTTGAAATATTGTTTCATGACAAAATTTGTACATTAGAATGAGTTACTATCAGGTTTGGTTGACACAGGACAGGACCAGACATGGAAAAACTTACCAAGTAAAATAATATAAATGAGAAAAATTGAAAATCTAATTTCAATAAAAATGAAAGAAACAATCTAACATACTAACAAGGAAATAACCTACAGAAACAAGACATGAACACCAAGAAGAACTACTAATATAGAACTACAGACAAGACTAAATAAAACGAAGCCTATGAATAACAGAAAACTATGGGAAAAGACAAGTAAAGGAAATACTATGAGAAATTAAACCTAAACAGATTAGGACCATAGGCAACGGAGATAACCATAACAAATGACTTTGGACAAAATTACTGATTTGTATGGAGATCTGAGATAAACATTTTTGAACAATTTTCAAGCATTTCAAAAAAAGGGTTCATGTCTTCAGAACTGAAAGGCTGAAACATTAGTTTGTAAGGAACAACTTGGATGAATTCTTTTTTTTTAATAAACGTTGTGTAGATCCTTAATGAGTGACACTTAAGGCTGATGCTCCCATTACCTCCGGCTTCATTATTATTCAAAAGGAAAAGAAAATAAATATATAAAAATAAATAAATAATTTTCAGAGGTTGCATACACATGAATCTTCACTTAATAAATGAAACACATACAGCCAAAAAAAAAAAAAAAAAAAAAAAGGAAAAAACAACTTATCCACGACTTGGTAATTAAACATAAGTCAAAAAACTGGTATCACTCCCCAACTTGTCTGTCTGGAACTTTTGCTCCTCTCCTCATAGGCCCCACCCACATGATCTGGCAAAACTAACCATGTTTAATTGAGCATTTATTCAAAGAGTTACAGGTGCAACAAACTGAATTACTTTGTTTAAATCAACTTTTCATCTTTTGCAATTTATAAAACCAGTTAACAATACATATTACTAATGTCAAACCAATAAAGATCTGATTAAGAGTAGATTAGCAAACTGTTCCAGTAATGCATATAGTCTTTACACATTTAGATTAGCCTTCTTCACTTTATCTACCATGGGAAAAGGAACTGAGGATAGGAAGACAATTTTCTTTAGCTACTTTTTAATAAGTATGCTAAGGGGATTTGATGGATAACAATAATAGTATTTATTAATAATTATGTTTTTGTGTAGTTCCTGTTATTGTAATGTTCCAGGACATTATGACCTGGAAAGAATGTGTTTATGTGAGAGTAGCAGTGAGGAAGGAATCTAGATTTGAAGAGATATGGCAATAACAGTTGCAGAAGTACAGGAGACAGGCACGTAGCTAAGTGTGAAATATCCCAGCTGTGAACAAATCCTGGAAACGTGCATAGGACTCCAGCATGAAGCAAGCCAAAGGTTCTGCGTCAGCAAAAGAACAAACTGGACTGGTTGAGAACTCTACATACACATAAAGTAGACAGGCTCCAGTATAAATATGTCCTACTCGAAGCAGAGAGTTGGGGGTTCTGAGAGATTTGTGTGAATATGGAACTTGTGTACAAAGCAGGTGCACTAAGAACCCTCCAACATTGGTCCAAATAAAGCAGAAAAAAAAAAAAAAAAAAAAAAAAAAAACTGAGTCTGGTGTGATGATCTGTTTTATTTGCCACTTTTTACTCCCCAACAATACTTAGTGGAAAGAGGCTTTAAGAAAGAGGAGTAGTTGGAAACAGCATCACCAGCAATGACTACTCAGCGTTTGTGTGTATCTATAGGAACTGTGGCATAAGAAACATCTGCAATTACTTAAGCTCTGCAAAAATGTGATATGTACAAAAAACTGAAGATTTGCCATTTTTCATAGCTCTCCATCTTCATTATGAAAACACCCAATGTTGAATAACCCCTAACCCATCAACAAATAATGTCTTCATATCCTTCATTAAAGTTCCTAAGACTTTTCCTTTATGCTGACATCTGTCAGAAGAGGATCTATGGTAAACTTGTAGAGGTCTGATTCTGCATTTGGAAGCAGATGGAAGTCTGCTGATGACAGTCTTAAGGATGACTCAGTATATCCCCTTCCTTAATGCTGAGCTAAAGAGTCCTCAGTGTATAGATGATGGTTCACCAAACCAGTCCCTTTGAAAATCTCCTGCATATCATATATCCTGCATGTCTGTCATCCTGTACAGGTATGGTGCATCTTTTAATCAATTCATTTTACACTAAATAGGAATGAAAACACTGGATCAACAGAGGCTAAAAAACCAGTAACTTTACATCAGAATATAAATTTGCAAAAGTTTCAAATCAAAGTGTTTCAACAGAAGGAAACTGGACTTCTATTAATATTTATAGTAATCGTTTTGGGAGACATTTCACTTTTCATCCTAAAGACTCAGCTGTTCTTTTACATCTCAAGGCCAAGGGTCACTCATTTGAAGACAACAATGTCCCCGGTTTGGACATGCGACACAGGGTGCCACACCGCCCCCATTTCAGGTGCTGCAACAGCAAAGCAGCTGCCCTGCACAACACCACCCAGCCCCACACGCAAATGCAAACAAGCAGACACCACTGAGTCAAGCAACCACACCGAGCTAACACCAGGAAAGGATCAACTCCCCCATCAAGTATCCCTGGCAATTGGCCTGCACCCAGGGCCAGAAGCCCCACCATGCCCCCTGAAGCACTTAAACAAATCCTCATCACCATCCCTGCACCTTCAGCCCAGGAACAACCATCACCAAGCCCAGCCCCATCACCGCAGGAACAACCATCACCAAGCCCAGCCCCATCACTGAACCAACCAAAACCTCAGTGGCCCCAGACCCAAAAAAGAATGCAACCCCTTCACAGCCAACTCTATAACCTTCTGCGGTAACCCCAATCAGCAGGGCCAACATTCCCCCGACAGAGTAAAGAGTAGAGCAGTAGGCCAGGGAGCCTGCCAAGCTGCCCGGTACACACCAGCAACCCCAGGGAGGCCATGAAACACCACAAGCCCACACCAGCTAGGAACCAACATCCGAGCCTACCCACCTCTCCAGGCAAAGTAAAACCCGCCAGTCAACCCTGTGACACCACAAGGCGCACCCCACCGCTATCGCAGGCCAAAGCAGCAGAGGAAGGACAGCCAATCCCACCCCACAGACATCAAAGCATGCTGGTAGCACACCCCCACTGCGAACGCCACACGCCCCCACCAAAGCAGAGCCAAACCCCCGATAACCACCACCAGCCAGGCACACACCCCAAGAACATGGCAGCCACCCCAGCCATCAGGAGCCATGATCCAAACAGTCCTGGGAGAACCAGATTTCACCCCCCAAACCCACCCACAGCCCAGACTCCAACCAGATGGCCCTCTCCTTCTCCTGGTCGCCAACCCCAAATGGCAAACAGACAATACAGTTGTAAAAAGACCCCACACTCCCCTCCACCCATTCAAATATGGTGTTGATGCGTGTTACATAATGCATTTAAAATGGGTGAGATAGGGCAGCAGCTGACACAGAGACATGTTACTGCACTCCCCCCACCACCCCCTCTCAATCTTGGAGTGTTTGGGAGGCAGGAGACAACCATGGGAGTTAAACTCTTTTGAATGAGGTAAAACAGTCTGGGATGTTCACTTGACCAGTATTTAACTGCTAACTTTGTCTAAATGTTTCATCACAATGAGGCTCAAACAGCAGCAGGTGTCATGGTTTTTATAAGTCGTCTGACCCACATGCAGAGAACACTCTCAGGAGACTCAAAAAAAAAAAAAAAAAAAAAAAAAGTCAGAGGTTTATTATGAGGTTATGTTAATGAAAGCGTGATCCAGGACGAAATGGTTCTGGAACCAGGCAGTCGCAGGAGCTCTGAAGAGAAACAGCAGAGGGTAAATATAACGAAGTGGGTGATTGAGATTACGGTTCCGAATATGCTTACTTGAATGGTTGACGTATTTTGCCAGGGGGTCTCAGAGGTGGTCTGGAAGATTGCAGGTTTGCAGATGAATCCATGTACTTGAATGAGGATAGACCAGATGGTACGGTGGAGGGCGGACAAGGTTCGATCATGCGATGGAGGAACAAGGAAGAGGAGTTGAGCTGCCAGCCAAAGTCTTGTCTCCAGGAATTCTATGAAGGATTTGCAGGTGATTTCTAGGAGTCGAGGGGAAACGAGCCAGAGCGGAATCCGTACACCTATCCGAGTAACCTTAAGAGCAAAACACAGACGTAAGTATCTTCTTACCAGGAAAAACAAGGATCAGAGCAGCCCACCGGCAGGCTTGACATTTACCACATAGATTAACACTCAGGCATTGACAGACTGCCAACAGGCTCCTCATATACTCCTCTGTAATGAGGCTAAACAGACTGCAGGTGCGAACAATCGGCCCCTATGCTCACTGACACCATCTGGTGGATGACTGTAGGAACTGCAGAAAATAATTCCCAGACCCCAACAGCAGGACTTTTGTTTTTTTTTTTTTAAAAGAGTAACGTCACTGCGAGTAATGACTACACAGCACAAGGGCAACACCTGATCATGTATGACCATTTATCAACATGTATAACATTATATTAGATATAATGTGTAATAATGTTTTATCAGAATAGTAGTACATAGAGTTGATGCAGTTGAAGCAATAAAAGCTGGAAAGGCTGAGGAAGCTCAGATGAGATCTTAAATTAGTTTAGACAATTATGTATCAACCTGTTTTTACTTTTTAAATATAAACGAAACTATTTTATCATAAGAGGGTCTGGTTGTTGTTAGTGAAGCACCAAGCTTGTCTATTAGGTGTAAGAGGTATCGTTTTTATTTATTTTTGTTGGCCAAACTGTAGTACTGATTGACACTGTTGTTGGAGAAGAACAAAGCTTGTTTTTTTATACTTTATTTTCATTGGTCAAACTGCTTTATTGAGTTTAAAACTGCTGAGGCCTATTTAACTAGATGTCTTTTACTTACAGTTTTAGTAAGAGACATACCATTAAGCAGGGGTATAATCATATAATACTACAACTTAACATTTTTGTGTTTTAAATTAATACTAAAAAATGAATAATTTGTCCTTCACATTATTTTTCTAGGTTTTTTCATGTCAGAAAGTTGTTACTTACAAAACTAGTTCAATTTCCAAGCAACCTACGTAAATGTATGAGGGGTCGTACAAGCCATAAAACATATTGCCACTCTATTTAATCTCTCACATACATGTATTTTATCTCTCAGATACAAACATTCTCCTCTCATATACATATATTCTTCTACATACACACATACATTCTACTTTCACATACATATATGTTCTCTCATATATATAGATTCTCCTCTCATAAACATATTCTCCTCTGACATACTTTCTTCTCTCACACACACACTTTGTCTTCTCACATGCATGCATTCTCCTCTCACACACATACATTCTCATTCACATACATACATACCGTATTCTCAGTCAAATAATCTATGTATTGCATAACACAGGAAGTTCTTACTCAAACAGGAAGTAACTCTTAAATCAGGAAATGCATTAATTCTTCCTTTGTATATTTCAACAGAATATTCATTTGCAAAACTACATAATGAAACTATTAGAATTGATCCTGTTTTCTCATCTGTTGTTTTTTTTTATCATTTAGAGGTGAGGAGCATTGAAAATTACATTAGAATGTTTCTCAGAAGTATATTGGGATGTCTGGAACAAATGCAACACGATTCTGCAGATTCTTTTGTTCATGAGAGCCTCCAAAGAGAACTTCGTGACCATGTTTATATTTCATCTGTATTTCTGACACAATCAAGACTCATCCAGGAGTCAAGGAATAGAGAAGTAGTCAATGCACTACAGTCTTTGCATGCATGTCTGCAGACTGTGCTGGCAGCCACTGGATCGAACCAAAGGAGCAGATCTGAAAACAGAGATGTCTTTTTGCCCCCAAGAGTCATGACAGAACACCAAGGTCAGCCTCCTTACAATATTTCAGAGGAGCAAATATCCCATTTACTATCTCTTGGAATGAACTTACAAAACACTTGGGGGTAAGCAGTTGGACCCTCTACAGGCACAGAGAACGGCTTGGATTTCAACTACTGGATTACACAGCAATCTCAGGTGTTCAACTTAACATATTTGTTGCAGAAATTCTTCAATTAACTACCAATGCAGGTGGCAGGTACATGGGAGTTTAGGGTCACATGGATTACGCATTCAAAGATGGCATGTTAGACAAAGTCTGCTAGAAATTAATCCTGTTGGTCGATGCTTTAGATGATGCCATGCCGATGGATTTACCCCGTTTCATCTTCAAATCAATGATGGCGAAAAGTTTATTTTTTTTTAACAAAAAAAACAAGTCTTCTCCAGTATTTCTGATTAATATTCTCAGTATCTGTTGTAGAACAAATTTGTTATAGTTCATTGTATACAGTAACTTAAATAACCTTATTTGTTAAAAAAAAAAAAACAATTCAGACATATGTGAAATTTTTTTTTTTTTTTAAATGATTGCCACATTTTTGGTTTAGGTTTTCCAATTATGAGTTACCCTGGTTTCATTTTTGTCTTAGGCACATAGATGGAAACCACCAGATTGTGGGCAAAGTTAAACAGTTGTGTCATTTCATTATATTTATCTTTTTAACGTCATGGAGGAGCATGGTGTATTAGATTCACTTAACGAACTGCATGTGTTTTGTCTTCATTACATCTTTCTGCCACAAATTCAGAGAGATGCAAGTGATTTTCAGAATCAGTGGATCATGGTCTTTCAACACAAGGAGGGTAAACCTCTCTTCAACTTTGGCAAAGGGGCATAATCAACAATATAGGAATACACAATCCAAGTATGAATGGTATTTGTGACATATACAGGCTTTGATGACCACACACCAACTTCTCAGTTACAGACTTGTAAAAAAGTTGTTGTTCCATCTATTAATATCACCATCAGTGATCGTATAATGAATTTTCTTCAACAAACCTTTGATCCATTTGAATATTATGGAAATTATGGTATAGGGTATAGGTTAATTTTTCAACTTAGTATGTTTCCTTGAGGGATCTAAAAAGGGGATAAAGGATTACTCTTAAGACAAATATGGCTGAGCCTAGAATTGTTCTTACCCTTGGCAGATCTAGTTTAAAAATTATTTTCATCGTAATGGTTTTGATAGGAAATGAGAAAGACATTTCTCAAAACACAAAATGGTATAAAAGGAGCATCAACAAATGGCATTTTTCAAGCTATTTATGTATTTCTCAGTTTTTTGCATGCTAAAACAGGCATATTGATGATTTGTCTTTGCTTATGAACTCCAAGTCTTTGAGGTTTGATGGCCCCCTTAGAACCTCCGGTTTTCAGCTCCCTCCACAGAATGTCTATCAGAACTGAATCACAAGTCTGGGTGGGCCACTCCAAAAAGTTATTTCTTCAATTCAGCATAAACATGTTAAAATAGGACTACTTTTAACCTACATCTGCCTGGTGTTTGAATGTTTTTGGCTTAACTGTATGTGTTGAACAAAATTTGAGTAATTCTATCAATAGTAAATGTCCACAAAATGTAACATTTTGGAGTTTAACGTTCAAAGTTCCTCTTGGTGTTCATGTGGTTCTAATTTGTCTTTATTATTCATGCATTTATTTTTAAATTCATTTTAAACATTCGGACAGCTATAAAAAATGCAATGCACATTAAACCAAATTTTATTGAAGTTTCTGGTTCTGGTGAACTCAGTAAACTGCATGAACTATCACTTGGTCTTGCAAGTATCACTTGGTGTTTTGTAAGCTCTGACATCCTGTTAAAAAAAGTGACCAGCCCTCTATCCTGGGACTGTGAGGATAAATCAAAGACAAAAATAATAATAATAAACATAAGTAAAGCAAAAAATGTGAATTTTTAGTAAATTATTCAAAAATAAAGAAATAGAGGTATATTGAAAAGTTAACAAATGCTAGAAACTATTGACAACAGATACAATTTTACATGTAGAAGTCAATGAAATGTAAAGATGTTCTGAAAAACAGCTAAATGTGGTACTCCTCTCAATAGGAAAAGCTTGGCTATTTAGGACACCCTAATTCAGGGGTGCCCAAGTCCAGTCCTGAAGATCTACCCTCCTGTTACTTTTAGATGCATCCCTTCTCCAACACCCCTGAATCAAATGGTTCTTTTAGCCCTGCAGAGGCCTGGTAATTAGCCTTTCATTTGATTCAGGAGTGTAGAAGAAGGGATGCACCTAAAAGTTGCAGGATAATAGCTCTCAAGGACTGAACTTGGACACCCCTGCCCTGATTAAACACTGCCAGTACTAATCAGTTCATTGACAATAACTCTCATACATAGAAACATTCACAAATAACAAAAGGGAAAAAGATTTTCAACTTTTTTAAGATCAGTGCAAAAAGCATTTTTACTTTCGATACTTCTTTAGTGTGCAAACTTGGTGTTGAAACAACTGTGGACCAGAAAAAAAATGAATTAGGCAATACCAAAACCATAGGTGTTGTGAAGTCCATATGTTCCTGAAGGTCAAGTATGCACACAAGGTCCTGACCAGGTGCTAAATGACAGTTGACATTCAGAAATAACAAAAGTAAATACTTATTTCCTAAATACTCTGTTGTAAGTACTTCCAGTGAAAAAGATTTACAAAAAATGTAAAGCCAACAGTGTTACAAATGTGCACACAAGGTCCTGACCACATGCTAACAATGTGGACAAGTATGTTTTTAAATTACCAGTGCAGTAATAAAAACAATAACATCCAAGGGAATGTAATATAACAGTGAAAACAAAATACTTGTCATTTAAAAATTTGTTCAATGGTACATAAAAGGGAACAAGATTTTCAACTTCTTTAAGATCAGTGCAAAACATTTAGCATTTTTACTTTCAGTACTTCTTTAGTGTGCAAACTTCATGTTGAAACAACTGTGATGGAGACCAGGAAAAAAAAAAAAACCAACATAATTTGGCAATACCAAAACCATGGGTGTTGCCCAATGCAAAGTCCATATGTTCCTGAAAGTCTTTGTAGGATATATGCAGGGATAATTTCAAGCAATTAATGCAGGTGTTTGCAATGGGCATTTTAGATGGGGTTACAGAAACCAGCCTCATAGTGAAGAAATTCAATTGAAGGCTGAGGAGAGAAGCCAATTGCTGGAACAGTACTGGTTCCAGTGGCAAAGGCCAAAATCATTCCCAGTTTCTGTGCTCCCTCTTGATCTAAAGAAAACACAATACATGAGTAATTTCAGTATAAGAAAGACTTAAATTATTTGTCAATTTACCCTCAGCATCTGAAAGGTAGTCTCTCCAGAATGGGATTACAATTTCCTCGTCATTCCTTTTGTTCAATCAGATCAGCTGACAGGATTGAAGGAGACCTACACAGAAGTGGTCAAAAACTCTCTGGGTGATCTCGAATTTTGTCTAGCACACCAAGTGTCCTCAGTATATCCCGAAACCTTAAACAAAAAGGAAGAAGAACTAACATTATTCTTGAATCACTTTTTTTTTTTTTTTTTTTTTTTTTAAAAGTTCCAGATGAAGTTAGATAAATGTTTGCTTTAACATCAAATGTAACAGGTTCACATATGAGCTCATTAAAGCAAACATTTCACATGATTGATAAGTCAAAAATATGTAGCCCTTGTAAATATAGGAACTTAGTTCATAATATAACATTCCCAAAATTGTATTTCAAAGTATTTACATGGGATGTTCCCTTTGACCTGAAAAGTTTTTATTTTAGCCACTCCAGTATATATTGATTATAGGTTATATTCTTGTTATATTGATTATAGGTTGATGGCATGATTGAGTACACAACTGAAGAAGGTCAGAGGGCAGCTAATAATAAGGCTGAAGGGATGAAAACTAATGAAAACTATTACAGACATTTAATCCAGTACGTAACTTGAGAACAAGTTAGAGGTACTTGCTTCGGTCACTATTGAGATTTAAACTTTACAGAAAAATGCAATAACCCAAAAAATAAAACATATTTCTATGTTAAATACATATAACATAATTCTAAATTAAACCTACCATTCCTTACTTTGTTTTAGTTATCTGAAAATCAGGTTTGCCATTTAAAAGTCCAACTTTTTAACCCCTTACTGTCTGAATTAATTTACAATCTTATTTTTAAAAAGGGATTTTGCTTTAAAACAGATTCTAAATTGAGCAGAAATTGGTCATTTGAATACTGCACAAAATGTATATATTTTAGGCATTTAGTATGACAATTAGACATATTAAGCTTATGTAGCTGGGAATGCCTCCAATCACTAGATGGCAGCAAAGTGCTTTCTATATAATCCTTGGTATTTGTTGTACATTCAACTACAGGTATTAGTGGTAACATACTCCTTGACTTTGGGTGAATACATGTAGCTATATTTTTGAACTTGCTTTTGTAATGGTTTTAGCCATTTGTCTAACCCACATGCAGACACACTTTCAAGAGGCAGTTGAAAAGTTAAAAGGTTTATTTACAAACAAGAATGAGATATATACAAGGTGAATGTTGAGTGATCCGGGGTCTGGTTCTGGAAACAAGTTTCGACTGATGTTCTGGGGAAACAGGTAAACGATTAGTAAGATGAAAAGGTGAACTGGTATTCTTAATCCAGAGATGCTTACTGGAGAGGTGGAAGAACTCCGCCAGGGAGGAATGAGAGAAATCTGGGAGGATGGTGAGCTTACTGAGGAACAGCAATGAATCCAGATGGCCAGAATAATGGAAGATTCGAGTGGGCATGGTGGAGGGTGGACAGGCTTCAATCTTCAGAGGAGGTGCGAGGAAGTGAAAGCCAAGGAGCTGCCAGTCAAATACTTAATGCCAGGAGATATGCTGCAGTCTTGCAGGTGAGTTACAAGAGCCAGGGATTCCAGCTGGAACGGGATCCGAATGCTAATCTGAGAGAACCTGGAGGAGGTAGCACAAAGGTAAGTAATCTTTCTAATACAGAGCTACAGCGAACAAGAGAACACGGAGGACTTGGAGTTACCTCAAACGTCAACACTCAGGCATTGAAGGACTAGCAGCAGGCTCCTCTTGTACACCCCGCCTGATGTGGCTGATTGGAAACACTTGCTGAACACCCAGCCAACATGATCCATCTGGAGGATGAACAGATTAACTGCAAAAAGGAGATGACCAGTATCTCCCAGACCCCGACAGTTTTTTAATGTCTTTACATTTATCACTTGATAACTTAAATGACAGAGACTTTCACTGCAAACTCCAAAAAACCTTTTTAGAAAAATAAAAATCTATGTTTATTTTCCCATATTAAGTTCAGCGAAGAGACAAAACCTCCGTATCATTTGATGCATTCTACAGGTAATTTAGCCTACAGTTTATATTTCGTGGTTGTTTTTTACAGAATTTAGTTACTTAGAGATGATAAAAGGGAATAACTACATACCTCTCAAAAGGTCCACGTACTCTGTATATCACTTGGAACATTAGAATGTCATCCACAAGCTGATCCTTGTCTTCCAGCCTCTTTAGCTGTCTCAGACAGCCAGCATTAGCCAAATACTCCTCAAGGTGCTCTGTTGTTGTAAGCAAATCTTCAAAGGATTGGCACTCTGTGACCTTGAAATAGATAAAGGAAGGAAGATAAATGATTCCCATAATTTCTTATGTAAGTCTAAAGCCACTTCTTTGCAGGAGCAGCTTTAACTGGTTCTGCCCAAGGCTGCCCTGGCCAGATTCGCCTCCATTAGTAGGTCCTGCATTTTCCAGTTTTTTGTACCCACTTCAGGGGTAGTATGAGTTCCTGCCCATATTCAGATCCACAATACTGATGAGCAGACTGCAATAGAGACACTCCACACAAAGTGTACTTACATTAACTGGTTAGAGTGAGATTTGACAATGGAGAAGCAGCTTTGTGTCTCTAGTCTAAGTACTATAATACATAACAAAGAGAAAAGTTTTAAAAAAACAACACCTTTTTAATTTTTTCACGGAAGTCTCTATCCGCAATATCTTCCAGGACTGGCTTTACAAATTCTGGGCCATCAACAGAGCAAGAGTAGAGAGGGTAGGGGAGAGAAACCCAGCAGGGGGGCCACCGTGTACAAGGCTTACCGCAATGGATCTGCCTGCAATGAAGTACTTGTCTTCTCTCATGGCTAGAAAACATAATACAGTTTATTTGCTACTGAGCATCTCAAGAAACTTGAGAAATACCCATGACAAAGTATTTGTAAAACGTAGTAATTACTCGTCTGTAAACAGTGTTAAAAACATGCATGTGCTATCAAGAGCCAAGTTCATTTTGTCTTCTTCTACCTTAAACATTGAAGAGAGAAGCAAAGCTTCCATTAGAAGCCCGAGAAATTCTCTTCTTGGGCCCCCCCAGGTCCACAGCTTCTTCAGGTACTCCCATGTCATCAGAAAACTTCACATAGATGGTGTGACATGGATTGTATTTCCCACACTTTAAACCTCGAATTGCTCCATCCAGCACTGTGGTTAGGTTAATATTGAACTTGCATCTCTTCTGATTGCTGATTTTCATTGCAAGCTCTTGTAAAATCTCTCTTGCTGGTAACATTCTGGGTTACATCTGAAAGAAATTACATAGAAATAGGACCTTTTATCAAGAAACGGGTATCAATTAAAAAGACCTAACAATTTTTGACCACACACATTACTATGTCTTGAAGAAGTCTTTACTGTTGATTGTGTGGGAACTGTTGCAGGTATCAAATAAACTAAATAACTGGATGAACCCCTATTAGATTGACTGGAATGTTATTAAAACAAACTATGAACGACATGAATGTTAACTGCATTAATAACTTACAAAAACTTGAAAAATTACGTTGGTGTGAAAATGTATTTATATTCTTACAGATTTTTCCTGTTTTACTTATTTTTCTCACACAGTTTAGATAAAACAAATTTTAAAGGGGTGGTATTGTGTATTTTCCAGGCACATAGTGGCATATTATAGCACAATCAAGTAACTATGTTACCTTCAGTTGTTATAAAAATGCTATACATATATCTAACATAACTTAAATGAAATTTGACGCCTTGAAATTGGCCACTGTTTCTTTAAGAAGCTCCTGCTCTTTCCAACACTCCATCTTCAGCATGTCATTACAACAATGTCTCTCCATTAAGCTGCCGTTCTACCAGTTTTTTGTTCATTGCTGCTGCCATTAGTCTGGTGAAGCTGTGTGGGGAAGGGCAGGTGAGGGGTTTTATGTGAGGCGGAAGCTCGGCTGTGGACTGCAGCTCCAACATGGAGCTTTGTGGAACTAGGCAGTGCTTCGAGAGCGAGTGTTTAGGCAACCCTAAATGGCTGACATGATTCAAGAATTCCTCAAACATGCATAAAAGAATCAAAGCAATATTCTAGCTATGTTTTTGATGAGGGGAGTAACATTATAACATGATGTAGAGCTCAAAAAAGTAGATTTTAAATAATATCTCCTTTAATTTAAGACAAGGATAACCTGGGAGAAATACAAGATGCAGTGTTCAAATTATGACTGTATTACTTAAAAGAGATGAAAAGGTACCCAACTTGGCCCCACATAGAAAAGCTATCTGCTATTTTGTCAAATTATGACTCAACTGTGATTAACCTAATTTTGTTACTTCAATTGTACAGGCCACAGCCAGGTCTGATTACTGCCTGATTCGTGGAACTCAAGATCTCACTCAAAAATCAAACTTGTCTGACAACATGAAGTAAATTAAAAGATCTCAAAAAGCAACATGTCAGGCCCCATTGTAAGGGAATTGTAGAACAGACGAGAAACAGACATTTATCAGTCTGGAAAAGGTCGCAAACTTATTTCTAAGGCTATGGAAGTCCACTGAACCAAAGTGAGACCTGTTCTCCTTCAATGTAGCATACGACAGTAGTTAACCTTCTCAGGAGTGGCCAACCTACCAAAATTACTCTAAGAGAACATCAGCAACTCATCCAGAAGTTCACATAAGAACCCTGAACAAAATCTAAGGCTCCACAAGCTTCACTGCCTCAGTTATAATCAGTTTTCATGGTTTAACACAGTAAAAAAAAAAAAGAAGGCAGAAATGACTACAAAGGGAGAGTTCCAAACAGCTGATCTCCAAAGAGAACACAGAGGCCTGTCTCAGATTTATCAAAACACATCTTGATTTTTGAAAGGACAGCAGGTCCACCTCTGAATGGTGAAAAAAATACAAAATTAAGTCCGAGTTAACTCAAAGTCAAGATTTACACATTGTTGTGATAATGTGGCTGGACCTTAAATAGGCCGTTTATGCTCGGAAATCTCCCAAGAAAAGTGGGTCAAAATTCCTCCACAGCAATTAAACAATTTTTTATGGCAGGCAAAAAATGGTGGCAAAGCCAGTCATTAGGTTTAGAGGGGAAATAACTCACCAAGTGCTAGGTTGGTTTGGAACGTTTTTTTTTTTTTACCCTTACAAAGACATTTATCATTTGAAAATGTTTTTGTATTTACTCATGTTTTCTTTATTTGCTATATAAAAAAATCAACTGTGACAAAAACAGACAAACTGTAAGGGGCAAATATGTTTTCACAACACTGTAACAATACTCTTCTTTGGGCTCTGGACATTTGCTTACAATTGCAAATATACAAAGGTTGCTAAATTTCTCATCAATGCACTTAATACTACTTTTTTTAATAAAGTATTTTGGTCAAACACCAATGTGCAAGACCATGTATAAAATATTATGTGAAACATGTAATGATGACAATTAAATTAAATATTTTTAATTAGCCAAGGTAAAAAGCTGCAATTACACAAACCTTTCAGTTTCCAGACTTGCTAGAATGGCCTGGTTCAACTCTTCATCATCAGAGGACACATCAGATACAGCAGCCAGTACAGAAAGATTATTCTCATAGTTAGCTGACTGTTGATGTGTTGAGGTCGACTGTAGATGGCAAGCTGTGGGCAATTCCAGAGAGGGTAGGTTTGATCCAGTTCTGCAATCAGATGGATCAAGTGAAGATGAGCCTTCAACAGATGAGGACGAAGGGAGGCTGGAAGAAAACCAACTTCCTGGAGGGCATATGGGCAGCTGGTTAGAAGACCTGCTTGCTGAAGTGCTGCTAAAGTTGGATGAGAAGCTTCTTTGATAACTCATGCCAGGAGTTTGACAAAATGGCATCCCACAACTATGTGATGAAGCCAGAGGTTGAAGTGCAAGAGTACCGTTTTGTGCACAGGCAGCCACTGTACCGGTGAAAGAGTCCGCAGATGAATCTACTCTGAGATGAGGTCTACTCTGGGATGAGCAGCACAATTGTCTTGCTGAACTCGTGCTTTCATCGCGGTTGTTGTCACCACTGCTGTAGCCTGACATGTCATCCTTGAAAAAAGTTGTAAGAAAAAGTTTCAAAATTTCAATTGAAAAACAAAACACCAAAATGCAGGAATACATTTTATTGCCTGTGCAGATTAGGCTTTAAAGCTGATATTTGTAGCTAAATGTATGTATTGTATGTTGTATGACTTTACAGTAATAGATTAAACTAAAGCCATAAAATTAATAATGTACAAACAGGCATACCAACTCTGTCTGAAAATCTCAAAACGATAAAAAAGCAAAATTTATTAATCAAGACTTAAAGACCTAACATGACAAAGGTCACTGGTAGCAAAGGACATTCCATTTAAAATGTTTTTACATCACTCCTGTCCTAATCTTGATCAGCATTCAAAACATTACAATTCTCAAATGGTGCCTTGAAATATAACATACCAGAATTGGTCTTGATGGGCTTATGTAGAGGGCTTTTGATTTATGGATTTTGTGTTTAAGATTTGCATCCAGTTCTTGTCCAGTACGCAGTTTGGGAGAAATTAATTTGCTGTCACAAGACATAAAACACTCCCAACTGAGAAAAACAATGATTAAAAAAAAATAAAGATCCACCGTTTAAAGAAATAATTTTTTAACAAGTACAGCTATTAGTAAAGTCAATATGCTTGTTGAAAGCATATTGTGGTCTTTCTCCCGTAACTAATCGGCTAATATTATAAAAAAGTGCTGACCTGCAGACAGTTTTTCAACAAACACCTCACTAATTTGTTCAATTACAGTGTTTGGTCCCAAGATTTCTTGAATTCAAATCCATAAAGTATGTGCCCCTTATCATGATAAGGCAATTGTTACTTTGTCTGGTGTTTGATGAAAACACAGCTTGATGGCTTCGGAGGCAGGATGATGTCTTTGTGGAAAGTATCATGATAATGTATTCTGGCCCTACAAGATGAAACAAACACTTTAAATTAGCCACTTGATATTTTGCATGTTACCACAACTGAAGTTACAAAATGTGGCCATTTACTTCAGGATTTCTTCTGCTTAATTTTGCTCTGAAAATACTGACAGAGACTGCAAGATGAAAAACTGTCTAAGATACACTGTTGATTAAAATATTAAGACTAAGGAAGGGGACATAAAGACAGATTCTTGAACCAACTTGATGTCCACACTGGTGCTGACAACACACACTGGTGGTGGCAACACAATAAAAATAAAACTGTGAAAATAAATATGTGAAAAGGGCTAAAGAACAAACAAAAAACTTTAATTGAAAACATTTTTGGATAGATGGCTGGAGCAAATTACAAAAACATATTTGAGAGTCACAACATGGGTTTGATTTGTAAAACCATCAACCTTCAAAATTTGCATGGTATATCTAATGTTATTCTTCCTGGGACAAGTCAATTTTCCTCAGACTTGCGCATTATGCTTTCAGTCCTGTATATGCTCAAGGTAATCCTTTTTGAATCTAGACAAAAATTAAATGGAAAATTGAAGTAGTGTTATTACTATATGAAACGTTAGTGATGTCAACCCAAAATATACAAGAAAGAAACTGGTCATCAATGACTGAACTTAGACATATCTGCTCTAAATGTTACTAATGATTTAATAAGTTTTAGTGTTAAAAATGAGCTGTCAAACTGATCATGGATATGCATTACAACTTTGTTATAACATTTTCAGTAGTAAGTCTTACAACTATTTGCCTCTTTGAATAACCAACATTATTCTGAAGATGTGTGGGATTGTATATAATGGTAATAAAAGATTCTTTAATTTGTTCAAAGCTGATATATCAAGCACATTTACACCCGCAGAACGCGGGTCAAGATTTAAAATCTAATAGTGAAATATTCTGTACTCTTCGGTTTTATGAGAACTTAATGAACTTTTCTGCTAATTTCTGGTAAAGGGTACACTTTAAACGCCATGGTTGATTTAAAACTCTCCTCAGTCTGCTAAAATGGAGTCAGCGGATGAGTGCAGTGTGCGCGCGTACGCACACACGCACACACTGTGCCGCAAAAGTGTAGTAATTTATTGCTTACCTTTTCCTTGGTTGAGAGCTCCACTTTCCAAAGTGCCTCTGAGTCTGCTATCGTAATGACTGCTGCATCCCTGCAGTTTGGCCTGGTGTTTGGGTTGACTGTCCCCCCTGAGGCGTTGCTGGGTTTGAAAAGTTTACTCATTTCGTCTTCAGTCGCGCTATGAGTGACATTAGAGGCAGATGAGCTTGCCCTTTGTTGCCCAAGAGAAGGGGACAAAGTTGTGACAGTTTCAGGAGATGATAAAATGCTTCTTAAAATCCCAATGGCTTGCTGCAGGGCTCCTGACTCATTTGGCCTCTCCATGTTGAGTGGCATTCTGCGAATCGATGTACATAATCCTGTGTAATCTTAGCCAATCAGAGTTCACTAAATGATCCGACTTCCATTTCTGCTAAACTCCTTCCGTTTCCACTATATCTCACACGCGTACATTATTATTTTCATACACCTTCATTCATGGCTTGACATTTTAATTTTAAGGAAGTATGGGGAAAATTTGTTTATTAATGAGCAGTAAATAAAATCTGTTCATTGAGTCAAATGTAAATGTATGTAAAAGATCAGATACAGGTATATGAAAGATAAACTATATGAATGTAAGAGACAGTATGTGAATGTAAAGACATAAAATATATGTATGGAAGAGATAAAATATTTTTATGGAAGAGATAAAATACATGTTGTAAGAGTTAAAATGTGTGAATGTAAGACATAAATACATGCATGCGAGATATAAAATATACTTATATGAGGGGAGAATGTGTGTATGTGAGAGATTAAATATATGTATGAGACATAAAATATATGTATATCGGAGTGGCAGTACGTTTTACGGCTTGTACTGCCCCTCATATAAATGCATTTTTGACATATTTTGACCAATAAAATATATTAAACCATGCACTTGTGTGTACTGTCGAAATATTTAGCTTGCTAGTTGTGGTGCTACCTGATAAGGTAAGTTTACAGCCCTGGAATGACATAGTCATTATGCTTAATTAAAGACTTAAATCATTTTGTACAAGAGGAAAAGGGAGAAGAAGTTTGTTTGGGTGGTAACCCCATGTCTTAAGATCATAAAACATATACATAACTATATTCTACATGTATTAATATCGGTGTGCAGAACACTGTTTTTTGTAAGAAACATTTGATAACAGACAAAAGTTAAAAAAAAAATAGAATTTTGAATTTTGCGAATGTTTTACAGTGTAGTTTATTTGTGAGATGTTCCTGCTCAAACTATTTACAGATCTGTCAGGTTTCCAATATGTGCCCCCCCACCCCCCAATGTTAAACTCATTCCTATGCCCTTGGTTCTACAGTTTGTTAACAGTTTATAACTTCATTGACATTTTGGGGTCTGGGAGTTTTGTTCACCACCTTCTTTGCAGTTCCATCATTCATCCACCAGATGACGTTGTGGAGCATGGCAGCTGGGCGGCTAATCAGCCTCATCAGTGAGGAAGTACAAGAGGAGCTTGAGTGTTAGCCTTTAGTGGTAACTTCAAGCTCTCTGAGTTCCCGCCATGATCTTTGTCTTTGCTTTCCTAGGAAGATTACTTACTCTTTGTGTCTCTGCTTCAAGGTATTCCTTGATGAGAGTTTGGATTCTGCTGTAGCTCAATCTCCTGGCGTCTGAAAGTCATCAACAAGACCTCCACGAACCTTCTGGTAACAAACCCCTGACTGGAAGTTCCTCTGCTCCTCTTCCTCGCATGTTCATTAGAGAATCGAACCTTGTCCACCCTCCACCATGCACACTCGGACTCCACTTTCCATCAAGCCATCTGGATTCATCTTCTTCATCATCCTTCCATGAACTCACCATCCTCCCAGACCCCTTAATCCCTCCCTGTGTAAGGACTCACTGGGAGGACCCGGAAATTCAACCACACACAGAAGTACGTAAAGGAAAAACAAGTTTATTTAGAATCAGGAACTGGTAGCAGCTCAGGAAGAATCGATGAAGGTCTCCACAAGGGAATCCAACGCAGTACCAGGGGCTAGACGATAATCAGGCAGAGGTTATACACGGAGAGGCCAAGAGAGCAAACTTAACTAGAGGGTCAGGCAATACTCGGTGGTCGTGAAGCGGAGCTTGAGTCAGGGTCCAGAAATCCAGAACCAAAGGAATCCGTAACAGGCTTGGCAGGAGGGGAAGATCCGTGGACGGAAATGGGTCGAAGAAACACAAGAAGGCAAGGCATGAAACGCTGGATTTCTACTGGCTCGTGGCTGTCGATAATCTGGCAGGGAGGCAGGGGCTGAGAGGAGTTAAGTAGAGCAGGGCCCAGGTGGCACAGATCAGCAATCAGGTGACACAGGTGAGTAGAATGAAAACTAATTACAGCATGGGCAGGACCAAACATGAATCATAACAGTACCCCCTCCTCAAGGTCCGGCTCCAGAAGGACCACCTGGCTGGTCAGGATTGGACCGATGAAACTCCCTGATAAGGGATTTGTCCAAAATGTGTCGGGCCGGCACCCAGGAGCGCTCTACAGGCCCATATCCCTCCCAATCCACCAAGTAATGGATGGACCGGCCCCAACGTCTGGAGCGAAGGAGGCGGCGCACAGTGTGAGCGGGGCCCCCATCAATGATCCGGGCGGGAGGAGGGGGCCTGGAGGAGGGAACCAACCGTGAAGAGAAAACAGGTTTAACACGTGACACATGAAAGGTGGGACAAACTCTGAGAGTCCTGGGGAGGCGGAGCCGGACAGCCACTGGGTTGATAACCTTGGAAATCGGGAAGGGTCCAATGAAACGAGGGGCTAACTTCCGGTTTTCAACCCGCAAGGGAAGGTCCTTGGTGGACAGCCAGACCTTTTGACCTTCGGTGTAAGTGGGTGCCGGAACTCTGCGACGATTTGCAAATCTAGAACATAAAGCAGAGGACTTTAGAAGGGCCCTGCGGGCCTGGCGCCATACCCGCTGGCACTTTAAAGCAGAGGCATGAGCAGAGGGAACTCTAGTGGGCTTCTCTTGAAGGGACAAGACTGGAGGCTGGTAGCCATAAACTGTGTAAAAGGGAGACAGACCTGTGGAGCTAGAAGGGAGTGAGTTGAGGGCATACTCCACCCATGGAAGGTTCTGTGACCA
Source organism: Anableps anableps (assembly GCA_014839685.1). Taxonomy (NCBI): domain Eukaryota; kingdom Metazoa; phylum Chordata; class Actinopteri; order Cyprinodontiformes; family Anablepidae; genus Anableps; species Anableps anableps. Next base: position 1,588,456 of record CM026083.1, read on the forward strand.
GGAAGAGGGATCATGTTCACAGAGCATGCGCAGCTTGGTCTCCACCTCCTGGTTGACCCTCTCCGTTTGCCCGTCAGACTGAGGGTGGAATCCTGACGAGAGACTTACTGTGATGCCCAGGAGACCACAAAATTCTTTCCAGAATTTAGAAATGAACTGGGGTCCTCGATCAGAAACAATGTCAGTAGGTAGACCATGCAAACGGAACACCTCACGGGCCAGAACCGCTCCCAGCTCCTTAGACGAAGGCAGTTTGCGAAGTGGTATCAGGTGGGACATCTTAGAAAATCGATCCACAACTGTGAGGAGGACAGAATGGTTATCGGAAGTGGGTAAACCAGTAACAAAATCCATGGATATGTGGGACCATGGGCGGTGAGGAACCGGGAGGGGCTGCAGAAGCCCAGAGGGTGGTCGACGGGATGGTTTAGCCTGACAGCACACTCTGCAAGCCTTGATAAACTCCTTACTGAGACCCTGATAGAACGCATCACATAGTGCCTCATCGTTCCAGTCACTTCCTGAGGATAGAGCATGAAAATCGATAATGTACTCAGTTACTCGCTTCCTGCCTTGTTTGAGTCTGAGCAACCCACGTGCAGCCTCCCTCTGAGGCAGAACAGGATCAAAGACCCTGATTAGCTCCTTGGAAAAGTCCTGGAACCGATAACAAATGAGGGAGTCCCTCCGCCATTCTGCAGTCCCCCATAATTTGGCTTTTCCCGAAAGGAGGGAAATAGCATAGGCTACTTTAGCGCGTTCAGAGGGAAAAGATGACGGCTGAAGTTCAAAGATTATTTCACACTGAGTAATGAAGGGACGACACTGACTCTGCTCACCTTTAAACACCTCCGGAGGAGACAGGCGGGGCTCAAAAATGGGTGAGACCTGGAAAACAGACGTAGCGGCTTTGAGGCTGGGAGAAGGGGCTCCTTTAGGGGAGGGAAGGGAGGACATCCTATCAAGCATGCTCATCATTTGTTGCATGTTTGACTCCAGGCGGGTAATAGCGTCTTCAACACTTGAACGCCACTCCTGTGTGGGTGACGGGTCCATAGTGGCCAGATTATTCTGTAAGGACTCACTGGGAGGACCCGGAAATTCAACCACACACAGAAGTACGTAAAGGAAAAACAAGTTTATTTAGAATCAGGAACTGGTAGCAGCTCAGGAAGAATCGATGAAGGTCTCCACAAGGGAATCCAACGCAGCACCAGGGGCTAGACGATAATCAGGCAGAGGTTATACACGGAGAGGCAGAGAGAGCAAACTTAACTAGAGGGTCAGGCAATACTCGGTGGTCGTGAAGCGGAGCTTGAGTCAGGGTCCAGAAATCCAGAACCAAAGGAATCCGTAACAGGCTTGGCAGGAGGGGAAGATCCGTGGACGGAAATGGGTCGAAGAAACACAAGAAGGCAAGGCATGAAACGCTGGATTTCTACTGGCTCGTGGCTGTCGATAATCTGGCAGGGAGGCAGGGGCTGAGAGGAGTTAAGTAGAGCAGGGCCCAGGTGGCACAGATCAGCAATCAGGTGACACAGGTGAGTAGAATGAAAACTAATTACAGCATGGGCAGGACCAAACATGAATCATAACACCCTGGCTGATAACTTCCACTTCACAAGTAAGCTTCTCTGAAATTATTACTGCTATTCCCCACTTCATCATACTCACCATTTCCCTGTCTTCACCAGAGCTCCAGCCAAAGCCCTGTACCAGAACCAAACCCCAGATCATAGAACATTTCCCTTTCCCATAATCTCATTCTTAATTGTGAATAAATCTTTAACTTTTCATCTGCCTCCTGAGAGTGTGGGTTAGACATAGTTCTAAAACCGTATGACACCACCTGTCAATCAATCCAGTGGATTTGTCAGGAACTGACTAATTAGTGGTCGCAATTCATCCCGAAGTAAATGCCCCTTACCTAGAAGAACTGAACCTCCGACAACATGTCGGGGTTTATCATTACGAATGTGCTGCGGTCAGAGAGATTTGGTAAAAAGGAACTGGAAAAAATGGTTAACTATTGTAAGTGGGGAACATACTGTTAAGACACATTTTACCCAGAGCATTTAGAGGGTGGAGTAGTTTATTCCATTTCCAAACCCCAAACGGAGTCTGGAAAAATGTAAAAGATAGATAAATGCCTGCGGCCAACCTCATAAGCAGCTAAATACTACAGAAATCGACGGTATAACTGCCACGTGTTCGTCTGTATGAAGGTTTTTGTCATTACATTGGTTAATGGTTAAATCAAAGATTAATGCTTCAAGCTGGGTCCAAAACAGTAAATGTGAGCTGTGGCTATAAATGGGTATAGTTTCTTTGTAAAGCAGTAACTTTTCAGGCATGTGGTACAAATATTAATACACAGCCTAACATACATGATCAAAACATAGTTCAGATGTGCTTGTTTACGTACTTTATATACCATTAAGTAACTCACCTGATATCAAATTTTGGAAGCTTAGGGCAACAGGAACAAAACTGGTTTTCTAGCACTTAGTTTTACATCTGGGAATCATACATCTGCGTCCAGATGGAAGGAGCCTGAACTCGTCATGCAGAGGATGAGACACATCTTTTAGGATGGATGTGGATAACCTCTGCCCATGCCTGAAGTACAAGGATTCTGGGCTTAGCTGCATCTCACCTGTCAACTTACTCGACTATTTTACTATTTGGTTCAGGCAGTTCTTGTTTTTAAGAGTTAAAATACCAAACCAGGACACCAAGCAGAAAGATAAAACCGATTCATTAAAGGCTCAATAAGATACAGTCAACAAAGTTTTGTCAACTTGGAAGGAAGAGAGTTTCCTAAGGAAAAACAAGCAACGGTTCCCTTTCTTATAGATAGCCTCACAGTTTTTGCCTCAAAGGTCATTTTATTGTCAATAACTGTGCCCAGATATTTCAGGTGTCAACTACTTCCACAGTCTGGCCCTTTAGAATAGTTGTTTCCTGTGCCTGAGTGTGTTTTCTAAAATCAGTGAGCATGTCCTTAGTTTTCGAGATATTCATCTGCAAATAGGATTTATCACGTCACTGAACGAAGTCCTCCACCACAGGGCTGTGGCCCATTTGTTTTTTGTTAAGCAGGCTAACAATGACTGAGTCATCTGCATGCTTTAAAATGACTCTGCCTTCCCTGCTGCTACGGTACATGTTTGTGTAGCGGATAAAAAGGAGAGGTGACAGAACACATCCCAGCAGAGAGCCGGTGGAGGAGCAGACCTCCTCAGACCAAAACCCGTTCACTTTCACTGTCTGTGTCTTGTTTCTTAAAAAGTCTAAAATCCAGCCCACAAGATTAGACCCAATATCAAACTGTTCTAAGACTGTTGCATGGTCCACAAATTGTGCAGGCAAAAGATGACTGAGTGGGACAGATTAGTTCAGCCGGCCTGTTGAGAATATTTATGCAATAAAACCAAAATGAAATTACACGATGACTAAACTTTAATATTCTGCCATGTTATTTAACAAACAATAATGAATATTAAGAGCAACCAGAGAGCAGAAAACCATCATAGAGCCATTTAGCACTGCTTTTTTAAAATCTTTAAAGATCAGACCCATGGGCTTTAATGTCAATTTCTCCATGGTTTCCTGTAAATAACTTCATGGACCTGATGTACGACTTATTTGAAATTTCTTTCCCTTTCTTCTTGGCCTAATGTTGGCTGATGAGGCAAAAGTTCCTCACCAAATGTCTCAGATAACATTGTGAGCTTCTCTACCTTCACCTTATAACCGCGTTTGTTTGTTGGAGGTTTGCACTACCTGAGTTACACTTCCAGTAACTCAGTGAGTGGAGCAATCTTGCCTTGGCATCATGTCAGTTGGCAAAGCAATGCATTTTAGATTTATTTCAGACATAATATGCATGTTTTCAAGACTCATTTTAAACTAATGTATTAGCACATACATTATTTTCAGGAGTGTTCTCTGATTCTTGCTCATGATTTTCTAAAAGTATTCCATATATAAATTTGCTTGTATATCCTGTATGAACAAGCTGTTCCACCCACATGCTGCCACATATGAAACCTGATGGCCAGATAAGAAAATTGTCAAATTAAATCTGAACTGAATTCTCATCAAGTGTGTTTTTTAAGACTGCAGTGTCTGACATGGAGGACTCACACAAAAATACCCATATCAACTTCAAAGAATCCCTTTTCAACAAAAACATGCAAGAATCTAAAATACAGTGTTGATCAGGTAAATTCACCACAGTATTACATATGTTAAGGTATTCTCTACCTCTCCTTCTCTGTGCTGCTGCTGCTTCATCACGTTGTCTTGTGTCTCATCATGATCATTTCTTCCAATGTCCATGGTGCCGCTTAGTCCAGGACTCATGCCCAAAGATGGTGCTGACCCCACTGATCCATCAGACAGAATGGGCTCGCTGCTGGACAAAGAGTCTGTCTTCAGCATGGACTCTGATGGTGGCATGATGGAATGCAGTTGCTTCATCTGAGACACAGACAAGTTGGATGGTGGTGAAAATTCAAAAACATTTTAAATCTTTCTAAATATCCATGCTAAAAGGTTGATAATAGTAGGTTCATCTGATGTCAGCAGCACTGTTTCTGCTTTCAAATTCAAACATATTTAATTGGTTGAATATCAATGATTTCTGTGTGCTTCAGGTGAATATTTTACTCAGTTCATTGTTGGTGTAAATGGGAAGGAAACTCAGAGTTTGGCTGCACATTGAACTATCTGTCTGATTAAGTCTGAGGCTCTGGGAGAACAACATGCTGTACATTTTAGCTACACAAGTTTCCTCATTTTTTATTTACAAATTCCAGACTTTTCTAGATTTATCCTGCAAGTTTCATGACATGCCGGACATTTGAGTACAAAATATTCACCTTGAACTGAACACAAATTACCAAACAGCAGTGCTGACAGTGGCTTCTGAGTTTTTGGGGAAAGTTACAACAGCTGTTATGATTCATGTTTGGTCCTGCCCATGCTGTAATTAGTTTTCATTCTACTCACCTGTGTCACCTGATTGCTGATCTGTGCCACCTGGGCCCTGCTCTACTTAACTCCTCTCAGCCCCTGCCTCCCTGCCAGATTATCGACAGCCACGAGCCAGTAGAAATCCAGCGTTTCATGCCTTGTCTTGTTGTGTTTCTTCGACCCATTTCCGTCCACGGATCTTCCCCTCCTGCCAAGCCTGTTACGGATTCCTTTGGTTCTGGATTTCTGGACCCTGACTCAAGCTCCGCTTCACGACCACCGAGTATTGCCTGACCCTCAAGTTAAGTTTGCTCTCTCTGCCTCTCCGTGTATAACCTCTGCCTGATTATCGTCTAGCCCCTGGTGCTGCGTTGGATTCCCTTGTGGAGACCTTCATTGATTCTTCCTGAGCTGCTACCAGTTCCCGATACTAAATAAACTTGTTTTTCCTTTACGTACTTCTGTGTGTGGTTGAATTTCCGGGTCCTCCCAGTGAGTCCTTACAACAGCATTTCATAGCTTTTTGGCATCTGGAGAAACGCAGACAGGCTCTTTTTAAAAATCTGGAACTCTTGTACCTGTGAATTAAGGACTGAATAGACAACTTCATTGTTATTGTTTACACTGGCCATTTGCATGCATGCGCTTTAGTTGTGCGGCAACAGAGCTTCCGGTTGGCATTGTCTCTATAGACAAACTCGCAATAATGTACTTGTGAGCAAACGCGAGCCGCCCTTTTTTGTATGGCAAAACAAATCCCTGGTGACAAGGCGCTCTTAGGCAGAGAAATAAAAACAATCGTATAAAACAGCAAAATGCCTGTCCGTTGTGCAGTTCTACAGGATTCCAACTCATGATCACCAGCAACATGATTCTTGGATCAGAAATATTCAGAGAGTTTGTACTGATATGTACGGATTTAGTGGACACTTTATCTCAGGTAGGTGCTGCACCTGTCGATTTATTAATAAGTGCACATGCACACCATTATACCATGTTACTTTCTTGCTCCAGCATAAACACATCAATGGCACGCAATATTTTGTGTTCTTACAAATTATATAAAGCTCACAATACTTTGTGTGTATGTGTTTTTTGTAGTTAGATCTCTCTTTATGATGTTTCTCTGTTTTAACAAGACTGAAATATTTACATACTATTTTTGACAACTGTCTTTTATATTAAAACTAATTCTAGATCATTATTGAATGTCAGTGTCTGTTTATCTTAATGGATCTGACATCAGACTTTCATTTTTATTTTTGCTTTATTTTGCTCAGTTTTATTAAAGTGGCACACTCAGAGATTAAACATCACTTGTGTCATCTTTATCACAGCTGGCAAGCCTAAAAACACAGTAGCCTGATTACTGTGCAGTGTTTGTATTTTACCAACATCCATAATCTATGATACGCTAGTTGTTTTTTATTTTCTAACAGGTTCAAAACCAGATTATCCTGAAGATACTGACTTCTTGCCAGCCATCTTTGATGTCCCACACACTCCAACACCAGACAGTGTTCAGTCAGAGAAGTTGATACTGGCGGATGGCCAAAAGAAGAAAAAGTCTTGGATGAGATGAAAACAGCAACACAGAGACTACAACACGAAGTACTGTGGTTGATGAATCGGTGGATAGATGTACACAGTGTGATGCTAAACATGAAGAAATTTACAATCTGAGATGGTCAACAACAGACCTTGAAAGAAAAATGAATGAAATAATTGTTGAAATAAAAGTTTTTAGAAGTTTTTATGTGAAATGATTCTTCAACATAGAAGCACCACAACATTTTTCCTAAGACGCTTAACTCTTAGTTTTTCTAGAAATGCTGACACAACAGTAATGGAACCAATTTGTAGGGTGATGGCTGGGTTCCTGGCATGATGCTGGAGGTGATATGCTGAACACTGCAGTGCCCACAGGTGCAGTTTTGACACTATCCATGATCATCAAGCAGTTCGGTGATTCTCTGGGCAGCCTTGACTCGGGCTTTAATGAAGCATTCAGGCTGGTGGGGCTCACATCCTAGTTTAATAAACCTTTCACATGTCCACAGGCAGAATATTTGAAAACTTTTAGTGACTTGTAGGCTTACAGTGACTCTCATCGAAGGGGTAGGTGTTTGTCTGCTAATTGGTCAAGCCAGTCAAAATACAGGCAGGCAGGCTGTTTCCCCATACACAAGCTTATTTTTTATACTGCTGCAAGTACTTGGATTGAAGTGCTAACACATATGGAGAGTGTGAACTCATTGTTTGACTAAAATGAGAGGTTCAGTTCAGAAGCAACAGTAAAATCCTATAAAGAGAACACCAACCAGAAGTTCTGTTGCCACACAACTAGAGCGCATGCGCACAAATGGCCAATGTAAACAATAACAATGAACTGGTCTATAGGGTTTCACTGTTGCTTCTGAACTGAACCATTCATTTTAGTGAAACAATGAGTTCACACTCTCCATATATGTTTAGCGATTCAACCCAAGGACTTGCAGCGGTATAAAACTAAACTTATGTATGATGGAAACAGCCTGCCGGACCTGTATTTTTACCCGCAGGACCGACAAGCGGACAAACACCTGCACCTGCGTGGCAGGTAAGTCAAATATTAGGTGTATTTTGTCCAATTTGATTATGAAATATAGTCCAAATAAAGTGTTTTACCTGTGTTTAGTATTTGTTTAGCTGTTGTCTATGTAGGCAATTTGTAGCCGATAGAATTTTATAATTTGATATAGATTTGTGTATCTATGTAATAAGGTGCAGGTGTACGTGTAATGGTGGAATTGTATATATTGACCAGAAAAACAGGAGAATTATTTCTAGAAAGTAATACATCAATGATACTTTAATTGCACAATTTCTTTGGAACAGCAGATAAATTTATTTTTTAAGTCTTGTTGAAATCATTACTGTTTTATTTAGAATAAGAAAACAAAAGAACTCAAGTTTTGGAGAAGAGTGGGATTAAGTAAGCTTGTACATCTTCCTATTCATTTTCAATTATGTTTCATTTTGTTATCTTGTTACATTATTATTTTTTTTTTTTTTTTACAGTTGATAAACTTAACCTACTACTACTATTTAATTTTTAATAAATTTTGCAGCCTGATGTGGCTACTTTTGAGCTGATAGATTTTAACCCCTGACCTCCTGTAATCCTATTTCATTAGATCCCAATGCTTGGCCATAAAGAGCAAAAACTTCTTTCAAGTCAAAAAGCATTACCTTCTCCATCTAACCCAAATTAATCTAATAATAATAATAATAAAAATAATAATAACAATAATAATGGTGTGTCATTTAATTTAGTAATACATGCAGTAATAAAATTATTTTCTGCGTCTCTGTCTTTCAGGTTGGCGCAGGCAGGAAGTTGAAGCCAAAGCTCCATGACACAAACTAACACGCTTCTGCCCCTCTGCTGGGTGCATTGCAAAATCTGACAGTTGACACAGATCCAGCCTCAGAAAACAAGGACTCAGACTGATCTGTACCCACTGTTGCTCACTAGAATAAAGGATGGTGCTCCTTTTTCAACAACTGACAGAGCTCATGAACACTTTTGTTAGGTATACCTGCAGCCAACTTTAGCTGATGCACAACTTAGCTAGAAGTTCTTCTGAACAGGCCAAGTCTCCTTTATGGTAACAGTAGCGTGTTGGATGTATGACCTCCAGCATCATGCCAGGAACCCAGCCATCATCCTGCAAAGTGGTTCCATTACTGTTGTGTCAGCATTTCTAGAAAACCTGAGAGTTAAGTGGTTTAGCAAAAAATGTTGTGGTGCCTGTATGTTGAAGAATCATTTCACATAAAAATAAAAGTTTATTCTAAAAACTATCTTTTATTTCAACAATTATTTCATTCATTTTTCTTTCAAGGTCTGTTGTTGACCATCTCAGATTGTAAATTTCTTCATGTTTAGCATCACACTGTGTACATCTATCCACCGATTCATCAACCACAGTACTTCGTGTTGTAGTCTCTGTGTTGCTGTTTTCATCTCATCCAAGACTTTTTCTTCTTTTGGCCATCCGCCAGTATCAACTTCTCTGACTGAACACTGTCTGGTGTTGGAGTGTGTGGGACATCAAAGATGGCTGGCAAGAAGTCAGTATCTTCAGGATCATCTGGTTTTGAACCTGTTAGAAAATAAAAAACAACTAGCGTATCATAGATTATGGATGTTGGTAAAATACAAACACTGCACAGGTAGGGAGGAATTTCCTGCTACTTAACAGGGCAGATGGAAGGGCAAAAATTTATTTATAGATATTTGTCATTAAATTAAATTTCAATCATTGAGCTACTGTGTTTTTAAGCTTGCCAGTTGTGATGAAGATGACAAATGATGCTTAATTTCTAAGTGTGCCACTTTAATAAATAATATTGAACAAGGTAAAGCAAAATAAAAAGGAAAGTCTGATGCCAAATCCATTAAGATAAACAGACACTGATATTCAACTAAATGATCTAGACTTTGTTTTAATATAAAAGACAGTTGTCAAAAATAGTATGTAAATATTTCAGTCTTGGTAAAACAGAGAAACGTCATAAAGTGAGGTCTAAATAAACTAAAATAAAAACCCAAACATTTTATAGATTATTTAGAAATAGAAGTGCTTGTGTTCATGTTGAAGCTGGAGCAAAGATGTAACTCCATATAATGGTGGGCATGTAATAATAAATCGACAGGTGCAGCACATACCTGAGATAAAGTGTCCACTAAATCCGTACGAATGGTTCTTCAGGAGAAACTCTCCGGATGTTTCTGATCCAAAAATCACGTTGTTTGTGGTCATGAGTTGGAATCCTGTAGAACTGCACAACAACTGACAGGCATTTTTCTATTTTATACGATTGTTTTCATTCCTCTGCCTAGAGCACATTGACGCCGGGGATTTGTTTTGCCATACAAAAACTGACGACTCACATTTGCTCACCAGAAATATGACATGGTGATTTTGTCTATTATGCAAGACCACATCCAGATTCTTCCTAGTACAGTTTAAGAACTTCTGTACCTTTTTTGTTTGAAAAGATTAAAAAACAAGCCATTTTAGTGCTTCGTTTTCAATTTCTTCTTGACTCAGTTTAGGGACCACAGGTCCAGTTTAACCTTAATAAAGGTCACAAAATTGTTAGCCTTTTTTGATTTTTGAAAGCAGACATTGAATCAGTAAAGGGTAATAAACACTCCACAGGAACAGAGAATTTAGTTATTAAAGGTCTAACAACATATTTTCATACTTAACATGAACTAAAGTGCAGAACTCCCAGGAAGTATTCAAACGGTCTCTCCTACTGCACGGCACAAACTTCATATTTCCAAGACACTATTCAAAGGAAAAAAAGTTCTGCCCTGAAGATGTGTCAAAAACAAGTTACACAAACTCCTAAATCAGGGCTGTAGGAATAGAATGATGTCATTTTGTTTCTCCAGCCCTAGGAGAGAATACATTTCTGTTCTGCCAGAGTAAGTATCAGCCTTCAGTCAGAAAGCAAAATACTGATGGGAAAAATGTTTAAATCAAACATGTAAAAACAGTTCATGTAGAAACCATTGCATTCATTGAGCTTTTTTTTTTGTCCTCAATAAAACAGAAGAGAAAAAAGAAGAAATCAAAACTTTTTGTACCCTTTTTTTTTTTTTTTTTTTTTAACTCTGAAAATGTTGAAAGAAATTTCACTACTTTTCCAGACTGTGTAGGAACTCGGGTGAGAATTACTTTTATTAATTCTTCGACAGAGACAGTTCACAAGTAAATGAGTTAGCCAAAGGACTGGATTTCTAATTATTTATCCATCCAATAATTGATCCAACCATCCATTGCCTGCAGTATACCTGCTTATCCTGACAGGGTGGGGAAGGGGTTTACTGCCTATCTCCAGCAGTCATTGGGCAAGAAGCGGGGTACACCCTGGACAGGTCGGCAGTTAATCACAGGACAAACAACCATGCACACATATTCTTGCCCGAAAAGTCTGATTTTTCTAGTGTTACCATGGTGAAACTGAACTGTGTTTGCTTATATGAAGGGCTTTACAGTAGTGTTATTGGCTTTGGACAGTAAATATGTGAAAAGATCATTGTATACATATTTGCAGCTTCTGCTGACATATGATTCCTTATAGTACACCACAAATTTGAAAGAATAACTCTGACCTGATTTTAAACTTTTTTCAGTTCAGCTTTAAATTAAAGTTTAGAATCAATTTCAACTCCCAGATACTTCTATTCAGAGACAACTTGTAGTTTCTCTTGTGAACAATTTAACCTAATCTGAAAGCTAGTATAAGTAAGGAGCATTTTTTGTGCAAAGGTTGACAAATAGTGTCAGTAACTGTTTTTTGTTCAGTCATTTCTGTCTTGATAATAAACATCTAACATCCAAAATGAAACTGGAAGGTCTTACATGAAGCTCTTGGGTTTTAAGTTATTTCTGTAATGAGTGCACGCTCTGACTTTGGGGTGATACTGGGATGTCCACTCTTTTCTTATCATCTTATCATATTATCAGGGTTGATGAGCAGCAATAGTTGCTTCTCTAAGGACATTGTTGATGTCTTTCATTTCTGGCATTGTGTTAATACACCACCTATATGCTTCAGAACAGAAAAGTGTCAAAACATCTGCTTTTATAGTGGTGCTGCTTACACTGATCATAGTCAGTTCATGAAGTGCTTGAAATCACAGCCCCAGGTTGCTACTTTCCTTCAGAAATCCTTTAAAGACAGCAAGGTTGACCTAATTTTTGCCATACTTGCACTGACGGTGAAACTTTTTCCCATGACTGTACAAAAACAGAAATACTTGAACTCAAAAATACATTACAAAGAATACCAATTGTTTAATGTGCTTTAGTTAGTTTTCACATGAAATACATGTTTGAATAATGCATAATGCATAATTTAAGAAAAAAAAATACTGGGATGGTCTTACAAATGAAAGGAACACCTGTGTGATAAATGACTTCATAGAACATCTAAGGAAGAAAAGCACCAGGCTGGTGATAACATTTAAAAAGAACATTTCAGAGATTATGGGAATCTTCACATCATTATTAGATTAGAAATAGAAGACTTTAAAGAAACTGATAAAACTATTTCTCATGACTGAATGGACTGCTGAACCAGACTGTAAAGCCCTTTCTAGTTTTTAGTTTTATTCATAACAAAACATTCAAGATGAAGAAACAATAAAGTCCATAGTCTCATTTTCAAATAAACTACAAGTGCTCAGAGATCTTTCTGAACTCCTGTCCTCCAAAATCTGTTTAAGATATTGTTGACCCTGTGTTTCTATTGACTATAAAATTGTGAAAATTTGAATTTATGAAAACAAATTCAGTTTATGGAAATGCCAATTTAGAAAAAACTCACTTTATCAGATAAAAAGTGTTTGGGATAAGGTAGTTTTTAGTTTAATCGAAATTTGTGTATTTCGCAAAACTGCAATAGAAACATTTTTTGCATCACGACTCACACCAGTTTGTATACAGCAGCAACGTACTTTCATCATCCCTGTTCTACAGCACTTTTAAATGGCAGCACAGTTCCTTCCCAGACAACTCCTGTCAACTGATTGTATGACAATATTCCTGAAAACTATGACAAAACGTAATCCAATTCAAACATGAATAGTAAATCTGTCTTTAAAGAACATATTTTGATGCTGCTTCCAAAATGAAATGGAAACATAGCCTGTACTTGTATAGTGCTTTATCCAATCAAGAGGACCCTTCACACTACAATCAGTCATTCACCCATTCACATGCTGATCATCATCATCATCATCATCTACTTTATTTTTAAAGCACTTTAACACCAGCCATGGCAGAAAAAGAGCTGAACATCAGAGATAAATCAGATAAGAGAAACAAAACTGAATTAAAACTCAATATAAAACATAAAACAAAGCAATAAAACAGATCAAATCAATACTAATAAACATGAAGTAAAATCAAGTCTCAATTGGGTTGAAGGCCAATGAGTAAAAAGTTTTAAGATGGGTTTTAAAAATGGACAGTGAAGGGTTCTGTTGAATGTGCAATGATAGTGCATCCCATAACTTAGGGGGACTGATAGAAAAGGCCCTGGCTTCCGCTTCCGCTTTGAACTGGGAATGACCAAAAGCAGCTGGTCAATGGATCTGAGTGATCGAACAGGAGTGTAGCAGTGGAGAAGCTTCTGTAAATAAGATGGGGCAAGGCTGTTTGAATCCTTAAAAACAAATAAAAGGATTTTAAAATGAACCCTAAAATACACGGGGAGCCAATGAAGAAAACCCAGGACAGGGGTAATGTGCTCTCTTTTACATCTTCCTCTCAAAAGACGGGAATTACAGAAATCCAGTCGTGATTAAATAAAGGCATTGATTACAGTTTCAAACTGTTGCCTTGAAAGTGTAGATTTTACCTTTGCTATTTTTCTTAAATGATAAAAACTGGATTTAACTGTGGCCCTTATCTGACTGTCCATTTTAAAATCACTGTCCATCTTAAAGCCAAGGTTTGTAACTGTGGGCTTAACATACATTGCCAAGGAGTCTAAATCAACAGGAGGGCTCTGACATGCTGTACTAAGTCCAAAAACAAGTACCCCTGTCTTTTTTTATTAAAATGCAGAAAATTAAGGGCCATCCAAGCTTTAAGATCCTCAAGACAGTAAAAGAGGTTTAATGGACCAGGCATCACCACGCCTTAAAGGCACATAGATCTGGCAATCATTAGCATATCAATGAAAGGAGATGTTGTGTTTTCTAATAACAGACCCTAGAGAAAGGCAGTACAAAGAAAAAAGCAAAGGCCCTAAAATTGAGCCCTGGGGCACCTCACATGACAGCGGAACAGAAAAGGATTCAAACCATATAATTTTTACAGAAAATATTCTGTCTGCCTACCAGATAGGACCTAAACCACTGCAGGACAGTGCCACCATTGCCTACCTACTTGGTGCTGTAGACATGACAATAAAATTATGTGATCCACTGTATCGAAAGCAGCGGTTAAGTCCTGTAAAACAAGGATGGAATGTGACCAGAGTCACATTTCAAGAGAATGTCATTATAAACCCTCAGCAGGGCTGACTCTGTGCTATGAAAAGTTTTAAAACTGGACTGCAACACATCCATGATGTTATGCACATCAAAGAAACATTTCAACTGTGAACAAGCAATTTTCTCTAAGATTTTTGACAGTAGAGGAAGCTTGAAGATGAGCCTAAAATTCCCCCAACACAGTGGGATTGAGACCAGGTTTCTTTATCAGGTGCTGCACCACAGCATGTTTAAAATTAGCAGGAACTACTCTCGATAACAGACTGCGGTAAAAAGGGTAAGAACCAAGTGCCCAAAACAAGGGGAAACCTATTTAAGAAAACGTGGTGGAAGAGCATTACATGGAGAACCAGAGGCCTTAATCTGGGCCTATTGTAATTGAAAGATTTCTTATTAGGCCCAAGCAGTGAAAGCTCTGCAAAGGCCTATTGTAATCATAGTGTTTCTTATCATTAGGCCCGAGCAGCTAAGTGCTGCAAAGGCCTATTGTAATCATAGCGTTTCTTATTATTATGATTCTCGACACACAAGAAGCGCTAATTTGGAGGCCTAAACATATGAAAACTCACCAAATTTCACCCAAAATTGTCCCCCAACTGAAATTTTAGTAATTTAATGGATTCAAAAGTGGGGATGGCCAAACGACTCTACGGCACCCCCTAACATGAGATACACCAACTGGTAAATCCTAGAGAGCTGAAACTTGGTACATACGTAGATCACTCTAAAACAAGAAAAAAGGTCTCCTGGAGGTATGCCCTAAACCCAACAGGAAGTCGGCCATTTTGGGTCAAAGGGTAAATTTTGGCCGTTTTTCAATTTTCATACATGTCAAACTTTAACGAACTCCTCCTTGGAATTTTGAGCTATCCACTTCATCTTTGGTCAGTATACAGTTAAGGGACGGGGGAATAAAAGTTATCAAAATCTTTCAGTTTTTGAGCATGTTAAAGGGGCAGGGCCTGGCCTCAAAGTTGGCCTATTCGCCATAAATTTTCAACCACTATAACTTTCAGATAAAAAGGTCAATTAGCACCAAACTTGGTATGAGTCATGCATGTTGGATGCCCAATGATCCTATGTGGTCATAAGCTGATGTCATGTAAGCCTTGCTCCCTCAGAACACGAAGTCACTTTTTTTTCTTGGAACGCTCCATCTCAGACCCCCTTGCCCTAATCAATATGACCTTGTGTCAGACAACAGAGAAAAAGTTGGTCTCACTTGCTTTAAAGCACCAAGAGTTTTTGGTGGACGGTGTGGCTGTGGCGAAGTCATACATCATGCTGCTTACATATGTTTGGCTCTAAATTCTACATATTTCAGCTGATCTGCACTAAACTCACTATGATCAATCCTTTATTTATTTTATTTTTTTTTTAAACATGTTCTGTCTGGCAGTGTGGCACTCAGAATTGTCTTCTGAATGTCAAGGTAAGGCCCAACAGATTTGCTTTCACAAGCATAGCATTACAGCTTTTGCTGTAATTTTTATTAAAAATTGTTTTGGATTTGTTTCAAATGCAATGGACACAAAGACAAAAAGAAAAAGAAAAAAAATGGGTGGAAGAAAAGGGAGAAAGATGGAGGAAAGGTTTAAAGAGAAAAAGAGAGAAGTAGAGGAGAGGAAAAAAGAAAAAACTATGATCGATTCTAATCCATCCTGCAGCATGAATGCAGTTCAATAGTTGATGGGCGTGGCCTAATCCATCCACAGTGCCCCCTCGAAATCTTTAAAAAAAAAAAAAAAAATCAGCCCCAAGCCATGCTTTCACCAACACCTATGAAAAAGTCTCTTGGAGCCCTGGTCCAAACCCCACAGGAAGTCGGCCACTTTGGATCAAAGCTGCCATTTTGTCTCTTTTATACGTGGTATCTGAGTGAACTCCTACTACAGTTTTTAACATGGAGACTTCACAGTCACTCTGCAGAGTCTTGAAGAAATTGAAGGGCAAAAGTTATCAAAAACTTTTTGCTACATCAAAGTATGTGGGTGTGGTCAAGCCTCAAAGTCTGACCCTTTGCCACAAAACATCATGGTGGAATCAGCATACCTGATGTCTTAACACCTTGGTACACTCTGTTCAAAGGATAAGTGAGGATCGCCCAATTTTCTTTTGTAACGGGTCTACTGGTGCTGTTTGTGACAGTTGTGGCTGAAGATGCTCCCGTGTTAGTTACAGAAAAGTAACTGGAAAGACTTAGCTTTTTTTTTACCTCTTACTTTCCTTCTTTTGTGGCTGTCAGACTATGTGTGATCTCAAAGCAGTGACACTTAATATCAATTATGTCTGCTGCTTGTGTTTTACGTCTTCCCTCCAACATGTGGTCCTCCACAATTGTGCACTGACCTGCTAGAAACAATTACTGAAATTGTTCTGCATGTTACTCAAATGTACATTCCCGGCAATGACTCATAAATCTCCCAATGAGCGAGTCCGGCTGAACAATTTAGAATCACTGAACTCATCTTATTTTTCTTGAAAACTAATGACAAATTTTTATTGCCACTGAGATTCATATTTAATGCTTTTTAATGTCATTTAAAGCCTTAAATTTCACAGAATCTATTTAATGACTTTTAATGCTTTTTTTGCCCCAAGGAAACCCTGCACAGGTAAAACAGCCATTACTGAAAATTTCACTGAAATGTAACTTCAAAAAAATCCAAACCAACCATTTTAATATTAATATTTCTTATTTTGTTACATTTACCTTGATCGGTTTAGCTAAGTCTTGCTGGGGTTGCTGGGGTGTATGCTGCTGCCTTTGCTGATAAAGCTGCTGATTGTGCAGTTGGTGGTGGGAAAACGAAACTTGTTGCTGACGATGGAGGTGATGCTGCACATGTTGGTGTGGAGCTTGATGAAGGTCAGTTTGTTGGCTGTAATATTGTTGTGGATGTTGCTGGACATGCTGCTGTTGGCTGTACTGTTGCTGTTGTTGGTGTTGCTGCTGATGATATGGAAGGCTTTGTGGTTTGTTCATGCAAGTTTCCACCAGTCCTTCCTCTCGTCTGCCACGCCCCCTACCCCGTCCGCGTCCTCTCCTTGTTTCTCCAGCAGCTGAGCCCATCAATCCCCTGCAGTACGGAGGCTCTGGAAGAGGACGTATACGCGGTCTACCTCGTGGCCGAGGAGGACCTTCACGTTTTGGCTTGGTTGGTTTCCTGCCTCTTTTCTTAGGGCCATCGTGAGGTGGGATGTATGAATGGTGCCCAAGGGGAGTGTAGCTAGAAGGATGGCAGAAGTCCACATCACTCGTCATTGGACTGAGTCCGGTAGCACCAATAGCCCTTCTACAACTTGACACCAAGTCTGGCAATTGGGTTGGAAGTCGTCGGCTGTTGAGACGAATATCTGCCGGAGCATCCGCTTTATCTTCATCATCTTCAAATTCATACTCTTGAGGATAGTGTTTCTTTGTTTGTGGTTGTGGCTCATGTCGCTGTTTGAGCAAGAGAAAACTGCTGGTCTTTAGTAGTTTTTTGGGTCTAGAAGAACAAAAGATAGGTGAGGTCAGACTGGTAGAGCTAGAACTTCCACACACAGCTCCCATTATTTTGTTAACTGATCCATCTCTTTCAGCTGCTGAACCCAATGCTATAGAGGGATTCTGAGACTGGATAAGGCCAAGCTGGTCGGTATTCACAGTAGAAGGAAGCTCGTGGGTCTTTAGAGAGTCAAGATCTAAGTGCAGATTGCTATTACCTGTTCCTGGAACGGTGTGGCAGTACTGTCCATAAACTTGATCAGTGTGATAATTGCTCACATCATATCCGTCTCCAGCTCCTATAACTTTTAGAGCTTCTATACCCTCTTGTGACTGGTCATGACTCTGACTAAGGCTTTCTTGAACAGCCTGCCCTGTCCTAGAATCCTCAACACAGCTTGACTTATACTCAGTTGAACAAAATATGTCCTCCACCTCAGGAAAAAATGAACGATCCTCATCTTGTAAGAGAGAGTCTGGAAAGCAGATGGATGATAGAGGTGGAAGCCGTTGCTGTTGCTGAATGTGATCCAGTCCAACTTTATTTGCTGGGGTAATTGTGTCAAATTGGTGCTGTTTAAGCTGGTCTAACTGGGAATGTGGGAGTTGTGTTTCGGGCTGTCTTTCTTGAATTTGCTGCAGATGTTGAGGAGGAGCCATGTTTGCTAACATTCTGTGGAGTTGTGGATGACCTAACTGTTCATCTGATAGCTGCTGGTGAGTGTGTGCTTGTTGCCCTCGGAGGGCATGTGAGCGGGTGTGGCCAGGTGACGGATTGAGGTAGTGAAGATGTGAAGATGTGGATACACCTAATTCTGGTTCAGCAAGAAAATTATGGAGGTCTAGGTGCTTTTGTTGAGAATAATGCTGAGGCGTAAGTCTGTGCTGGTGTCTATATGTGTCTCCACCTCCTCCCTCCCCTACTGGAACAGTCAAACTATGTCTAGTTCTGTCGAGTGGTTCACCACTGTCAATGTTATTGGCCTGGGACAGAAACTGGTCGAGCATGTCCAGAGGAGGTAATGAATTCTGACTTGTTTGAAGCTGATCTCTTGATTGAGCAGCCAGACTGTAGTGGGAATCCATACTTTGATTCTGCAGTGAAAGTGGTAACTGGGGAGAAAGGTTTTGTGGACCGGATTCCACGCCAGCACCCCTCACTCCACCAGTTGTACCAATCATACTCTGCTGACCCAAAGGGTGATGTGGTTGCTGCTGCTGTTTGTGCTGTGTGAGCACTTGCTGAAGGTCCATTTTAGTGCAGGGGGTCTGAGAAAGTACAGACTGCATCACGTGTGTTGACTGTGTCGGGTCTGGTGGAAAATCTGTCAAAGAAATGGGGGCTTGGCTTTGGCGAACCTGCAGCAAATCAGGTGTATTACATAAAAAGGCATTGTCATTTGTATTTGAAGACTTCTTTTGGACCATGGGCAGATTGTTTTGAGAGTGGGAAATGGCCTGAGAATATTGAGAGTGTTGTGTAAGTTGATTGAGGCGGGACTGCTGGGTACTTTGCTGCGAGTGTTGTGTGCACTGCTGAGAATATGGAGACACATGTAAGGTGTGATAGGAATGTTGGTGTGGGTGTTGGGTATAGGGACTCCCTCTTCCATATTGTACTACAGACCCGAAAGACTTGGTTTGCTGTTGGTCGGTCTGGATAGTAAGGGAGTGAGATAGAGATTCTGAAACTCCTTGTACTTCTGCAGCAGGGGACTTTGATATAGTCAACTCTGACTTGGTCTGTTGTTTTTTCTGGGTTGATTCTAACTGTCTATTTAGACCACTTTCAGTTTCACTAAATGCTGACTCAGGACCAGAGTGATTGGTGCTGTTTTTGGTACAAATGCCACTCTGAGGGTGGTGGTGCTCATTTGAGAGCTGGCTGATATCAAAGGTCATCCTCTTGCTTTCACTATCCCTAGTCTGTAATATACATTGGGGTAGTTGTTGAGAATGTGAATGATGCTGTGAAGGAAGAGGTCTTGATCTTTGTGTGTGTAGTAAATGTTGGATTAGGAAATCATCAGTTTCCTCTGCTTTAACTTGGGATCGATCTGCTGCCAATAACTTTGCACTGGTTTTCGGTTTGGTTGGTGTTAAGTGATAGGTGTCACTTTGAGTTTGTCGTGTATCTGGAAAACTTTGTGGTGAGGAAATGAAAGCAGGAGACAATATAGAAGACAAGTATTTAGTCCCCACTAAGCTTGCAGGGGACGGTGAGGGACAAGCAGCTGCAGGGGAGTGTAAAGTAGAGTGACTGAGTGTAGAAATGATAGCAGGTGATGTACTTGGCTCAGGTAGGTGATAGGAGCTGTTGCTTTCATTACCAACAGAATGGGTAGTGCTCCCTGAACCTACAGATCCAAATCCACCCCTTTTTGTCACTGCTCCTGATTGCGGTCCCATCCTTAATGATTTAGTCCCACATTCCAAAGAAGGGCTACTTGCCCTTCTAAGAGAAGCAGAGCCATAACTAGAGTCACCAAAGTCTATTTCTGCAGAGAAAGAGCGTCCTTCAGAACCTATATTACTGAAAGCCTTTCCCCCAGTAACCACTCTCCCAGAACTTAAATCCTGGGGATGAGGTGAGCTGAATTCTTCATAGCTTTGAGTCATGTGTGCAAATGGAGCTTGGGTGGGGGAGTAAGACTGAGCATGGGGATGGGGAGGGGTCTGGTTTGGCATGACAGTGATAGATTTTACCAAAGATTGACAGCCATAGCTGGATAGGCATTGTTTGACAGCAGGTTGTTGAACAAGGGTAGATGACACCACTGGCAGTAGAGGTGGTACTGGGGCTAGCTGAGGACCATGCTGTTGACAAGAGTGTGTAGACAAGGAGTTGATGTTTGTCTTGGAGCTAGAGGAGGATGAAGAGGAGGCTGATGGTGGAGTGTGTAGAGTATGGGTAGAAGACGATGAAGAACCTAATGAGGAATTGCCACTGTTTGAACTGGAACAGTTGGGTCCCTTTGTGGCAGATGAAGAGGATTCAGAGTAACTGGATGATGAGGTTGTATAGGGAGTTTGGATGGTTGGTTGATATGACTGAGGTTCCATCTGTGGCAAAGATTTAGGATCAGTGGATAGACTTTGTTCATCCAGGGGACTACAGGGCATTCCAGCATGCTGGTGCTGACTGACTAACTGTTGGTACCTAGATGATCCACCACAGCTTGTATATTGTTGTAGGGCTGTAGACTGAGCTGGTTGTGAATGTTGGAAATGCTTGATCACACTGTCTTGTCGAGAAACTACCCTCACTTGAGCCGGCTGTGACTGGGGAGCTGCTGCACCCGGCAGGGCTGGAGCAGAAGAGAACATGGATGAAGTATATAACTGAGAGGACTGGTTGTGAAGTTGGGAGGACAACAGGTTGAACTGGGGAGGAGGCAAGTGGCAATTAGAGGAGTCAGAGGCAGTTTGGTTCCGAGGTGCTGAGGGCTCCTGTGATCCCCTATATGTGGCACTTTGAGAAGAAAGCAAGTGATCAAAGCCCAAACTGGACTGGGAGGGGGGTTTAATATGCAGGAGAGAATCATGGGGAGATAACAAACCATTTGAAGTTGGGCTATATGTCGGGGCATCCTGCAAGGATAGAGCAGGAGTGAATGATCGTCCAGGGAAGGAGCCAGGGTGCTGGTAAGCGCAAATGGGTGAAGAGGAGAGAAAGGACCCAGAACCTGGAATGGCCCCAGAAATAAAGAGCTCTGCAGGGGCTGGTGTATGCATGGCTAGGGAACACAATAATAAACAAAAAGTGTTGTTTAACACACAAATGCAGTTTTTAATTTTCAAACCAAAAACATTTTGGCTTTACATTTTTGCAAATGAGTTTTGTGCAAATCATTGTGGAACTGAATAATCATCTAAATTTTAGTAGACCATTGGCACTCACTGGGTTGCCAACAGGGTGTCCGAAACCGAGAGAGGAGAGAGGAAGCAGAGGCTGTAGGCTGTGGACCCCGGGACTCTAGCGCTGAGATCAGATTCATAACAGCAGGGTCAGGACCAGAGGTGCTGGCGTGGTGCAGGCTGGCATCAAACAGACCAGAAAGACCTTGGAACAAACAATAATTCAGTTCAGTTTAATTCCATTTATTTATATGGCAGCAGTACACAACAATTATCTCAAGGCACTTTACAAACTGAGCATGCATGTAGCAACAGTGGAAAGAAAAACTGCTCTTTAACAGGAAGAAACCTGCAGCAGAACTTGACTTAGTGTGAGCCACTGTCTGCAAGGGTCAACAGGGTATTTGAGAAATTAAGCTTACAGACAAAAAAAGAAAGACAGATGCACTGACACAGGAATAATGGTAAATGGTCTGTACTAGTATAGCATGTTATCAAGTCCAGAGTCCAAAGCACTTCACACTACATTCAGTCATTCCCCCATTCACACGCTGATACTTTGTTGAAAAAAAGCAAAGAGTTAATGGTAGTGCAAGCTCCTTTAGTGGTTTCATCTAGGAGAACAACACAAACATACAAGCTCTGAGCTGTTTTTTAAGTCTATAAGATGAAAGAGAGCATACACAGGTACATCTCAAAAGACTAGAATATTGTGAATAAGTTAATTATTTTTTTTAATCACTCATTTCAACAAATGAAACCTCTATAATATATAGATTCCTCACATATAAAGTGAAATATTTCAAGCCTCTATTTCTTGTCACTTTGATTATTATGGTAAACAGATAAAGAAAACCCAAAATTCTGTCTCAGAAAATTGGAGTATTACAAAAGATCAATTAAAAGGGATCAATTAAAACAGAAATGTCAGGCTTCTGAAAAGTATTTTCATTTCTGTGCATTCAGTACTTGGTCTGGGTTCCTTTGGCATGAATTTCTGCATCAATGCAGTGCAGCATGGAGGAGACCAGCCTGAGATTCTGCTGAGGTGTTCAGGAAGCCCAGGATGCTTTGGTAGCAGCCATCAGGTCATCTGCATCATTGATTCTGGTGTCTCTCATTTTCCTCTTAAAAACACTCCATAGATTCTCTGGGGTTGTGGTCAGGCCCATTTGATGACTCATTTAGTTCAGTACCACCATGGTCATTGGACCAGCTTCCGGTACCTTTGGCAATGTCCAAATCCTGCTGGAAAATGAAAATCACCATCTTCATAAAGTTTGTCAGCAAAAAGAAGCATGAAATACTCAAAAATGTCCTGGTAAATGGCTGTGTTGAATGTGGACATCAGAAAACCCAGTGGACCAGAACCAGCAGGTGACATGGTGACCCAGATCATCACTACCTGTGTAAACTTCACTTTGGACTCCAAGCAACATGGGTTTTGGTCCTTCCCACTCTTCCAAATGAAATGCAAATTTTTCTTTAATCTGAAAAGAGGATTTTGGACCACTGAGAAACAATTTAGTTCTGGTTCTCCAGTTCTCTCCCCAGGTAAGACGCTTCTGACATCTGGTTCAGGAGTGGCTTGACACAAGGACTGCAACATCTGTAGCTCATGTGTAGGATTAGTCTGTGTGTGGTGGGTCTTGATGTTCTGACCCAAGCCTCAGTTCACTCCTTGTGAAGCTCCTCCAAGTTTTTGAAAGGATTTTGATTGACAATCCTCTCAAGGATGCAGTTCTCCCTGTTGCTGGTGCCCGTTTTTTTAACCACACTTTTTCCTTCCACTCAAATTTCATGAATATGCTTGTGTACTGCACTTTGTATTTGCACTTCTGTAACAATGACCGTTTGTGGCTTACCCTCTATGTGGAGGGTGTTAATGACTGTCTTCTGGATATCTGTCCAGTCTGTGGTTGTCCCCATGATTGTGTCCTACTGACCCAGAATGAGAGACCATTTAGAGACTCAGGAAACCTTTGCAGATGTTTTAAGTTAATTAGCTGATTAGGGTGTGACACCATGAGCTCAAGCGTATCATCTATAAAAAGACAACATAAAGTTATTGGCAGCACTAGGTCATCTAGTGTCCCCCAGTGGAACACCGTAACGCCATACCCAATTTAACTTGTATAAAAAAAATTTTTAAAAAACAGACTGAGAACATAAAGTTAAAATAGCAAATACTGTAAAATTGGAGAGTAGAATTGGAATGTGGCAGACTGAGGAAAAGTGATCAGTTTGTCCTCCAACAACCTAACCCCATAGAAGCATAACTACAGAGATAGCTCAGGATAACCTAAGCCAGTCTAACTATCAGCTTTATCAAAGAGGAAAGTTTTAATCCTAGTCTAGAAAGTAGACAGGGTGTCTGCCTCACAGACTAAAATTGGGAGCTGGTACCACAGGAGTGGAGCCTGATAACTAAAGGATATGACTCCCATTTTACTTTAAGAACCTTTAGGAAGCAACAATAAACATGTAGTCTGAGAGCAAAGTGCTCTGCTAGGATCATCAGGACCTATCAGATCTCTGATGTTTGATCAAGCTGATTATTAAGGGCTTTGTATGTGAGAAGGAGACTCTTAAATTCTATTCTGGATTTAACAGGGAGCCAGTGAATGAAAGCTAAAAGAGGAGAAATATGATCTCTTTTTAACTTTCATCAAAACTCTTGCTTGCAGCATTTTGGATCAGCTGAAGGAAGGGATGGGCGGTTTTAAGGTAAACTGCAGTTTCAAAACCACAAAAATTTATGTCATACCGTTCCTGTGGTATAAGCGTTTTGGGGATTTTTTAGTCTTTTTAGAGGTAAAGTGCAGGTCAAATCCCACCGGTTATGTGCAACTCCAGTATCACGAGCCCTCCCCCCCCACACATAGTTATTAGCTCTGCAAATTCAGGCAAGTCCCCTAAACTCCCCCCGCCCACCCCATCTAAACGAATAAAGTCTACTATTTTGGGAATACTTCAGCTCCTGTAAGAACACAGACAGCGGGTTGGAGGAAGAAGGTCGCTCTATGTGCAAACCATGCTTACAGTGGTAGCCAGAGGGGATAACACATCAAACATGACAGCACATCTAGAGGAGCACCTTCCATAACTATCTGCTAAATTCAAGGTAAAGTTCATGCTATCTTGAAATGAATGAGCTACCTTTAAGCGTCTAGCATTAGTGAAACAAATACCACCATGTTACCATGGCATATTGTGCTGGTCACAACTTGTGTGCATGAGTGTTTTGGAGTTGTTGCGTTGTGGATTTGATTAATTTTAAGTGAAAGGCGAAAGTACTGAACACGCATTGCGTATGCATGCGTTCATACTTGTAACTTTATCAGTATAGCTTAATTGTGTTATGTGCCAAAAATCAAGCAATCAAGTATGAACGTGCACACAGGAGGGGAATGAAATCAGCATCACACCTGTGATCTAAAAACAACTTCCAAAGATCATTAAAGTTGACTATGCCTGTAGAGATTATGGCACTAGGCTAATTTGAAATTCCAGTTAAATTCATATGTCTGTCCTAATTGTTCTTTTAGAGCAACGGTGACTCTGGCAGCAACAGGTCATGTCAAAGGTGAAGGTCAGCCCACAATTCAGCAAACATTTAAGGAGCAAATCACCTATGCATTCACATCAAAGCATGCCAAAAAAATGCAAAATAACCCATTTTAGAGCTGTAATCATACCACCATGATCTGCAAAACTGATGTTTTTACTTAAGGTTATCATACTGTCATAATTTCATACTGGCCCATTCCTTTTTTTTTAACGTGTCCTGTCCCACAGTGTGGTACTCAGAATTGTTGTCTGAATGTCAAGGTAAGGCCCAACAGATTTGCTTTCACAAGCGGAGTATTATGGCTTTTGCCATGATGTTCCCCTTGGTATATAAATGAAACTTTATTAAAAATTGCTTTGGGTTTATTTCAAATGCAATGGACACAAAGACAAAAAAGAAAAAAAGGGGCAGAATGGGAGAAAGGAGGAGGAAAGGTTTAAAGAGAAAAAAGGACATCGAAGTAGAGGAAAGAAAAAAGCATAGAACAAGTCAACACCCTTGAAGTTTGCCTCGAGATCTGTGGAAACAGAAAAAAAAAAAAAAGGGAGGGGTCTGGTTTGGCATGACAGTGATAGATTTTACCAAAGATTGACAGCCATAGCTGGATAGGCATTGTTTGACAGCAGGTTGTTGAACAAGGGTAGATGACACCACTGGCAGTAGAGGTGGTACTGGGGCTAGCTGAGGACCATGCTGTTGACAAGAGTGTGTAGACAAGGAGTTGATGTTTGTCTTGGAGCTAGAGGAGGATGAAGAGGAGGCTGATGGTGGAGTGTGTAGAGTATGGGTAGAAGACGATGAAGAACCTAATGAGGAATTGCCACTGTTTGAACTGGAACAGTTGGGTCCCTTTGTGGCAGATGAAGAGGATTCAGAGTAACTGGATGATGAGGTTGTATAGGGAGTTTGGATGGTTGGTTGATATGACTGAGGTTCCATCTGTGGCAAAGATTTAGGATCAGTGGATAGACTTTGTTCATCCAGGGGACTACAGGGCATTCCAGCATGCTGGTGCTGACTGACTAACTGTTGGTACCTAGATGATCCACCACAGCTTGTATATTGTTGTAGGGCTGTAGACTGAGCTGGTTGTGAATGTTGGAAATGCTTGATCACACTGTCTTGTCGAGAAACTACCCTCACTTGAGCCGGCTGTGACTGGGGAGCTGCTGCACCCGGCAGGGCTGGAGCAGAAGAGAACATGGATGAAGTATATAACTGAGAGGACTGGTTGTGAAGTTGGGAGGACAACAGGTTGAACTGGGGAGGAGGCAAGTGGCAATTAGAGGAGTCAGAGGCAGTTTGGTTCCGAGGTGCTGAGGGCTCCTGTGATCCCCTATATGTGGCACTTTGAGAAGAAAGCAAGTGATCAAAGCCCAAACTGGACTGGGAGGGGGGTTTAATATGCAGGAGAGAATCATGGGGAGATAACAAACCATTTGAAGTTGGGCTATATGTCGGGGCATCCTGCAAGGATAGAGCAGGAGTGAATGATCGTCCAGGGAAGGAGCCAGGGTGCTGGTAAGCGCAAATGGGTGAAGAGGAGAGAAAGGACCCAGAACCTGGAATGGCCCCAGAAATAAAGAGCTCTGCAGGGGCTGGTGTATGCATGGCTAGGGAACACAATAATAAACAAAAAGTGTTGTTTAACACACAAATGCAGTTTTTAATTTTCAAACCAAAAACATTTTGGCTTTACATTTTTGCAAATGAGTTTTGTGCAAATCATTGTGGAACTGAATAATCATCTAAATTTTAGTAGACCATTGGCACTCACTGGGTTGCCAACAGGGTGTCCGAAACCGAGAGAGGAGAGAGGAAGCAGAGGCTGTAGGCTGTGGACCCCGGGACTCTAGCGCTGAGATCAGATTCATAACAGCAGGGTCAGGACCAGAGGTGCTGGCGTGGTGCAGGCTGGCATCAAACAGACCAGAAAGACCTTGGAACAAACAATAATTCAGTTCAGTTTAATTCCATTTATTTATATGGCAGCAGTACACAACAATTATCTCAAGGCACTTTACAAACTGAGCATGCATGTAGCAACAGTGGAAAGAAAAACTGCTCTTTAACAGGAAGAAACCTGCAGCAGAACTTGACTTAGTGTGAGCCACTGTCTGCAAGGGTCAACAGGGTATTTGAGAAATTAAGCTTACAGACAAAAAAAGAAAGACAGATGCACTGACACAGGAATAATGGTAAATGGTCTGTACTAGTATAGCATGTTATCAAGTCCAGAGTCCAAAGCACTTCACACTACATTCAGTCATTCCCCCATTCACACGCTGATACTTTGTTGAAAAAAAGCAAAGAGTTAATGGTAGTGCAAGCTCCTTTAGTGGTTTCATCTAGGAGAACAACACAAACATACAAGCTCTGAGCTGTTTTTTAAGTCTATAAGATGAAAGAGAGCATACACAGGTACATCTCAAAAGACTAGAATATTGTGAATAAGTTAATTATTTTTTTTAATCACTCATTTCAACAAATGAAACCTCTATAATATATAGATTCCTCACATATAAAGTGAAATATTTCAAGCCTCTATTTCTTGTCACTTTGATTATTATGGTAAACAGATAAAGAAAACCCAAAATTCTGTCTCAGAAAATTGGAGTATTACAAAAGATCAATTAAAAGGGATCAATTAAAACAGAAATGTCAGGCTTCTGAAAAGTATTTTCATTTCTGTGCATTCAGTACTTGGTCTGGGTTCCTTTGGCATGAATTTCTGCATCAATGCAGTGCAGCATGGAGGAGACCAGCCTGAGATTCTGCTGAGGTGTTCAGGAAGCCCAGGATGCTTTGGTAGCAGCCATCAGGTCATCTGCATCATTGATTCTGGTGTCTCTCATTTTCCTCTTAAAAACACTCCATAGATTCTCTGGGGTTGTGGTCAGGCCCATTTGATGACTCATTTAGTTCAGTACCACCATGGTCATTGGACCAGCTTCCGGTACCTTTGGCAATGTCCAAATCCTGCTGGAAAATGAAAATCACCATCTTCATAAAGTTTGTCAGCAAAAAGAAGCATGAAATACTCAAAAATGTCCTGGTAAATGGCTGTGTTGAATGTGGACATCAGAAAACCCAGTGGACCAGAACCAGCAGGTGACATGGTGACCCAGATCATCACTACCTGTGTAAACTTCACTTTGGACTCCAAGCAACATGGGTTTTGGTCCTTCCCACTCTTCCAAATGAAATGCAAATTTTTCTTTAATCTGAAAAGAGGATTTTGGACCACTGAGAAACAATTTAGTTCTGGTTCTCCAGTTCTCTCCCCAGGTAAGACGCTTCTGACATCTGGTTCAGGAGTGGCTTGACACAAGGACTGCAACATCTGTAGCTCATGTGTAGGATTAGTCTGTGTGTGGTGGGTCTTGATGTTCTGACCCAAGCCTCAGTTCACTCCTTGTGAAGCTCCTCCAAGTTTTTGAAAGGATTTTGATTGACAATCCTCTCAAGGATGCAGTTCTCCCTGTTGCTGGTGCCCGTTTTTTTAACCACACTTTTTCCTTCCACTCAAATTTCATGAATATGCTTGTGTACTGCACTTTGTATTTGCACTTCTGTAACAATGACCGTTTGTGGCTTACCCTCTATGTGGAGGGTGTTAATGACTGTCTTCTGGATATCTGTCCAGTCTGTGGTTGTCCCCATGATTGTGTCCTACTGACCCAGAATGAGAGACCATTTAGAGACTCAGGAAACCTTTGCAGATGTTTTAAGTTAATTAGCTGATTAGGGTGTGACACCATGAGCTCAAGCGTATCATCTATAAAAAGACAACATAAAGTTATTGGCAGCACTAGGTCATCTAGTGTCCCCCAGTGGAACACCGTAACGCCATACCCAATTTAACTTGTATAAAAAAAATTTTTAAAAAACAGACTGAGAACATAAAGTTAAAATAGCAAATACTGTAAAATTGGAGAGTAGAATTGGAATGTGGCAGACTGAGGAAAAGTGATCAGTTTGTCCTCCAACAACCTAACCCCATAGAAGCATAACTACAGAGATAGCTCAGGATAACCTAAGCCAGTCTAACTATCAGCTTTATCAAAGAGGAAAGTTTTAATCCTAGTCTAGAAAGTAGACAGGGTGTCTGCCTCACAGACTAAAATTGGGAGCTGGTACCACAGGAGTGGAGCCTGATAACTAAAGGATATGACTCCCATTTTACTTTAAGAACCTTTAGGAAGCAACAATAAACATGTAGTCTGAGAGCAAAGTGCTCTGCTAGGATCATCAGGACCTATCAGATCTCTGATGTTTGATCAAGCTGATTATTAAGGGCTTTGTATGTGAGAAGGAGACTCTTAAATTCTATTCTGGATTTAACAGGGAGCCAGTGAATGAAAGCTAAAAGAGGAGAAATATGATCTCTTTTTAACTTTCATCAAAACTCTTGCTTGCAGCATTTTGGATCAGCTGAAGGAAGGGATGGGCGGTTTTAAGGTAAACTGCAGTTTCAAAACCACAAAAATTTATGTCATACCGTTCCTGTGGTATAAGCGTTTTGGGGATTTTTTAGTCTTTTTAGAGGTAAAGTGCAGGTCAAATCCCACCGGTTATGTGCAACTCCAGTATCACGAGCCCTCCCCCCCCACACATAGTTATTAGCTCTGCAAATTCAGGCAAGTCCCCTAAACTCCCCCCGCCCACCCCATCTAAACGAATAAAGTCTACTATTTTGGGAATACTTCAGCTCCTGTAAGAACACAGACAGCGGGTTGGAGGAAGAAGGTCGCTCTATGTGCAAACCATGCTTACAGTGGTAGCCAGAGGGGATAACACATCAAACATGACAGCACATCTAGAGGAGCACCTTCCATAACTATCTGCTAAATTCAAGGTAAAGTTCATGCTATCTTGAAATGAATGAGCTACCTTTAAGCGTCTAGCATTAGTGAAACAAATACCACCATGTTACCATGGCATATTGTGCTGGTCACAACTTGTGTGCATGAGTGTTTTGGAGTTGTTGCGTTGTGGATTTGATTAATTTTAAGTGAAAGGCGAAAGTACTGAACACGCATTGCGTATGCATGCGTTCATACTTGTAACTTTATCAGTATAGCTTAATTGTGTTATGTGCCAAAAATCAAGCAATCAAGTATGAACGTGCACACAGGAGGGGAATGAAATCAGCATCACACCTGTGATCTAAAAACAACTTCCAAAGATCATTAAAGTTGACTATGCCTGTAGAGATTATGGCACTAGGCTAATTTGAAATTCCAGTTAAATTCATATGTCTGTCCTAATTGTTCTTTTAGAGCAACGGTGACTCTGGCAGCAACAGGTCATGTCAAAGGTGAAGGTCAGCCCACAATTCAGCAAACATTTAAGGAGCAAATCACCTATGCATTCACATCAAAGCATGCCAAAAAAATGCAAAATAACCCATTTTAGAGCTGTAATCATACCACCATGATCTGCAAAACTGATGTTTTTACTTAAGGTTATCATACTGTCATAATTTCATACTGGCCCATTCCTTTTTTTTTAACGTGTCCTGTCCCACAGTGTGGTACTCAGAATTGTTGTCTGAATGTCAAGGTAAGGCCCAACAGATTTGCTTTCACAAGCGGAGTATTATGGCTTTTGCCATGATGTTCCCCTTGGTATATAAATGAAACTTTATTAAAAATTGCTTTGGGTTTATTTCAAATGCAATGGACACAAAGACAAAAAAGAAAAAAAGGGGCAGAATGGGAGAAAGGAGGAGGAAAGGTTTAAAGAGAAAAAAGGACATCGAAGTAGAGGAAAGAAAAAAGCATAGAACAAGTCAACACCCTTGAAGTTTGCCTCGAGATCTGTGGAAACAGAAAAAAAAAAAAAAAAAAAAAAAAAACTACTGGCCCATTCCTAGCTGAAGACTTTTAACTGCATTCTGTGGACTGCCTGATAGCAAAGAATTACACCAGTCCAGCCTTGAAGGAACAAATGACTAATTTTTTAGCATCACTCATTGGAAATCCTTGAAACCTGTTTAATATGGGATATAAATGACATATCCTGGTCAAAATACCAAGATTCTTTACTTTATAATCAGAGGCCAGTTTAACACTATCCAGATCAAGTGATTGACGAAGCAGTTTCTTTTTCAGAGGTTCTGGTCCAAAGACGACAGCTTTTGTCAGAATTTAAAAGCAGGAAATATCAGGTCATCCAGGTTATTATGTCTTTAAGACATGCATGTGGTCTATCAAATTGACTGGATTCATCAGGATGGATGGATAAATATAGCTGAGTATCTTCAGCATAACAATCGAACTTTATTCCTTGCTGAGTTTACCAATTCAAAGCATATTTACAATAAAGAGAATTGGGTCAAGCACTGAACCCGGTGGTTCTCTACAAGTAACCCTGGAGTGTGAAGATTTATCATTCACATGAACAAACTGAAATCTATTGGATAAGTAGGATTTCAAGCAGCACTGAGATCTAACAGAACCAGAACAGATACCAGCCCATTATCGGAGGCCTCAGGAATATTATTAGTGACCAGTGCTGTTTCACTGCTATAATGAGCTCTGAAACCTGACTACAGGGCTCTAGACTAACTTTTTGCACTGGCTGCAACTCTTTGTTCTTCACCAACGAAAAATGTCAAAATACCTGTGAATCTTGCAAAAAACTGGCTAACAGGTATTGATGGGTTTGAATACTTTAACAACAGTGAAACTTTTTCCATTGATTATTGAAAAGAGTAAAAAAGATATTCAACATGCAATTTAAACACCATGTAAATAAAAACTGTTTTTAACTCATTTTACAATGTTTTATTTTCAGTGATATTTGTCTCATTTCCTACCTACTTATTGAGTAAATCACTTTAAATCTAGCTCTGTCACAGTTTTGGGCATAGCTTTACTCAGTTTTTATTTTATTACATTTTGGAATCTGTTTAATATGATCCATTCATATGGTCTTTCTATCTGCAAAAATGTGTTCCAAAGAATAAAGTTGATAACTGTTTATGTGATGAACTCAGGAAGGTAGATTTTGTTTCCAACTGACAGAACTTTTGGCGACATGAAAGAAGAAATAGGACATTTGTAGGACATCTTGAAATGAACACAGAGTTGTTTACTTGTTGAGAATGGCATATATTGACCATAAATGTTAAAATGAATCAAGTTTACAGAAAGATTAATGTCTTCTTATTATTCTTGGTTTGTTTAGTAAAACATCACTATTTCCCTGTCTAGTTGGTTGGAGGCGCAGTCAAATGGACCCGTGTTCCAGACAGTGATAACTACCATGGTATGTCATTTTCACAGTAAGAGTTGATGACATGCAGCTCATTATCTAATGTCATCTTCAAACCAGGACTTAACATAACTTAGGAGGCTGATAGCTCTGTGTCAAAGCATTCGTTATGATTTTCAGATGGCTCAAGTCTTAACTTTTCTATATTTGTCATAATTCAGTGTGTTGATGGGACCCAAATGCAGACTAATAGAGGCTACAAGCCAATAGAGTTTATGGTGAATTTTTAATTAAAGAATAATTAAAACAAGAACTTACAATACAAGAAGGGAATACAAGAAGGGGAACACAGGGAGCAAGAACAGGAACAAACAGGAACTGGGTACATGAAGTAAACAGGAAGAATCCAGCAGTGAGTGAGTGAGAGGAGCTTTTAAACAGTGGCGCTTGATGACTGACAAGGAACAGGTGTTTGATTGGTAACTGGGTGCAGGTGAGAGAGGGGATAAGGCAAACAGACTGAGGGAGTGAGAGAGTTAGCACAGAGGAGCAAGGAGGAGTAACAAATAGGCAAATTGCAATTGTAATTATTTTTATTTGCTTAAGATGGACATTGTGCTGTTTGGAATAAAAATCCATCCATCCATCTATTTTCATCCGCTTATCCTAGGTCGGGTCGCGGGGGCAGCAGCCTAAGCATGGAGACCCAGACTTCCCTCTCCCCAGTCGCTTGAGCCAGCTCCTCTGGAGGAATTCAAGGATTTCCCAGGCCAGTCAAGAAACATAGTCCCTCCAGCGTGTCCTAGGTCTTCCTCTGGGTCTCCTACTCATGGGATGTGCCCGGAACACCTCACCAGGGAGGAGTCCAGAAGGCATCCTAACAAGATGCCCGACCCACCTCAACTGGCTACTCTCGACCCAAGGTCCCCAGGCTTTGCTTCCTCAGCGGAAGATGTGCTGGTGGGATTAAGGAGGTCTTTGAAGTACTCTGCCCACTGATCCACGACGTCCCAAGCTGAGGTCAGCAGCACACCATCTATAAACAGTATATAAACGTGTTGGTGGTGCACCGCTCCCCCCCCCTCGAGACGCCGGATGGTGGACCAGAAACGCCTCAAAGAGGTACGGAAGTCCTTCTCCATGGCCTCTCCAAACTCCTCCCATGCCTGAGTTTTTGCCTTAGTGACCACCCGAGTCACATGGCACTTGGACTGACAGTACCCATCAGCTGTTTCCAGGGTCCCACAGGCCAAAAAGACCCGGTAGGACTCCTTCTTCAGCGTGACAGGATCCCTCACCGTCGGTGTCCAACAGCAGGTTCGAGGGTTGCCGCTATGATAGGCACTGACAACCTTGTGGCCACAGCTCCAGTAAGCTGCCTCATCAATGGAGGTGCGAAGGGCCCAATTGTGCCCCAGCAAGTGTATGAAGCTCTCACAGAGGTGGAAGTTGAAGCTGTCTCATGGGAGACACCACCAGGTTTTCCCAGCAGACCCTCACAATATCTGAGGGTCTGCCAGGTCTGACCAGCATCCTACCCCACCATCGGAGCCAACTCACCACCAGGTAGTAGTCAGTGGACAGCTCCACCCCCACTTGATTTAATTGTCCAAGACATGCCGCAGATCAGAAGAAGCGACAACAAAGTTGATCATCAAACTGCAGCCAACAGGGACCTGGTGCCAAGAGCAGATATGGACACCCTTATGCTTGAACATGGTGTTTGTTATGGACAATCCATGACAAGCACAGAAGTCCAATAACAAAACACCTCTCGAATTCAGATGGGGGGTGGTGTTCCTCCCAACCACACCCTTCCAGGCCTCATTGCCAATGCTCGCATGAGCTTTGACGTCCCCCAGCAGAACAAGGGAGTCCCCAGGAGTGGCGCACTCCAGCACACCCTCCAAGGACTCCAAAAAGAGTGAATAATCTCAACTGCTGTTTGGCGTATAAGCACAAGCAATAGTCAGAACCCATCCCCCCACATGTATGCGGAGGGAGGCTGCCCTCTCATTCACCAGGGTGAACCATAACGTACAGGCACCAAGATGGGGGAGGGCAATAAGTATGCCCACTTTTGCTCAGTGCCTCTCACCAGAGACAACATCTGAGTGGGAGAGTGTCCAACCCCTTTCAAGGAGACTGGTTCTAGAGCCCGAAGTGAGTCCGTCTATTTCTAGCCGGAACCTCTCAACCTCGCACACCAGCTCAGGCTCCTTTCCCAGCAAAGAAATAACATTCCACATCACGAGAGACAGCTTCTGTAGCCAAGGATCAGACTGCCAAGGTCCCCAACAATTGGCCACCACCCATGCCACATTGCACCCGACCCCTTTTGTCCCTCCCACAGGTGGTGAGCCAACGCCAGTGAGAAGGGGGACCCACGTCTCCTCTTTGGGCTGTGCCCGGCCGGGCTCCATGGGTGAAAGCCTGGCCACCAGGCGCTCACCAGCGTGCCCCACCTCCAGGCATGGCTCCAGAGTGGGGCCCCAGTGACCCGTGTCTAGGCGAGGGAACATTGTTTCCATTGATAGTATTCATCATATGGGGTCTTTGGGCTGTGCTTTGTCTGATCCCTCACTGAGGACCTGTCTGCCTTGTGTGACCCTACCAGGGGCAAAAACCCCTGACAACATAACTCCTAGGATCACTGGGACACTCAAAACCCTCCACCACAATAAGGTGGAAACGAGGGTGAGGTGGAATAAAAACTGGCATCAATATTTGGCTTATGTAATTATTATTAAATTATTATTAATTAAATTATTATTACGTTAGAGTTTCCTTAGTTGAATTGGGTACCATCCAGAATATGGAACTATAGTCAAATTTGTCAGTCTATCCCGACGGAATGAATTCAAAACTACTGGACAGATTCAGTCCCGCCCGCCACTTTGGAAGAAAGAGTCATAAAATTCAACCATGTGCTCAGGCATAGTTTTCGAGCTAGACAAAGGAAAGTGTGGCTTGGGCTCTGTTCAATAACGTCGTGAATGTGTGCAAGAAAAGAAGAGAAAAAAAAGGATAGAGAGAGAGAGTGGAAGAGGCAGAAAGGGATGCAGATATGAACATTGCTTCAAACTCTGCTTTTGATGCAAATCACTTCAAACAGATCACAGCATTAAAGCATCACAAGTGATAAAGACAATAATAATCATCACAGCATATAAACCTCTTCAGCAAGAGGCATTAAACAACATATGAAAGGAAGAAGCCAACTAAATTGTCTTATGTAACTATTTTATCCCACACAGACACAACAGAACTCTGACCTTAATGTGAGTTGATCAAGCTCACTCAGATTCAAGATCATGTCTGGAGACTGGTCCAGGAGAAGGTTCAATAGCTGGATCACCCAGATGGCTTTTTGGGAAGAGCCATGAGTCAACTTAGGCAGAGACTGCTGTCAATGGGCTTCTGCTGAACACGATGGGGTTCCCCAGGTCTAAACTTCAGCTACTCTTTAAAAGTTCTCCAAGTTACACTTCGAAGGTTTTAAAAACTCCTTTCTCCATCCAACAGAATAGGAAGGGAACAAATCACACGTGTGTCTTTGTCAGACGCTCGGTGTCAAAAGACAACTCTTTTCTGTTCAGGTTCGGTTTTATAGCAGGGGTGAGTTTCTTATCTGTGATGTCTCATGCGCAATGAATGCTGGAGAATGCACTCCAATCAGTTCATCTTAGTGAAATGGATGCCCAACAGTGCATTAACGACTATTTTGAACAACACAAATGTAAATGCACAGCCAAGTCTAATTTCCATTGTTTGTCTCATAAAACAAACAAAACATAATTCTCATGGAAAAAAGAATAACTTAACACAAGGAATACATAATAAACATGAACTAAAATAACTAAGAACAGACTGATCTGAAGTAGAGCAGAAACAAGGCTAATCTAATCAAAATAAGAATAACTAAGGCAGAACACTGAAAACAAATGAACCCCAAAAGAAACCCCAAAGAACCCAAGATCCTGACAATTTTCTTTCCTCAGCCGTGCTACCTCCACTATGTCAATCTGAATAGTCTAGCCCAGCGCCATAGAGAGAGAGAGAGTTCGGACACTTCCATAGACTTCTATAGAAAGAATGGAATGCGGAAGTCACGTGAGTCATGAAGCTGCTAATAGTTCCAAACATCAGCCGTTCCAGCATTGAATGCAATTCATTCTCTGTGTTTCGGAGTTATTTTCTCTGTTAAGTTGATTAAATTAATAAATTTTTTGGCATTGTGAAGCATTAGCTGACTGCTCTGTACCAAAATAAGTCAACAGTGATATTTCATGTAGCCAGTTTTAGTTAATTAATCATGGTAATCAGCTAGTTGTAGTTTAACTGCAGCTAATAATTGACTAATGTAGACTAATGTATGCCTTGTTGAAGCTCAAGGATAGTTTCAGTGTCAAGAGATTGTTTTTTTCTTTGAACGATTGCTAATATTTTTTAGAAGACTTAGTGAGGACATTTTTTAGAGATATTTTTTGTAACTTTCTTCAAATTCAGAAGTTTACATACATTTGGTCAATATCAGGGATAATAGTCTTTTAAACTGTATGAGTTGAGTCAAACCTTTTGGGTTTCTTTCTACAAACCTCTGATAGGTTAACTGACACATCTGAGTTAATTGGAGGTACATCTGCGGATGTATTTTAGGCCCACACCTGGAACACACTGGTACCACAGATTTTTCTGACATTTAGCAAATAGAAACAATTTTGGTCATTCTAAATAACTTAAAACAAGGGAATTTTGTCTGATTTAACTTCAGACAGTGACAAAAGATGTCTGTTTATTTATTAGGCTTATATAAATATCGGGTTTGAATTGTATTTGTCTTATTTTAGCTTCCCTTCATTAGCTCCCTGTTAAATCCAGAATAGAATCTAAGATTCTCCTTCTCATATATAAAGCCCTTAATCAGCTTCATCATTCAGAGATCTGATTGGTCCTCAAAATCCTAACAGAACCTTTCGCTCTCAGACTGCGGGCTTACTGGTGGTTCCTAGAAGTTCTACAAGTAGAATGGGAGGCAAAACTTTTAGTTCTTAGGTTCTTCTCTTGTGGAACTGCCTCCCAGTTTAGTCCATGAGGCAGACATCCTGTCTACGTGCAGTGCTTACATATTGTTTGTGTTGTGTTTGGCACTCTGTCGTCATTAATAGTTCATTCTGGAAACCCAAAATGCTGCCAAAGAAATTAATTTAGAGTCGTTAAAGCATCTTCTATTACAATTTCATCAGGCAAAGCCATGATTGGCTGGAGGACAACTGGCAAGTGTTTGAGAGATTGCAGTCACCTCACTGAGAAATATTGTGATGTTTTAATATCGCGAGAAATTTACAATACCCCTAGTGTAGATTGAGCTAACAACACGTCGTGCAAGCTGGTGCTCTGTTTCAGCAGTTCCCCCTCATTCCCGAGTTTTATCTATTTAAATTTACTTTTAGATGTGTTGTGTGTTTCTGCTTCATCTTGTTTGTACACACAAAGGAGCTAATTCAAATTTTTTATTTTATGTTTTTTACCTTTGTGTAAATATGCATGTCCCCACTTACCTTAACTTGCTACTGTTAGAGCTAAATTTCCCCACTGTGGGACTATAAAGGATATTTTGTCATGGTTTTAGTAAGCTGTTTGACCCACATGCAAAGAACACTCTCAGGAGACTCATAAAAAGTGGGATGAATGCGTAGAGACGAAGGTAAACGGAGACGAACTGCTGTGGGATTGATGACAGACTCGATCTCGATCCAATGAAACGTGGAGCAAGTTTCTTAGAGACAGACTTAAGTGGGATGTCACATGTGGAGAGCCAAACTTTCTGATCTGGAGAGTGCTGAGGTGTCAGGATACGCTTCTTGTCAGTGAAGCGGTGGTTCTGATCTGCAGTGCAGTGTAGGGAAGAGATTATGTTTGAAAAGATATGCTTGCAGCGGCGGATGGACGGAGGCTACTGAAATGTCTCTCATCTGGGAAGAGGTGGTCGGTAGCTGAGCGAAATTTCAAAAGGCGAAAGACCAGTTGCAGCGGAGATGTGCGAGTTGTGTGCATACTTTAACCAGGGAAGATGGGTTTGTGTAGGTGAGGCATCTGAGTGTGGATTCAAGTTCTTGATTCATCCTCTCTGTTTGACTGGGGATGATAATTGGAAGTAAGGGAGACCTTGGCATTGAGTGTATTGCGGAATTGTTTCCAAACCTGAGAGATGAATTGTGGTCCTATGTCTGACAGTATTTCCAGAGGGATACCATGGAGACGGAAAACATATTTCACCAGGAGCTGAGCTGTCTGAGAGGCTGATGGGAGTTTTCTGAGGAGAATGAGATGGCAGGCTTTATAAAAGCAGTCAATGATAGCGAAAATTGTTGTCATACCTTGGGATGACGGAAGTCCGGTGACGAAATCAACAGTAATGTGAGACCAGGGACGCTTGGGTATAGCCAGTGGTTGAAGGAGTCCAACAGGTCGTTGGTGAGATGGTTTATTGTGGGCACAAATGGGACAGGCGAGAACATATTCCTTGACATCCTTATGTAAGGACGGGCACCGGAACCACCCAGAGATGAGAGCAATGGTGCGACTTGAACCGGGATGTGCTGAGAACTTAGCTCTATGAAATCAATGGATGAGTCGGGAATGGACTGAGGAAGGACATAGATTCTGTTGGGTGGACCATGACCAGGATCGGGCTTGGACTGGAGTGCCTGATGGACAACACCTTCAATCTCCCAAGAGAGGGATCCAATTGGTCTGCAGGATGGTTGCTGGGGTTTTGTTGGAATCATCTGGAGAATATTGTTGTGAAAGGGCATCGGGTTTAATGTTGTTGGAACCTGGACGATAACAAATGGAAAAGTTGAAACGAGAAAAGAACAGGGACCAACAGGACTGACAGGAGTTAAGGCGTTTGGCTGACTGAAGGTAGGAAAGATACTAATGATCAGTCCAGACCAGCATAGGATGTTCGGAGCCCTCCAGCCAATGACGCCATTCTTCGAGTGCTAGTTTAATAGCAAGTAGTTCCCAGTCCCCATGTCGTAATTTCTTTCAGTGGGGCACAATCTGTGGGGAAAAAAAGCACAGGGATGAAGTTTCTCATCCAAAGTGGACCGTTGAGACAGGACAGCTCTGACACCTGAACTGGAAGCATCGACCTCCAGAACAAACTGATTCTGGGGATCGGCCTGAACAAGTATGGGTGCTTGAGTGAACTTTTCTTTCAGGGCAGTGAACACGGAGTCAGCTTCCAGGGTCCAGACAAAAGGAGTCTTGGTGGAGGTGAGAGCAGTAAGAGGAGCAGCAGTCTGGTTATAATTGCAGATGAACCTACTGTAAAAATTGGCAAACCCTAAAAATCTTTGTAGCTGTTTCCATGAGTCTGATATTGGCCATTTTAAGATGGCTTTGATCTTTTCCGGATCTGATCGAACCTGTTCACCCTCAAGGATGAATCCTAAGAAGGTGACAGATGATTTATGAAACTCACTTCTCAGCTTTCACAAAGAGACGGTTCTCCAGGAGATGTTGTAGAACCAGGCAAACGTGTTTCTGATGTCCAGCAGAGGTCTTGGAATAGATGAGAATGTCATCAAGGTAAACAAAAACAAAGATGTTGAGGAAGTCACGGAGGACGACGTTTACCAAGGCTTGAAAAACTGCAGGAGCATAGCAGAGACCAAAAGGCATGACTAAGTACTCGAAGTGACTTAAAGGGCTTTTGAAGGCAGTTTTCCGTTCATCCCCCATGCGGATACGGACCAGATGGTAGACGTGGTCGAGTTTAGTGAAGATGGTTGCGTCTTGGATGGGCTCAAAAGCTGAAGAGATGAGTGGTAATGGATACTTATTTTTGATGGTGATTTGATTTAACCCTCTATAATCAATACAGGGTTGGAGGGAACCATCTTTCTTACTTACAAAAAAGAATGATGGATGATTCTGGCAGAAAGAGATTAATATATGTATTTCTCCATAGCTTGTCGTTCTGGATGGGATATGCTGTACAATCTGTTGGACAGTAATGGAGCTCCAGGGGAGAAGATCTATGGTGCAGTCATAGGGTCGATGAGGAGGCAGAGATAATGCTTACTGAAAACCTGTTTGAGATTGTGATACTCCTCTGGAACAGAAGACAGGTCATCCAGGGTGGTGACATTCATCTGAGTGGAAAGTGGAACAGTCTCAATCCCAGCTTGATTTACAAGAGAGAGGTCAATAAGATTTTGCACACAGCTGGAGTCAAGGAGAACAGAGAGGTTCAAAGAATCTTTAAATTTGAGAACTGAAGGATGGGTAAAACGGGGAGGTGAAGTCAGAGGAGAACAGTGCGCGAGTTCCGCCATTTCTACTGGCAGACCCTCTCTTTTGGCCGAACTGGGCAGAATGAGATATAGTGTTCAGGAGATCCACAATAAAGGCACAGGTTAGAATCCCTAAGTCTCTGGCGTTCCTCTGGAGTGATTTGGGTACGGCCAAGTTTCATTGGTTCTGACTCGGATGGGGAGGACACTGCAACAGGTTGAGGGGGTGTTCTGGGCATGGGTGAATTAAAGTTTCTAACAACTGGTTGCTTCTCGTTTCTTTGTCTCCTTCTTTCCCTTAACATGTTGTCTATACAAGTGGCCGGAGCAATCAACTCGTTTAAGGTCTTAAGTTCTTCGAGAGCAGCTAGTTCATCTTTTAAAGACTCATTTAGGGACTGAAAAAATGGTGCTTTAAGAGCACAGGGGTCCCAACCTGAAACCGCAGCTGGAGTGCGAAACTCAATAGAAAACTCTGAAACCGACTTGAGACCCTGTTTCAAATTCCACAAGCGGTGAGATAAACTGGTCTGATCGATTGCTTCAGAAAACATAAGTTTAAATTCCTTAATGAATTCACTGAAAGAGCAACTAAGAGTTGAATGATCTTTAAATCTACCCTCTGCCCATCTCAAGGCTTTGCCAGTAAGAAGCCCCAAGACATAAGAAATCTTGGCATTATCGCGAGGGAAAGAATGAGATGAACGATTAAAAACCAAGGAACATTGAAGGAGGAAACCACCACAACCTACTTCATCATGGAAGGTAGAAATCTGCTGGGTGACCAGGGAAACTGAGGCGCCACCTGCAGGAGAGGTAGACTGATTAGGTTGTAGATTTTGCACCAAGTCTTGCTCGATGTTCCAGACGTTGATTAGATATATTCTGCTGTTCATGTAGAGTACGGAGAATGGATTCATGAGACTGGATTAGACGATGTTGATCAGCAAAAGTTCTCCTGAGAGTGTCTGCTGGGTCAGCTTGCCCTGAGTGTTCTGTCCATGGTTTTAGTAAGCCGTTCGACCCACATGCAGAGAACACTCTCAGGAGACTCATAAAAAGTTCAAGAGTTTTATTACAAGTTTGTTTACGTTAGAGACAGAAGAATCTGGGACGAAAAGGTTCTGGAACCAGGCAATCGCAGGAGCTCTGAAGAAAAACAGCAAAGTGTAAATATGACGAAGTGAGAGAATAAGGAAATGGTTCCAGATAGACTTGCTTGAGTAGTTGGGGTCTTCCGCCAGGGGGGACTTAATGGCGGTCTGAGAGGATTGCAGGTTCGCAGACAAATCCAGGAACTTGAGCTTGAGTGAGGACTGACCAGATGGCATGATGGCGGATGAACAGGGTTCAATCATGCGTTTTGGTTCAAGGAGTAACAAGGAGGAGTTGAGCTGCCAGCCAGAGTCTTGATACAATAGATTTTATGGAGGACTTGCAGGAGACAAGGAGTAGTGAGTCAGAGCAGAATCCAAGTGCTCATCAGAGTAATCTTGGGAGCAAAACACAACTGTCAGTGTCTTCATACAAGAAGAAACAGAGAACAGGACAAATGCTCGCAGGGTTTGGTTTTTACCACAATGGTTAACACTTAGCCATCGAAGGAATGGCAGCAGGCTCCTAATATACTCCTCTGTGATGAGGCTTGTGCGCAGGTGCACACAATAAACTGCAGGTCGGCCCAGCCCCTGTTCTTACCAACGCCACCTGGTGGAAGACTGAAAGAACTGCAAAAGGAAATGAAAGTATTCCCAGACTCCAACATGTTTCTATTCTGTTCCTATTACTGTTGCAAAACATTGACGTCAAGCTTAGGTTTGATCCACCTCTCTTTCTCTGAAAGAGAAACCTTAATGTTTCCAAACAGTAGACTTTAGTGGTTGCTGGGAATCCCCTCTGCTTTGTTTTGGTGCTGCTTTTAAAGTAGTGTTGGAGAACCCAAAAATTCTATGCTTTACTTCTGCATGTGGTCAAGTTTAAAACAATGCAAGTGCCGAACCAAAAGGCCTGTACACTATTTTTTTGTATGAATACA
This sequence comes from Anableps anableps, assembly GCA_014839685.1. Lineage (NCBI taxonomy): Eukaryota > Metazoa > Chordata > Actinopteri > Cyprinodontiformes > Anablepidae > Anableps > Anableps anableps. The sequence continues at coordinate 1,630,981 of CM026083.1, forward strand.
CACAAGGGTGGATTGGCCATCTGGCATACTAGGCAATACCTGGTAGGCCAATGCACTTTTATGGGCTGATTGGGGCTGTCAAAATTTAACCCAAAAAATAAATTAAATAATTTTGTGGACCAATGGTTGATTTTTTTGAAGGACATTGGGCTAATCCAGTGAAATCTCTCAGCCTTCCTTGGACCTCCCCTCTCCTTTGACCAAAGTCATCAGATTTTGTCATTTCAACTGACAGTGAGTGACAATGGACAAACAACAAAAGTGCAAGGTGGCACAAAAAAGCTGCAAGAACTGATACGTTTGTGATTGACATCACAAGTTCAACTACATGCCAGGTTCAAGGAAGCACGCAGAATTAGAAGGATTCATCGTCACTGGAGGAAGAAAGAAACATAATCCAGGGACAAATTGAGGAAGAGGTCAGATAGATGTCTGTAAAAGGGAATTAGCACACAGTCAGAATGACACTGAATGAAACAGAAATGATAATGGCTCGTACAATGAAAATGTTTTGGGATGGATGTAAAAATAAAAATAATAATAATTATAAATTAATAAATTAAAACAGAAAATGTAAAAAAGGAAGAAAAAGAAGAAATTTAAAGCAGTTAGAATTAATATAACTTCAAAATGATTACAGACACCTTCATTAAATAATATCTGGGAAAAATGTAGCCAAAAGTGTGTAAACGCTCAACATAGGAATTACAAAGCTTATTTTTTTCAGTCAGACTTAAAACAGTCTGACTAAATAAAACTGTGATGTATGGCCAAGTAATTTGGTATGTAATATGGGGCTCCCACAAGGATCAGTGTTAGATCCCTTACTATTTAGCTTGTATATTAATGAGCTTGCTGAACAATGTGTTGATGTGAATCTGCACATACAGTTATTTATGTAGACGCTAAAACAACTGACTTAGTATCTGCTAAATTAGCAACTGCTCTGCAAAGGATCACCTGTTGACTTGATCAGTCATGTATGACCAAATGTAAAGAAGACAAATGTATGTTTTTTTCTAAAACCATGGTACAGCCTTCTCGCACTTACATTTCTATTAAAGGGGGAAAAAATGGACATAATCACTGAATTTAAATATTTTGAGGTGACCCTCAATCCAAATTTGAATTTTAAGAAGAATGTTAAGAATATGACCAAGGTCAATGAACTCAGTCCTAAAAATGTTAAATATATTAGACATTGTTTCTCATTTGATGCAGCAAAGACATTTATCCATGCTATGATTTTATCCTATACGTCGTACTGTGTCACCTGTCTGGGTCAGGCTGGTAATAGTAACCTCTTGAGTCATTTAATTTAAAATTATTTTAAGTCTTGGATAAAAAGTCAGTGCACTACCACCACAGTAGGATTATGGAGAAATACAAGTTTTTGAGCTTTGAATATTTTAGATTATTTTGTAATTTGTGTCTTCCTTATAAGATGAATGTTCTGGCTCCTCCTGTGCTGTCTAATTTTGTGCATAGCTGCCGTTTAGAGATGATTTGATCAATGAGAAAATCGTCTGTGAGAGATTGTACCCTCCCGTTTCGCCACACTATTACTGGACAATTGACTTTCTCTGTAAAGGCAACTAATCTGAGGAACACATTGCCTGATGATGTGAGGAGCTGTAGCTTTTTGAGATTTTTCAAGTCTAACTTGAAAAATATGTTAAAAACTGCTCAGATATGTAGTCATTAACTGTGTGTGTGCATGCCAGTGATTAAATCCATGCATGTGTGTTTGTTTGTGTAGTGTGAATAGAAAGTAACCTGTAGTCCTATATTTTCTGTTTTCTTTTACTATTATATTGAATAATATTTTGTAACCTGTCAAGGGACTGCAGATATGAATTCACTTATGCCATAATCTGGTACAGCGAATCAAATAGTGACATTTATGTTAGAGCTGTACACTGTCTGTCATGTTGAGTGGTGGAGTGATGGTGGACCCAAATGCAGAGAGGCAAAGGCAGGGAGTAGATGAATGTTTAATGAAAAAATGCTGAACAAAAAACTTACAAAAACCACAGGGAACTCAGGAAGCCAGAGCAGACCAAAAACTCAGGAACCAGGTAGGAGGCACCAACGGTGTGAAACGGGAAAGCAACGGGAGGAACCAGCAAAGGAGTGGGGCAGAACCTGTGTTTAAACACTGAGAGAGTGAATGATGGAACAATAGACCTGGGCTGATTGGCTAATGGGTTGTAGGTGTGAGGGGAGAGAGCAGAAGGCAGACTAAGGATAAAGAGAGAGAGAGAAACAAAGAGAGAGAGAGAATGGCAACAGGGGGCAAGGGAGACTAAACTAACAGTGAAACTGGAAAAATGAATCTATCTTCAACAAAGAATAACTAAACACAGGGAATAAATAAACATAACTAAACTAGAATAACCAAGAAAGGACTGAGCTGAAGTAAAAACAGAAACAAGGCTGGTCTAATCAAAATATAAGACAAAGGAACACAGAACAACAAATAATCAGAATGAATATAAAATAATTAAAATCCAAAACAACCCATGGTTTTAACACTGTTCCATTTAAATAAAGTTAATAAACATGCATTACAGTGAATAAACATGAATTATAATAGTCGAGTTATGTGTGATTTGTTTACAAAGCAAATCACAACAAATCTCTTTTATTCAGCTGCTGAAGGAGCAACAGCATATACTGCTCTCTCTTGTCCTCATTTGATAGCTTTGCCTTTTAAAGATATTTAATATACCCAGTGTTTATAGTTACTCTTACACTATCTTCCCTCATAACTGGATTATTTCAAATTTAAGGACCATGGGATTTTTACTTTTTTACTTTCTTTTCTGATCTCCAAGCTGAACCAGAGCAAGATGCCACTGTTCAACACCGAGGACCTTGACAAACTTCTACAGAGAACTGAAGTGGTAGAAAGGAAAATTCATCAACCGGAGGTGAACCTTGTGGTCAACACAGGTTTGGAAAATAAAGTAACCCTACCGATGACTCAAAATAACGGAGAGAGTAACGGACAGCTACCAGGCACCCCCGCAAAAAGTTACCCCCCCCCCGCCAGAACTGTCTTGGAGCTAAGCCAAAAAATAAATCCCATCCTTTAGATCTGAGGAGATGTTTAACAGGACAAACCCCTTACCTAGGTGATACAGCGTAGCCAGCATTAAGCCAAAATGTCCCTCTTTCAACCCCAGCACCAAGGAAAAAACAACAACCAGCTGGAACAGTCATCTCTCTAACTGGAATTCCACCTTCTTCAACAGCTGGAGCCATAATAAAGCCCGTCATCTCTCCAGCTGGAATCCCATTGAATTCTGATTTAATTCCACTGAAAAACAGGTTTTCTGCACTTCAGTAGGAATCTGCAAGAGAAACCTCACCTTCAAACATCAAGTGGTATGAGGCAAGATCCAAACAATTACCTACTAAAGTGGCCCAGAAAGCAAAAAACATGCCAAAAGTTCTTATTGTCAGTGATGAGGCAGTAAATGGAATCAGCCACTTCTGCAATACAAAGAGAACAAAGGTAATCTGCTTCCCTCATGACATGGTTTCTGATATAACAGAGAACGTACTCTCACCCGACTGTTGAGAACCTAATAATACATATTGGAGCTAATGATATTGCCAAACAAAAATCTGAAATTCTGAAAATGACTTCAATCACCTGCTGAACATAATTGGAAATCTCAAAATGAAGGTGTTTATCAGTGGACCACTACCGACACTTAGATGTGGAGATGAGAGATACAGCAGACTTTTTATGATCAATGAATGGCTTAAAAAAAACATGTACTGCCAGCTCAGTGAACTCTGTTGAAAAACACAAGATCTTCTGGTAGTGCTATCATCTCTACAAAGAAGATGGATTCAGTCTTAATAATTCTAGAACAAATCTATTCACATCAAATATTTTTGTGCTGTGAAATAGAAAACCTGCTCTGTCCAAAATACGCCACAGAACAACAGAACATGAGATTAACATCCTAGCAAAGACAGCAGAACAAGCTCAAGGCCAAACAAAAGGCTCCACACCATCACAATGTCTGATAAGAATGGAACCCACTGTACATCAGGAGTATACTCTTTCAAAACAAATGGATAACCAGCCATCTCCACCACCTCCCATGTATCCCTTCCCTTCCACACAAACAGGTCAAAAGACACCTACTGGAAGCCAAGACAGTTCACCAGAAGCATCTTCACCTGCACTGATGTTTCTTAACGTCACTGAAAAAATGAATCAACACATAAAGCTAGGTACATCTCTACTGAATACCCAAAAAGACTATACTTCCTCATCACCACCTCTGATCTGCATATCTGAAGTCAGAGACGGGGGTCCGGACATTAATTATACATCTTCCTCCTCCAGAATGCGTCTGGCCTCCCGGCGGTACGATATAGGAGAATCCCTGTCCGAATAACTAACAGAAATACCACTACTTAAAAATATAAAAAGCAGCAGTCTAAAATCAAACCTCAGATTTATCCCCTGTCTAAAGCAACCTCAAATTGAAGAATTATCTACCCTCAAGTCACTTAAACTGACTCTGCTAAATATAAGCTCACTATCAGCAAAAGGACTTTTAGTTCTGAGCATAATATTAATGTTATGTTTCGAACAGAAAGATGGCTGGAGGACAATAATGAAACACCTGTGCTAATTGAATCAGCAGCTCCTAAGTACAATTTTTTAAGTGAGAATAAAAAGAATAAGAGGGGCGGAGGGGTTGCTGCAATATTTCATGATTCACTAAACTGTAAAAAGATTTCCTGAGCAAATTTGACTCTTTTGATTATTTGGGAATCGAGGTAAAATACCATATGCGAGCTTTGACAATAAATCCAAATATATGGCAATTTTTTTCAATGACTTTAGTGAGCTCTTATCTGTTATATGCATTGATTATGACAGTTTCATAATTGTGGGAGACTGCAACATCCATGTTGACAACTTAATTGACAGAAAGGCAAAAAAGCTGTGTAATGTATTTCAAAATTTTGTTTTCATTCAACATGTTCAACAGGCACACACAATCGAGGGCACACACAATCGAGGGCACACTGTGAACTTGATTATCAGTAAGGGTGTAAATATTTCCAATATCTCTGTTATTGATGTTGCCCTGTCCAATCATTTCTCTGTTATTTTTGAAAGCGCTGAACGTAAATGCCGTAAAACTCAACCTCAAATTCATTGTGAAGTCTAAACTCTTAAAAAAGATGTGTTAATATCAACACAAACTGAATCAAAACCTAACACACTGCTACTAATTCAACACAGCTGGTGGGTTAAAATTATTTAACACAATTGTGTTCTTTTACACATTTACTGTGTTAAATAATTTTAACAAATCAGTTGTGTTTAATTATTAGAACAGTAAATGACTTGAATTGAACACAAAATGTATTGTCCTTGTAAAGACACATTGTTGTGTTAAAACGTGTTAAATTATGTAATTTTATTAAATGGAACTCCTCTTGTAGAAAAATAAACATTTATTGTACAATTTTAACATCAACTTTGACAAAAACATTACATGTTAAATACATATGGTCAATTAGTTTAAACTTTAAAAAATACATATATCTTTAAACTATTTTAAGTTTCTTTTAGTAAAAAAAATCATCCTTTTCTTTTTTTTTTCCCAAACAAAACTGATTCATCTATTGCAAGACAAAAATACATTTCAAGCATAAACTATAAAACGTATTTAAAGGGATGAACAATCAAATTTCTTTGTTTTAAGATATCACAATAACAATGTCTGAAGCTGCATTTTAAAGCATCTTAAACAATTTTGTATTTTGATTCAAGTACACTCTGTCTCCCTAAAAACATGACAACAGGCTTAATGGTCTGACATCAGCAAGGTTTTTTTATGCCAACCATTTCATAGATATCAGTTCTATACACCACATAGTAATGATCATAAAAATATTCAACTGAAAACCATCTGACAAACATCAATACCATCTTCTCATGTTTAGAATAATCTTAACTACGTATCTCACCAAACATATGTTCACCTCTTAATTCGTAGTTACTAATTCTGTAGCACTTTGGAGTTTTAAGACCTTCTTGCAGATGTCCTCCTCATGAAGGAATGTTCTTGGAATTATTTTCTTTTTAGAGGCTTCCATTTTTTCTGAAAAAAAGATTCTCAAGATAGCAAGTGCTGAAGCACAGTCTGGGTCCCCTACATACAGTATACAATGACAGGTGGGAGTGTGCCATTAAAGTAAAAGTTTATCAGTTATTTTAAGGAGGTGCCAGCTACCAAAAATATAGCCGTTAAGACTGAGGCCAAGTTGATGTCACAATAAATCACTCCTTGCATATTTTAATCCACCGTGTTATTAAAATATTTGTGTCACTGTGCTAAAGTGAATCTGGTTCAGGACTACTAAAATCATAGCTATTTCACTGTAATCAAGTGGATTTAATTTTCTATCACTTATCACCAAAGCTATCACCTTTCTATCACCAAAGCTTATTACTATAACCAGATACCATCTAACTGGTCCGGGTTTGGACCACGCATGCATTCTGTAGGGTCACAAGTGGCCAACCAGTAGAGGTGTGCGATACTGCATATTTTGGTATCGATCCAATACCAAGTAAATACAGGGCCAACATCGCAGATACCAATACAAATACAGATACTTGTTATTTAAGTATGATCAAACTTCTTACCTTTAGCTATTTTGGGGGGTTTCTTTTGAATTATTTTGTTACAACCCAGGACAAAATTTAGATAAAGCTTATAGGTGTCTCCAAAATACCTTAATGACATATTTACATGACAAACTTTTAATAACTCAGATGTCTCATAACGTTAAACTTAGCAGCTTTTAACATTTTCTTATCAGAATTTCTTCTCAAATGAATTATTGATTTTTTTGGATTATCTGGATGAATGTATCTGGATTAATGTTAGCCGGTAATATGCTTAAATTGTCATGATCCCTTCTTTTAGACTTTGGCTTTTTTGATTTCTTATTTTCCTTCGGTTAGTTCAGTTATTTTTAGATTATGGTTAATGGTTGCTATCCTGTATCTTATTTTGATTAGATCAGCCATGTTTTTGTTTTACTTTAGTTCAGTCTTTTCTTAGTTATTCTAGTTTATTATTATCCTTTTGTCTAGTTATCCTCTGCTACTGTTAGATTCTTTGTCCTTGCCGTTTACTCTCCCTCGCCCCCTGTTGCCATTTTCTCTCTCTCCTCAGTCTCGTGTTAGCTCTTTCCACACACCTGCAAACTGTTAGCCAATCAGCCCCAGTCAATTGTTCCAGCAGTCACACTCCCAGTATTTAAGCTCCTTTCTTGTTCCCACTCTTCACTGGTTCCTCCTGTTACGCTCCACTGGTTTTGCTCTGCTCTGGCTTCCTGCATTCCCTGTGGTTTTGTAAGTTTTTTTGTTAATAATTTTTTATTAAATCTTCAAGAACTACTCTCTGTCTCTCTGCATTATGGTCCACAACTTCCACTACTCACCATGACATAAATAAGATGTTGATAGCATCACAACTGCTGTGCTACAAGATCAGTCAAGTTGCTGGGAGCAGCACAGGACAAGGAGAAGAGCTGAATGCTGCTCTCAAGCTCTGTTCCTTCTCCAGGAGTGGCGAACGCAGCTACCATTAGACTAAAGCCTTTTTACCAGGCGCAGGTACTAAATAGCTGCCAGGAGCATTAGCTCCCTCTGCAGTGTACTAAAACCACGTATAGTTATTTAGGAGCTTGCAGGTGAGAAGCAAGTCTTTAAATACATTTCTAGCTAAAACATTTTGGTGTATGCTAAGCTAACAGTCACTGACTGATGTCAAGGCAATGAGTCACAACAGACTGACTTAGTAACGAAATAGCACAAATCAATATCCTCCTTCAGGAATCCTACTTATGTTTTCTAAGCAGTTTATCAAATAAAATATTTTACCTTTTCACTTCCCGCTGCATGCATGCCCTGCAGTGGTGGACGCATCAGTTGATTATTTTTTGTTTTTTGTGGGGTTTTTTTTTTTAAACCTGTGGAAAGTTCCAGAACTCCAGACATCCAAGAAGTGACGTGATTGGTCAATGGTTTAATACAAATTCTGTGTCTAGTTGTTTCAATAGAACACAAAGTTTAGAAAACAACACAAGATGTGTTCACTTGATGGCAACACAGAAAATATGTAAAAAAAAAAAAAAAAAAAAAAAAAAAAACACATTTGTTTAAAGAGTGCACAAAGACAAGTTATGAAGCTACCATTCAACACTAAAATATGCAAGGGATACATTCTTTGCAGAAATTATAAACAAAAACAAACACTCGTGCCTTGTTTGACACAATTGTCAGGTTGACAAACCCTACTGTGACTGTAGCTTCTGAACTCCACTCTGCCAGGGCCTGCAATGAATTTGCCAACTTCTTTACAGATAAAATTTAAAAAAAATAGAGGGTTAATCTGCACACCAACATCAAATCCAGTACCAATACTATGTCCAAACATAACAAATGCAGAGAAAATGGTGAAATTTCACCAACTCAACCATGAAAACTTAGAAGAAATTGTAAATCAATTAAGCTCATCCTCCTGGTATCTTGATATCCTACCTACAACTTTCCTTAAGAATGTTCTGCCTGTCATTGCATCTGATCTGATTCAAATAATAAACTCATCTCTCTCATCAGGTGTTTTCCCCTAGGCTTTAAAAATAGCAGTTATCTAATCCCTGATAAAAAAAGAACAATCTGGACAAATCACTATTGCAGAATTACAGGTCAATCTCCAATTTTCCATTCATCAGCAAAATTATTGAAAAAGCTGTGTTTCAACAGTTAAATAGCTTCCTAGCACTGATGCTGATGTGTTTCAGTCCGGTTTCCATGCTCACCACAGTACTGAGACTGCCCTCGTCAAAGTGTTCATTGACATCCAGATAAATACAGACGGTGGAAGAACCCCAGTGTTGGTTCTGTTGGACCTCAGTGCAGCATTTGACACTGTTGACCATGAAATATTACTAAAGCAACTGGAGAGCTGGGTCGGACTCATGGGTACAGTAGTGGACTGGTTCGAATCTTACCTAAAGAACAGGCACTTCTTTGTGTCAATAGGTAATTTGTCATCAGAGCGGACAGAAGTCACGTGGAGTACCCGAAGGTTCAATCCTGGGACCCCTCCTATTTAATATCTACATGCTCCCACTAGCTCAGATTGTAACAATAAAGAAGAGCAAATTACCATAACTACGCAGATGATGCACAGCTCTACATCACGATGTCACCAGGTGACTTTGAACCCATCCAAGCACTGAACAGATGCTTAGATACAAATCAATGCGTGGAGGTGCCATAACTTTCTCAAGCTGAACACAAACAAAACTGAAGTTATCTTTGGACCTAAAGAGGGACAACTAGAGTTAGTATGAAGCTTCAGTTATTACAACAAGAAACTAGTGATCAGGCCTGAAATCTGAGTGTAGTGATGAACTCAGACCTGAAACTTCAGAGACACATAAAGACTTGTTGCAAAACTCGGACTTCTGTCACCTGAAGAACATTTCTAGGATTAGAGAACTAATGTCCCAGCAAGATCAAGAGAAACTCATCCATGCATTTATCTTTAGTCACATTGATTCCTGTAGCAGTGTCTTCACAGGTCTGTCTAAAAAAAAAAATCAATCAGACATCTGCAGCTGATCCAGAATGCTGATGCTCATGTTCTCACTAAAGCTAGGAAATTAGAGCACATCACCCCATTTCTAAAGCTCTTCCACTGGCTCCCTCTCACTCAGAGAACAGATTTTAAAATACTTCTGTTAGTTTATAAATCACTGAATGGCTTAGCACCAAAATACATTACAGTCCTTCCAGACCACTCAGATCTTCTGGTTCTGGTCTACTCTGCATCTCCAGAACCAGAACCGAACATGGAGAAGCAACATTTAGTTTCTGTGCACTACAAATCTGGAACAAACTTTCGGCAAACTGCAAAACAGATGAAACACTGAGTTCCTTTAAATCAAGGATAAAAACCCACCTGGTTAGAGCTGCCTTTGATTAATAATAACTGGAACATTAACCAATATATTTGATGGATATTTGCTTGATGATTTTGATGATGGCGTTTGATAACATGTTATATTTATTGCTGTTTCATAATTGGTTACTGTTTTATGGTGTAAAGCACTTTGAACTGCCTTGTTGAAAAAATGTGCAATATAAATAAACTTGGCTTGACTTGAAAACTACAGTTTTGTGCACAAACTGTGTGTGTGAAGAAAAATACCTTTATAGCCTTCATTTTCAAATAATGCTATGAGTAAATTTGGTGTCCAACTTAGTGTCATTTTAGCTTGCCATAAAATTATAGTTTGTAGGTGTTACAGTTTATAGATATATAATATTAGTGAAACATTGGTTTGGCAAAATAGATACCAAAAGTGTTTCTTCTCTGGTAGGTAACCAGAGAAGTAACACAAGCAAAATTCTCTCTCTGTTTCTCATGTTTCTAGGCACCACTTTGATGACGAGCTCTTTATTTTACATGGATATATGGTCTTACTATGGGTATAATTGTGTACTTGTACAAACAGTATATTTTATAAAACACTGAAGACATCTCTCGGAGAGTTTCTTTGACATCCACTTTCACTTCAAGATGGGAATTGTGACACTGGCTGCATTTCCATTAACCTTGAAATTCGAGCAAATTTAAATTAAGAAAATAAATTTGCTTAATGGAAACACGCCATTTTTGAAAAAATTCTCTTTTTTTGGTAGAAAGTTGTGGTGGTGGGATTAGATCCTTTTCTGGCCATATCGAAATGGATTTATTTCGCAAAACTGCAATGGAAACACTTTTTTCGCATCACACGAGTTACATGATCAACAACTGGATGTTGCCACTGCTGCAAACCACGAAGAAGACGACAACAGGAAGCAGTTAGAGGATTATGGCGCGGCATGTCTTTAATGACTCATCATGTGAACAAGCTTATTCATGTGGGGTTTTAATTTCATTTCTTATTTAATGGAAACACCACAACTGCAAAATTGTGTTTTTTCAACATTAGCAGAAAATCAACAAAGATTTGTGCACCTTTGTAATGGAAACACAGCTGCTGTGGCCATTTCTCCCAAGTGGAAACTCTCTAAGTAGTGAAAAAGCATTTCAATTTGTTAACATGGTTCCTCTCTTCCTTGTAGGCTGCTGCACTTTATTTTAACTTTTGAAACAATATAACCTGCACATATATCTTCTGATATGTCATGTGCCTTTGCATATTGTATGAATAGTGATGGTGGGCCCCCATGGCTAAAAAAGCCAGGGTCACTTTTTGGTTCCAGTTCAGCACTGAATACATATACCGTTACACCTCTGCCTCATTTTGTCCCTCAACTTTAAGGACAAAATTGCTTTGCTTGCTGACTATTACATTGGCATAACTAATCAAATTTTGACATTTTTTAAAAGAATTACAGGAATTTTATACAGCAGACACAGAAAGCAAATCCTCACCTAGTGTTCGTCCAGGGGGAACACAGGCTCCACCGTGCCTGGAGCTTCCAGGGTGGTGGTTCGTTGCATAGCCTCGGAGGGGGTGAGGGGAGCCACAGGCTTGCCGGTGGAGAACTTCTGAGTCTGGGTGGGACGACCTGGAGCTCCCATACATAAGGCTGCAGAACACATTTAGTAAGTTTGACTTTATGAATTGCTTTTATTTTAAACAATAGTCTGCTTTAACATAGAAGCGTCACATTAGCAATATACAAATATCACCATCCAACCTGTAAACAGAACTGGAGCTTTCTGAAACTTTTTCACAAACACAGAAGTCTTCTGCAGTCTGTTAGAAAAGGGGAAAAAAAGACTAATTATGTATTCACTGCACAGACGACTCAGAACACTCCACCAAATCCTGGATTCAACAGCCATCTGTGGGTAAAGATCCATCAGACATGAGCCTAAGATTAGCTTAGACGAAATTTACTAAAAGTCCATTGTTATAGCATAGCTTTCCATGACACATCTAAACTAACTGCATGCTTTGGTCAGTGTATAATCTCAGGTTAGTATGCCACATCATTCCTATTAAATGTTTTTGCATTACCACAGAGTTTGAACTGACAGTTTTGTCCATAAAAAGTTTTTTAAATGAGTTTTAAAGGGACTCAAGGTTGTCTGTCAGCTGTATCATTCTCCACAGTAAAGGTGAAATCTATTAAGAGACATACTGAGACAAATTAATATACATTATATATAGGCAATCTAAAGTGTATAAACCCTTTTTAAGACAGGGTTTGGTGACGTAAAAATTTCTAATAATAATTTATTTCACAACTTATTTCCCCCTTTAGTGTGACATACAATTAAAACTGTATGTCTCACTGGTATTGGCATGCACCATAAAACGACACACATCCTTTATTTTCTCTCTGTCTGACATTAAATCACACTAAATATTTCTTATTTTAGGCCAGGTATACAATTTATATTCAATATTGTATTCAAAATCAGAAGCTTACATTGTGACTTTCAAAGGTCTGTTTCATCCTTGGTTCCATTTTCTGATGAAATTACAATTGAAGTGTTTGCTAATGAGCATAGTTGTGTGAATGCTGAAATATTTAAGGTTTTATCCAAATTTCAGCCTCATTGAAATGCACTGAAATTCTTCAGAATTCCACAAAATTCAGCAAAAACTTTGTGCTCGTTGACAGCTTACTACTTCTGCCTACTTCATCTTAGAAACTCCATTCAGCTTTTAAACAAGTCACAAGATTTTGAGCTATCTTCAAATGATTCAGCTTTTTGATATCTCTTGCAGTTTTTCTAAATTTACGATTTAACTTTTATGCAGATTTTTGGCCCTTTTCAGTTTTACAGTGTAATCCTGTGGTGGAATTCTTTAATTGACGTCATTTGGTAGAGTGCACGCTCAAGTAACTTTCGCTTTTTCACAAACAAAACGCTGCTGTTGGTACATATTTCACTTTACAAAAATAATGTATGCATCAAAACGTATTCATGGGTGTCTGCTTTAAGGACATGTTAGTGTCATTGTCGTAGGTCTTATGGTTTTCTTTCAAATACTTCTGGAGTGCAGGCATGTAACACCTTCTCTTGTTTTTTCCCTGTGTTCCTCTCTTCTGCTCTGTTTAGATCTGTCTGTGTTCAGATTTATTCTGGTCTTCCTGTTTCCAGATGTCTTCTGCTTTTTCTGTATTCAGCTTTTTCTGTCTTCAGATGTCTTCTGCTCATTCTGGTCTTTCTGTCTTAAGCTCTCTTCTGGTCTTTTTGTCTTAAGAGGTCTTCTGAGATTTCTGTCTTCAACGGTCTTTTGCTCTTTCTGTCTTTAGTTGTATTCTGGTCTTTGTCTTCAGCTTCTTCTTGATTTTTGTGTCTAGCTTTCTTCTGGTCTTTTTGTCGTAGACTCTGCTCTGTCTCTCTCTTCTGCTCTGTGTCTGTGCTCAGCTCTATCTATTTCTTAAGTTCTGTCTCTCTTTTCAGCTCTGTCTTTCTCTATAGCTGTGTCTCTCAGTAAATTACTGTCGGGCAGTATGTTAACCATACAAGTTGCAAGCAGTGTTCTGCACCAATTTCTGATTCTCCTAAGCTTGACTTAAAATTTTCAGTCATTTTCAACAGTTTTACAATTCATGTTTTGCAGACTGTTTTGCTTTTTTCTGCTGCTTCTGCTTGTTTATACATCTCTGCAAGACTTCTGCAGTTGACTTCAAATGCTTCTGCAATTTTCTTACAGCATTCACACTGCATTTTTGCAGGAAATGCAATTTTTTCTAGTTATTTTCCTCCTTTATTCTGGTTGCTTCCGTACACCTTTTGCCATGGATCTACTTCTGCATACTTTGTGCTATTTTCACCATTCAGTGTTTAAACTATTCAGCTCATTCTGCTAATGCCTATATCTTATGGTATTTATAACCTTTATATGTTTTATAATATTCAGCTTCTTGTGAATTTTTCAGCTCCATTGAAATGAATGGAAAACCACAAAAATTCAGCTAAAACTTGCCTGGGTTTCAGACTTAACTACTTCCACATAGTTTCAGCTAGAAACATCATTCAAACTTTAAAATGTAGACATATCCTTCAGCTACTTTTGTATATTTCAGCTTTTTCATATCTTCTACCGTTTGCATAAAATCCATCCTCAACTTTTTGGTCGCACTTTGCTCATAATTCATCTTTATAATGGATTTCAATGATGGAATTCTTCAACGGCTTGAGAGCGTCACTCTAACTGGATGAGGATTCTGAAGGTCCCCGAACAACTTCAGCTAACTCGCTCAATTTTGCACTCTTTCGACCCATATTATACGTCAAAACGTAGGAATCTATGTTTGGATTCAGAAAATGTAATATTCATTGATAAGGGACTAGCAGTTTTCTGGCAAATCGCCCTCAAAAACTGAGGCACACCAAATCGGAGAATATATTGTGGGAGAAAAAAAAAAAAAAAATCAGCAAAATGCAGCTGTACTGACATGTTTTCATATCATCATATCTCCTAAACGATGCAACATAGAGACAAGAATTTTGACATAAGTTTAGTTCAGACCCTCCTGATGCTCCTGATTCATTCATTTTTTCCATACATTACTGTTTTGCCACAAATTTTGTCTGTTCTAAACTTCCAAATTAGTTTTTTGTTAAAACAGCTCAGATTAAAAATTTACAAGATCAGGCATATTTTTACATCGTCACAGCTCAAAGACAGAAAAAGGTACACACATGAAACATGGCATAATTGTTCACTGCTCCTTCCTGATACCAGCGGAGAAAGAATCATATAGCACTTATAGTTTCCGAGCTAGAAGACATCGTTTGAGACCTAGTAAAGACAATTTTAGGCACTCCTCCATTTTATCAACATTTTTGACATTATTTTATGCCTTTCATATTATATTCTCAAGAATTTGAGTTGGTCAGGAACCATTAGGTATTCTATCCTTTCTGATAAAAAGAATCTGTGAATGACGTCAATAGCCCTTACAGTTCTCAAGATATTGAGATTTGTTCGGAGGCATGTTCGAAGGCATTTCTTCCTGTTTAAAAGGCTGTGAGGCTGACGGTCAAAAGTGTCAGGCCTGCTGTAGAGTCAGCGACAGCGACACAGCTGCCAGTCTATTAATAGCTCTTGTTGCTACAGTAACAGGCCAGTGGCATTTCTGACAGTGATTCTTTTTTTAAGGGTAGTTTCTTCATATAGGCTGTTGTATGCATTATAAATGGAGTAGGGGATGAGACTGTCTTCCTGCAGCAGTGGGTCAGTAAATGAAGGGTCCTTCCATTCCCTCAGCTGGAGCTCCCTCCTGTGACAGGATTGAGAATTACAATACATTATGTCTGCATATAGAGCTTGTATTTCAGTTCCTATCAAACTCATTTCAGTGAATTATTCAGTTTCAGAGCACTCTGTGAGAAAAAAAAGACAGTGGCCATTTTGTGTTATGTTTTTAAACAGTGTTTTCTGCCATTTCAATACGTGGACAACAGTGATTAGTTTTAAAGGGCAGTTTCATAGAATTTTGTATATCAGCTGTTTTAGGCATTTTACATAGAGAAGATTATTGGTATCTACTTTTCTATTGTTAGACAATGTACTAATATTAGCATTTAAGCTAACATTAACTTGATAGTTAATTTTGACTTAGCAGCTAAAGTTAACTAATTTAATGTTAGCCATCATGCCAGTATAAGCTGTATATCAACATATGTTGTTGTATATCAACATACTATTGATAACTCTGGTGCTAATGGTAGCATATTTGCTAACATTAGCATTTTAGCTATTTTTGATGGAAAAGCTAAACCTAATTTTAAAAAAAATTCTGCCATACATCTTTAAAAGATTTTAGCTGAATCTGGATGCCCATTCCCCATCCAACCCAAAAAACAAAACTGTCATCCTAAGCAGCTAACGGTAGGCAAAAATGAGTGTCTTATTTATATATATATATATAGACCATGGATGTTAAAACTCGGAAACTACTAACCATGCATGGAGGGTTCCACCCTAAATCCAGCATCCTGAGACTATACGCGAGCCGTAAGGACGGAGGCAGAGGACTAGCGAGTGTGAGAGCCACTGTCCAGGATGAAACATCCAAGATCCATCAATACATCAAGGTCAAAGCCTCAACCGACGATGTGCTCAGCGAATGTCTCAAACAATGGGGACCAGAGGATGAGGTGCTGGAGGAACCATCATGGGAGGATAAGCCCCTACATGGGATGTACCACCGACAAATAACTGAAGTGGCTGATATCAGGAAATCCTACCAATGGCTGGAAAAAGCTGGACTCAAGGACAGCACAGAGGCACTCATCCTGGCTGCACAGGAACAGGCCCTAAACACCAGAGCAATAGAGGCTCAGATCTACCACACCAGACAAGATCCAAGGTGTAGATTGTGCAAGGAGGCCCCTGAGACAGTCCAACACATAACAGCAGGGTGCAAGATGCTGGCAGGGAAAGCGTACATGGAACGTCATAACCAAGTGGCGGGCATAGTGTACAGAAACATCTGTGCAGGATATGGACTGGAAGCCCCGAGATCAAAGTGGGGCACACCCCCAAAGGTGGTGGAGAATGACCGAGCTAAGATCCTGTGGGACTTCCAGATCCAGACAGACAAAATGGTAATGGCGAACCAACCGGACATCGTGGTGGTGGATAAACAACAGAGGAAAGCCGTTGTGGTGGATGTAGCAATACCAAGCGATTGCAACATCAGGAAAAAGGAACACGAGAAACTGGAGAAATACCAGGGCCTCAGAGAGGAACTGGAGAAGGCCTGGAAGGTGAAGACCACAGTGGTGCCTGTGGTCATCGGGGCCCTCGGGGCAGTCACCCCCAAACTGGAGCAGTGGCTAAAACAGATCCCAGGAACAACATCAGACATCTCAGTCCAGAAATGCGCAGTTCTCGGCACAGCCAAGATACTACGCAGAACCCTCAAGCTCCCAGGCCTCTGGTAGAGGACCCGAGCTCAGAGGTTGAGAAAGACCACCCGTGGAGGGTGAGAAGGGAATTTTTATATTTTTATATATATATATATATATATATATATATATATATATATATATATATATATATATATTATCCGTGCGATAAACAGCTATGCCTTGCCAGTAATCAGATACCCTGCAGGAATAATAAGCTGGCCAAAGGAAGAGATAAAGACCATGGATGTTAAAACTCGGAAACTACTAACCATGCATGGAGGGTTCCACCCTAAATCCAGCATCCTGAGACTATACGCGAGCCGTAAGGACGGAGGCAGAGGACTAGCGAGTGTGAGAGCCACTGTCCAGGATGAAACATCCAAGATCCATAAATACATCAAGGTCAAAGCCTCAACCGACGATGTGCTCAGCGAATGTCTCAAACAATGGGGACCAGAGGATGAGGTGCTGGAGGAACCATCATGGGAGGATAAGCCCCTACATGGGATGTACCACCGACAAATAACTGAAGTGGCTGATATCAGGAAATCCTACCAATGGCTGGAAAAAGCTGGACTCAAGGACAGCACAGAGGCACTCATCCTGGCTGCACAGGAACAGGCCCTAAACACCAGAGCAATAGAGGCTCAGATCTACCACACCAGACAAGATCCAAGGTGTAGATTGTGCAAGGAGGCCCCTGAGACAGTCCAACACATAACAGCAGGGTGCAAGATGCTGGCAGGGAAAGCGTACATGGAACGTCATAACCAAGTGGCGGGCATAGTGTACAGAAACATCTGTGCAGGATATGGACTGGAAGCCCCGAGATCAAAGTGGGGCACACCCCCAAAGGTGGTGGAGAATGACCGAGCTAAGATCCTGTGGGACTTCCAGATCCAGACAGACAAAATGGTAATGGCGAACCAACCGGACATCGTGGTGGTGGATAAACAACAGAGGAAAGCCGTTGTGGTGGATGTAGCAATACCAAGCGATTGCAACATCAGAAAAAAGGAACACGAGAAACTGGAGAAATACCAGGGCCTCAGAGAGGAACTGGAGAAGGCCTGGAAGGTGAAGACCACAGTGGTGCCTGTGGTCATCGGGGCCCTCGGGGCAGTCACCCCCAAACTGGAGCAGTGGCTAAAACAGATCCCAGGAACAACGTCAGACATCTCAGTCCAGAAATGCGCAGTTCTCGGCACAGCCAAGATACTACGCAGAACCCTCAAGCTCCCAGGCCTCTGGTAGAGGACCCGAGCTCAGAGGTTGAGAAAGACCACCCGTGGAGGGTGAGAAGGGAATTTTTTTTTTTTTATATATATATATATATATATATATATATATATATATATATATATATGTGTGTGTGTGTGTGTGTGTGTGTAAGACTGGAGACTCAACAGTGAAGCATCTACAAGAAGAGACAGAGCAGCTGTATTTCTTGAGGAAGCTAAGATCCTTCAAGGTTTGCAGCAACATGTTGCAGATCTTCTATCAGTCTGTTGTTGAGAGCGTCGTCTCCTCTACCATCATCTGTTGGGGCAGCAGCATCAGAGCCAGGGACCTAAAAAGGCACAATAACCTGATAAAGAAGGCTGGTTCTGTTCTGTGGATCACTGTGGAACCTCTGGAGATGATTATGCAAAGAAGGATTTTGCATAAAATTAAGAAAATTGTGGACAACCCTGACTTCACAAGACTGTCATTGGAAAACAGAGTCTTTTCAGTCAGAGGCTTCTTCACACTGGTTGCAAAACAGACCACTACAGGAGATCTTTCTTGCCCACAGCCATCATAATCTATAATAACTGCTTAATTAAGTGAGTTACACCAACATTTAATTTCCCTTTGGGATAAATAAAGAATTGTTGAATTTGAATTTTTTATGTGTGTGTGTGTGTGTGTGTGTGTGTGTGTGTGTGTGTGTGTGTGTGTGTGTGTGTGTGTGTGTCTGGTAATGGAAAATCTTGATGTACGTGAGTTTGCTCATATTATTTTGTGTAAAAGTCCTTTACAACCTCTTATGATTTGAGAAACTCTTGCTGTAATATATGTGTTTCAGTCAAGGACAAGGAGAAGGGCTATCTAAGATAAGAACTGGTTGAGAACTGGATTGTTCTGGCTGACGTGAAACTCCTGCGTTTTGTTCAGATTTGTTGCCTCTATGGAATTTACTCCTTGATAATCAAAGTGTATAAATATGACTGAATGCCTTTGAGATGTTGCTCTGCTTATCTGACTTGCTTGATGACAGAGACTTCAAACGCCATGTGCCTTTGAATTAAACTTATAAAGACAAAGGTTGATCTTTCTCTGATTTACTGAGTAGTTTTCTCTACCTCTTTGATAAAGAAAAATTCAACAACAGTGTCCTTAAAATCAATGGCCATATGCTATTTGATAATGTTCAGTGCTCTACAGGTTGGTTTCTCTAACAACCAAGTAGTCCACAGAACAAAGTATAACATTGCTACAGCAATATGACCATAAGAAGAATCTTCTACCTGTAGCCAATGTGATATATGACAGAAATTATTACAGTTAAAATTAATGAGATTAACAAGACCTGAGAAGTGATGACAAGATGTCTACCGATATTGTTTATATATTAAAATACGCTAATCATCACATGATCATTTTTACACTCAGAAATAGACAATATGACTTAATCTACATGCCCCATTTTTACTCATCAGAACAGAACTTTATTAGAGGTATTTTTTTAGTAGCATATGAACGTTACCCAGCTTATTTATTATTAATTATTATTTAATATTTATTTTTTAATAGACAGAATTTGGATACTGTATTTGCAAAAAAAAAAAAAAAAAGACATGACTCAAATAGTAGTCATCAGGGACATTCATAACAAATCAGAGATGTGCGGTCAGGGGAGGCAGGTGAAGGGGAGGCCTATAATCCTGACAAGTAAAATAGGTATATGAGAAGTAAAATGGATACTAACAATGATGAGGGGGAAAAAACCCTCCTGATTTTTCTATAAATCAGGGTGTTTTTTTTTTGGTTTTTTTTAGATTATCAACATTTTTATTGTCTAAATTGAGTCCAGGATGAGGCAGTGCAGTGCTGTGCCTGACTTGTGGTGGCGCTGTCACACCTAGTGAATGAAATAGGCAGTTGGTGCATGCCCATTGCTTTTACTCTTTATATCACCAATATACTTGCTTATTTACACATGTTCTACATATGTTGACATTGCACAATGTGTCTAATATATTTAATGAATGTCAGTGACATACTGAGTCTTTGTGATTGGCCATAAATGCACACTGAAAACATGCAGGGTGAGGCAGAAAGCACCGTGTCTCACTGATAGACGGCAGTGCTAAGCCCCATAGGCACAACAGGCCACAGGTGTGTTGTATCTTCAGACTGGCGTGCTGTTTGTTTGGGTTCTGCTTTCGCCTCCTCCTCTTCACAGGGTGTGATTGGCAGGTGCAGCTCCCAGGTGGCGTCAATTAATCTAATCTAGGAGCAGTATTTAGAGAAGTGGATTTACTGAGACAGATGCCAGATGGTTAACTATGACTAATGGTATGACCGCTCCCTCTGAGCATCTTAGTGCTACTCTCCTGGAACTTACCAGTGGTTTTCTTCCTCCTGACAAATTACCTCTCTGAAGGTTCCTCTCAGAGTTTTGGTGTTCAGCTTCCATACTGACTTGGCAACGCTCAGGGTTTGCTTCCCTGGTGTCTTGTTCTTGTCCTCCTCACCGCTCTAGATGCTCACCTGTAGATCCTACCGTACTCACCTGCCCATCCACCTTCCAACGGTACTTCCTCTCCTACAAAGGAAAACTGCAGACTGGACCAGAACACTCCTCTCCTGCAAAAGGAAACAGGTTGAGCCACAAACACAAATCACCGTCTCACCCAGCAAACAGCCAACCACTGGTTCTGGGGATACTCCGTGCTCCTTCCTGGCCATGACTCCTTCATCCAAAGTAAGAACACAACCTCCATCTCTGTTTGGAACTGTCTTTAGCAACCTTTAATCATCTCCCCCCGTCTTCTAGTACAGACCTGTTCCTGGCTTGGTGTTTTCCCTCCAACATGCCAGCTGATCCAGAAAGCTCCTTTCTCAGTTCAATACACCGTTTCAAACTTTTCATTTCTGCATCCATAATTGTTGCTTGCACCAGTCACCTTGAAATCATGACATGCTCTTCACATTGAAACGACTGAAAACAGTCAAACTGCAAAAACAGTTGGAACAGAATCGTTCAAAGCCACTCTCCTCCTGGGCGAGCTTCTCCATTAACACTGTCATATTTTTAAAAATGAAAGCAAAAGGAAAGACAAGAACTCTTTTTTTTTTTTTTAAACACAGTGAGAGAGCCATGGTGAAGGATAGGTATATGGACTTTTTATAAAAATAAAGGTATGATCATAAACTATTTTCAATTTTAATCAGAAAAGGGAGAGGTCAGCCAAAGGTCAAATTAACCTTTTATTAAATATTGTATGGAATTGACTAAAGTATAATTTAAAGCTTTAATCAGCTAAGGTCAAAACTGAAATATAAGCTTCTATATTTTGGATTGACTGTGGGAGTTGGTGCCTCACCAGTCATGAAGATCACCACACGTCACTGTAACAAATGTAATAACTATATCTATGCGATGCAATTGAATTTATTTTATTTAATCTAAGAGCTACATTTTAAACATTCTCCTGGCAGCTGGTGTTGGCTATAGAAGGAAATGCCATTGATTGGCTGCTCTGTTTAGACTAAACTGAGGCAAGATCAGTTTTAACTTTTGCGGTTTAGGAGATAAATACACGTTTTGTTTGTTACATGGCCGTCACCAGGACAGGGTGGTGGAGTAGAGAACACGGTGGTGTTGACCAGCTGCAAACAGCGACTCTGAGCCTGTCCGCTTGGCAAACAGCACTCACGGCGAGGCATACAGCAGGGTACATCGTGTGTTTGGGGGAGAAGGAAGGAAGGAGTGAGGGACGTGGCGATTGGGGGAAGCTCGTGCCGCCCTCGACGAGAAATATCAGAAACCGCTACTGGCACAATGAGATCTTTTGTTCCCTTTCTACAAACTGTAGCTTTAACTAAAGACTTCAAAGGAGGAAATGTGAGGCAATTATGTTTTTGTTCCAGATCAATCTAAATGATAGGTGTGAACTCAAGGTCATATTTAGTTTCTGCTTCACTGCAGAACTGTCTTTTAGACAGTTTCTGAGATGTAAAAAGTGGTTTTCTGTTTAGGTCAATATAGCCAGACAACATCCCCCTGTGGTAGGTAAACCATAACACTGGAAGAAAATGCTGAACAGCACAGCTAATGGCTAATTAAGTATGTCATTGATTCACAGCCTGTAATTTGGTGCAGTATCAAAGGACCAAGTTCTGTTTTCTGGAATGTATTTGATCACTTCTGGTTTAAAAACCTTAACTTAGACTAATCAGACCTCAATTGCATAATTCTACGCTGATCAGAGAGTCTACAAAATACAATTTGAAATTTATGAAACCTTTTATTCTCTTTGTTATTAACACAAAAGATCTTGGATATACTACCAACTTGGACTGAGAAAACCATGAAAAAACTGAACAAACCTAGACTGAAATATTGTACTAATGCTATAAAATAGATTTTATGATGGAGGAAACCTTTGCTTTATATATGAAAAAGCAATTTTGTTGTTTTCTTATTTTTAACATATATACTCATTTAGCTCAATCGACCCACATCAGATAAATGTGGGTCACTGCATGGCTCAGCGGTAGAATATGCACACCATATACAGAGGTTATAGTCCTCAACTGACTAGTTCAGTTCCTGACCCCAAGGTATTTTCTGCATGTCTTCTCCTTCTCTCTCTGCCCTTGTTGCTGTCCATCTACTCTTAAAGGCCACAAAAAACAAAAAAAAAAAAAAAAAAAAAAAAAAAAAAAAAAAAAAATCAGATAAATGTTTGTAATAATGAATGCTTGTGATGAAACACATACATTGTTTAGAGAGGGTCACTATACTTTGGTCAAGAAGTGGGTCTGAAGGCAAAAAGGTAGGGGTCATTCAGGATCTCACTGACAACAGAACTGCCACTCAAACTCCTTCCACACATACCATTTCCTACATGTTCCCCCCCCATTTCCTGTCCATTTGCTGTTCAAAAAAAGGCCACTAATGCCAAAAAAACCTCTTAAAGAAATTAAAATTATTAAAGATCGATCATAGAATGGCTCCTGCATACGGGCACATCTAAAAAAAAATTGAGTATTGTGACAAAATTCTATAAATTTTGTCACTCATCTCAGAAAATTGCTGAAAATTGCTGTTGCTGAAATGGAGAGCTCCTTCAGTGACAGACTGCTGTATCCTAGGTGCACTAAGGAGCGTTATAGAAGACCTTTCCTCCCAGCAGCTATACGACTCTATAACCATCACTGGTCCCAACAAACTCAAGTGTTTACATCCATGCTGGTATCTCTACAACTTTACAGTTTTTTTTTTTTTGTTTGTTTGTTTTTTTTTTTTTGTTTGTTTTTTTTTATGTCACTTTTTAAGGCTCTGAGACATGCACATCTTGCACATTTTTAATTAACCAATTCAGTTGCACATTCCTCTGTACTGGAGTATTTTTTTTCATAACTACATAGCATTCTTGTTGGATATATATATATATATATATATATATATATATATATATATATATATATATATATATATATATATATATATATATATCCAAGAAAATATTTTATTGTTTTTAAAAAAGAGAAAAAAGCAAATGACTGAATGCAATTGTTAAAAGAAACTATCTGGAAACACCAAAGTACTTTATATATATATATATATATATATATATATATATATATATATATATATATATATATATATATATATATATATATATAACTGGGTAGCTCTGGTTACGTCAACATCCCCATTCAACACTAACTGCCAAACAACTAGTAGCTCAGTGTTCCAACATCCGCAAACGGCAAATGCTGTCACAAGTTGAGATAGACGAGGTACAACACAAATGCTACGGCAAGGGGGAGCCAGGACGC